>JAWNNV010000490.1:0-366551 GCA_035044485.1 Scaptomyza reducta
GCAGACCAGACCAGACCAGGCCACTTCAAGCTGGAGCAGTAGGTGATACCGATGCTGCTATTTATGCGGCTACTGATGCTGATGCTGATGCTGGAGCAGTCGTCGCCATTGCCGTCGACAGTCGTTTTACACTTGTCGCCGGCATTGACCAAAGTTGGCAATTGCCGCGCCACTTTTATGTGGCCTCCGCCTGGGGAGCTAGCTACTGCATCGGACGCATCAAAAACGTGGTAGGTGCAAACGCCGCACGTCAATTGCTGCATTAGACGGCAGTCGCAGTCACCCAGTCTCAGTCTCAGTCTCTCCCGATTCGAGCAACCGATCCGAATCCCAGCCAGCGACCAAACAAGTTGTCATTGGCGCGTTATTTATGACAATGTTCAAGATGTTTCTGTTGCTGTTATTGCCTCCCTTGCTGCACTCACTCCTTCTGCATCTGCGGCTCAACACTGTTTATGTTAATGCAAAGTTCGAGACGCTCTCCTTGCGCCCCCAACACTGACAGCAACGCTGCATTCAAGTGTCCGTCAATTGGCATCTGTAATAGAGTTCGACCGAGCTTGGACCCCGGCGGCAAGTTCGTGTGTTGCTGTTGTTGCCTCTGTGCTGCCGGTTGCCGCTGCCGCTGCTGCTGCTGCTGACCAAAAGCGGCGGGCGTGTGACAATTAAATTGTCAAGCGCAGGCCTTTGACATTGACGCGTGGCAAGTGTCAAAGCTCTTGTTGCAGTTGCTTCTCTGTCTGCAAGCAAAGTGTGAGTAACAAGCGAGTTGAAAGCAACAGCACCTCTAGTCTTCCTCTTTGGCGTAAGGGGCGCATTTCAATTATGATTTTAATCACAACAGTCCAACAACAACAAAAGCTTCATTTTTTTTGTTTTGGTCGGCAAATTTAGTTGCTCAGCAGCAAATTGGCAATTTTTTATGTGCGCTGTTTCGCTGATAAATGAGCCTTGATACGATTCAGCTTGAACTTGTTGAGAGGCGTTTGTGTAGTTTACCTGCGAAATTATGCCATAAAAAAACTTGACGCGTTTTTGCTAATAAAATTCATATAATTTTATTCAATTTCTTATCAACCAAACGTCCCCAGGCAGCGAAACGCGCTTAAAAGCCTAAGTTCTCTTAACGCTTTGAAGCGATCTTTTTATGCTCTCTTCAACTCATGTGCTTGCTCAGTCTGAGCGCCGCAGTCGCTGCGCCGCTTTCCAGTGACGTCGACGAAACCTCTTTTTATTGGTCAAAAGCTGATCGGCAACTGATAGCGCAGCTGTGTTGGAAATAAACCGCTAGGTCAGCTAAAAGCCAGCTTCGCTCTAACTGGAAAATCAACAACAAAACAAAACTCAACAGCGCCAACTTCGCGAGAGAGAGAGAGAGCGAGCATAAGTTGCAGCTGGAGCTTAAGCTGGAGAGCGTTGCCGATCGGCGATAAACGAAGCAACAAAGCAACGAACGACGCTGGCAGAGAGACCAAACGGCGGACGCAGCCAGCTCAACAGGTTTTTGCGTTTTAGCGGCTTTTTTTGCCGTTGCTCCCAGGTTCGTTCGTATGAGAGCTCGCCGTTCGCTCGGCTCCTCAATCGGCAGCCTGTTGCCTGTTTGGATGTTGTTACTGTTGTTGTTGTAGTTGTTACTGTTGCTGTTGCTGTTGCTGGACTGTATTACTCGGTCAGTCGGTCTTTGAGAGGTTGTTGCTATTTTGCCACTTTTTTATAATTTTTTGCTTGGCGATTTCTGCTCGCTGTGCTTCGTTGGTGTTTTGCAACTTGTTGTTGCTATTATTGTTATTGTTATTGTTGTTGCTGCTGCTGTTACTGTGGCTGTGGCTGCACCGGCAACAGCTACGGCAACGGCAATTGCACTCAACTGCTGCCTCGTCTGCTGCTTCGCTGCACTAAGCGGCGACTTCGGCTGTGTGTTAGCTGTGAGCTTGGGAGCTCAAGCTGCCTGCAATTTTCATCCTCTTGCAGTTTCTGTGCGACTTTCTTGCGGGACTGTTTAAACTTTTTGCGTTTGCGCGCGTTGCGAAAAAAAAGAAGAAAAAAAACGTTTGTTTTGTCTGAACTGTTCACGCGTTTTCGGAGAGTCGCGTGCGCGCGTTTCTGTTGCGATTTTCGTGCGTTTTGCATGCGATTTGTGTACGCTGATTTTCACTGTGCAAATGAACTACACTACTCGCAAAGAATTGCAAATAGTGCTTGCAGCTGCATCGAAAGCTTAATATTTTAATTTAATCTGTGGCTGCTCTAAGCCAAATCACTCATAAAAGCGGCCGAACAAGCGAGCAACAGTAAAAAGCCATTCAGTGCTGCCATAAAAAACCAAATTAATACAATACGAGCACATACAAAAAATAAAAAAAAAACACATTACATTTGTCTCTATGTATGTGAACAAAAATGCATGCACATGGATACGCCCTTCGTTAAGCTACCTGATATTGTGTATAAGCATATATGGCTATATAAGTTAACTAGCAGTAGTAAAATCAAAAAGACAAGCTTGTTTCCTTCAACGGCATCGCGCAGTCACAAATATAAAACAAATTAAATTAAATTAAGTTTAATTGCCGCCAAAAGATCACATAAAAAACGTGCAGTTAAAAAAGAAAAATATCAGCAAATTAATTATATTGTATATAGAAAAACATGCGACGATAAAAAAGTTTACGATTTAAAAATAACACAAAATAACTTAGCTTGACAGAAGCGATAACTTAACAAAAGACTTAGGCAACTAACTTGCTGCCGTTTTCATTGCTCGCTTGCATTATGTGGCTTTGTATTGAGTGTGTTGAGTGTTGCGAGGCAAGTTGTAAGCTGTGAGAGTTGCGCCGGATAACGGTGCTTCGGGTGATAGCAGCAAAAGTTAAAACAACAACAAAGTAACAAAATGCAACAAGCAACTAACTAATTGACAAGTCAAATCCTGCCTGCCACAAACAAACAGCTGGCCACGTTACGACCAGAGTAACAAAACAGCTAACAACACACATAGAAAACAAAAAAAAAACAATCGCTGGACAGCTCTCGTCGACTGCCAGACTGGTGGCTTCAACTTTAATCAAATCGCAGCCCCAAACGACAATTGCAAAGTGTGCCTCTTAATGTTTCCAAATGCATTTTACTGCCGCGCGCAAAAAAAAAAAAAACCAAATAAATTTACATAAATATTTCACGTGCTGTTTTTTGCAACTGTTGC
This sequence comes from Scaptomyza reducta, assembly GCA_035044485.1. Classification (NCBI taxonomy): domain Eukaryota; kingdom Metazoa; phylum Arthropoda; class Insecta; order Diptera; family Drosophilidae; genus Scaptomyza; species Scaptomyza reducta. The sequence goes on from JAWNNV010000490.1 coordinate 3,203, forward strand.
ACTGATGACGACGACGTCGACGATCACATCCGCGTGTTGAAGATTGAGATTTGCCGGAGCTGGATAGTTGCAAGTGTTTTGACTTTTTGTGCTTTGTGCCGTGTTTGTTTCTCTGCGAGAATCTCAATCGGCTTAATGCCAGTGCCAGACAAATCCACAAAAAAATACTTCAACAAAGATAAATAAATAAGTTAAAAAACAGCGAGCTCAACTCTCGAGTGCGTGTTAATTGCTTTTCATTCGATTCGAATAGAGCAAGGGAGACTTTGCCTGCGGTAAGTGTAATTGTTTTTAACTCGTTCCTAGTTATTATTTAGTCGTTTTTGTTTAAGTTTTATGCGTCTTTAATTGCACTCTATGTGCAGCATCAAAACAATCATTTAGATGACTCCCAGTTGACTACTAGACTCCAACTGGAATTTAGACTGAGACATGGACTTATCAATTAACAGTCGACGATGATTTCAATTACAATTAAAATAGACAAAACAGCTGCCGCATACATTGTTGTTGGTGCACTCGGCAATAAATCCGTTAGTTAAAAGTTTGCCACAACACTTAATTGCAGTGATTTGAGAGAAAACATCACAGCCACAAACGGGCCACTTGGCTTTTAAAACTTCGGCCATCTATTTCCTTATTTTATGTAAAAAATAAAACCCCAAAGAGCCGCCACTGTCCAAGCCAATATCAACAGCAACAAAGAGTGCGCCATAATTACAAGTTCAGTTGAGCAATTTAAATAAAAACACTTCAACACTTTAACAATAGACGAATCAACAACGCCAGCAGCAACAGTTTGTCTGACTCCGTCCATCTAATTGTCTCAGTTATTGGAATTGTTAAAGTCTGGTGATGCAATTTATTGGAAAAACGTTTTTAACTGGCGTGCTTAATTGAAATACAATTTTTTTTTTATAATCTTACTCGCACAGCTTGAATGAAATGTAAAAACTTTATGATAAAACATGTACATAAATAGAAAAAAAAACGATTGCTAGTACCGTGAAGAAAAGGTGAAAAAAATGATTGAAAAAATATGTAACTAGACAAAAACTATTATTAGTTTTTACTACAAATAATTTTCTTTTTATTGTAAAGCATATATTGCTTTCTAGGCTCCTAGAGAATTCTCTATATATATCAACTTACCTTCTGCATATAAAGTAGTTTGCTTTTTATGCGCCACTGAAGCAATTAAAATACAATAATTAAAGCAAAATCGCACAAAAACCTAATGAACAGTAAGGAAATTACATAAAAATAAAGCAAGAGGCAAATAAATATGCAAAGAATTGTTAAATTTATTCTCACAAATGCGAAACGCAAGTCACGGGATTTCAGGTCCATTTGGGCGTGTGCTTTTGAAGCTGTACATAAAGCAAATTAAATTAAATTTATTGTCAGCAAAAAAACTATAAAAAAAAACAGAATCAGATGCATCAGTAACAGTAAGTCAACTGCAAAAAGCCACATTAACCATAACAACGGCAACAACAACAACAAAAGTCGGCAATTGTTTAATTGCAATGCTGACAAAGAAATTGTCAAGCGCTGATACAAAACGCCGCAAATGAGTTCAAGAAATGTTGACTGACAGTTTCTCGGTAGTAGTCTCAGTAGCCTGGGTTGTTAATTGTGGGCCACTGCTGCCGCCTGCTCGCTTGGATGAGTCAACAAGAAATTTTCTTAATAGCCGTCTGGCTGCATTATTTTTTTTGTAGTTTTTGTTTCATCTGAAGCTGCTGCAGTTGTTACCGTTGGAAGTTTTTTCCTCGCTATGCTTTTTTAATTAATTCTTTTTTTTTTTTTGCTGCCATAATTTATGAACTTTTTTGTTGAGCTGTATTCACCACAATAATTATTGTGACTGATTCAAAGCGTTGCTCGGTCAGACTAGTAACGCGTTGCATTTGATTTGTTTTACCTATAATTGTGCTCATTATGCCTGCTATTGTTGTTGTTGGTGTAATTGTTGTGGTTTTTGCACGGGCTCGCGTCATTACATATGTTGTCTAGGCGGCAGACAGATAGACAGACAGTCTGTCTGACTGTGCACAGTGTCAGTGGGGCTGTCTGTCAATTGTGCTGTCTGCCCGCTTGGCTACTGCTTTGATTTCCAGTTAAACGTTTTTTGTGCCCTTTGTTTAAATGATCAATGACGCACTTGACTGACATTTAGCTGCTGCCTGTGATGTCATCGCTGTCATCAGCTGGCAATGCAATATGCCAGCACTTGAAATGTCACGCACTTCTGACGAAATCAAATAATATGCCACAGCTGCTCATTCTAAGCAGCTGTAGCAGCGACTACGCTTAGTTCGTTGCCTAAGTCTTTTGTTTCGCTATGTAAGTTTGAAATTCCGGGAATATTTCGCTTACACTGCGCGCCCGCGCTCGACGATTACGCCAGCCAAACCAACTGTAATGAGCCATGCGCAAATATTTCGTCTATTACGCAACAACAAATGAGCAAACAACAACAGCGGCCAAAATCGATGAGTTAGACAGACAATAGGCAGGGGGAGGCGGTGGAGGAGGCGCCAACACAATATGCATACATTTTTTCTTTTTCGATCCTAAGCCAACTTCATGCCACAAATGTGAAGAGTTTTCACTAATTTCGAGTTGCTGCGAAACAAAACACGCGAATGAAACAACAACAAAAATAACTCTAACGACAACAACAACAACAATAACAAACGGCAACAAACAGCAAACAATCAGCGCTGCTGCATAAATAAAAGTAAATTTAATGACAAGCAAAATATTTCTTGTCATGCCTATCAGATTACAAGATTTCTATATGAACTCACAGATGACGCGCATCTATGTCTGCATATGAGTGCTTGTGTGCATGTATGTGTGTGTGTGAGTGAGTGTCGTTAAAACATGATTACTGGCGCTCAGAAAGACAGCAAGACAGACAGAACCGTTAGTGTCATTTGAATGTGCTTGTTGCTTATATTACGAGTGTTATAATGCCACGCAGTATCCACCAAGTCCAGGTCCCAGGCGTCGGCGACATTCAGGCAACTTGTGATAAACGCAAAAAAAAAACACTTCAAAGAGCTCGCTACACAAGTTGCGAATGCTTTGCAGATGTGCAAATTGCAATGCGTAATGATGTATGAAGAGTTGCTTAGTCGAGATCAGAAATAACTTCTCATGACTAGGCCAAATGGCGAATAATAAATTAATATACTGTCTAACCAATTATTACACATTTACAAGAGCTTCCCATAGTCAGGCTCTGCTCTGTTGAATAAAATGTAACTTTGTAGAAAATCTGTTGCCGTTTATAAGCCCAATTGCCAAACATAATCAATTTCACACATTACACAAAGTAAAAACGCCACAGACAACCGAAATAGAAAAAACGACGCATGAAATTGCTAATTGTGGCATTAGCAGTGCGGAAGGGCCCAACCCAACAAAATGGGTCTGAGACTGCCCTAAATGAGATAGAGGCCTAAGGCACAAATCGAACAATTAAAATCGTAGCGAATTCACAAGCAACAAAGAAAATATAATTACGCCGCATGTGGCAGCATCGGCGACCCTTAGAAATCACAATCGAAATAAAGGGCAACAGTTTTGAGGCCTTGAGTCTGTAATCAAGTGAGAAATTTGTGAGGCCTAATGAATTTTCTTAGGCATTTTGGGGCGTGATCATTTTTTACTCAACTAAAATTAAAAATCCAAAAAAAATAAAAATTATTATATTGGCTAAATCAAATCGCCATAATGATGAGACCACATGTGATTTGAAAGGAGGTCTCAGGCAGCTGGGAAATATGCATAACTCGTCGAAGATAACCTAGTTTAATAAATCAGTCAGTTTATTGCCTTTTGAATGTTCAATAAAAATACTGATAAGACTTGGAAGTTTAATCGAAAAGTGTTCAGTATGCCAATAATAATTCGCTGAGCTTACGAATGCGATTGCGTCAGTGGTTGCGACAGAGCTTAATTGTCAGCCGTGAATAAGAATATTCGCAAAGCGGCTTCTTCTTTATGCTTATTAGCAAATTTTTCGGCTTGCTTCTTTATTGGATTCTTGTGCTAAGTCTATGTTAAAGCGAATTTGTTTTGCATTCATAATTTGAACAGCGTTTTTAGATTTAGCTATAAATTATTTATATTATATTTATACTTTATGGTAATAAACGTCTATGAATCTAATAGACATCTTGGTAGGTTACCTGGCTAATCCGAATTTTATGCACATATTTCCAAATGGCTGGCTGACTCGTGTGAAGCGCAATTCCACATTAATCTTACTCATCTTGTCAGCAGCTTGTTTTTTGGTGACATCAATTAATTTGGCTTTGATGTGGTTGCAGCAGGCACAAAAGAAAAAAGCTGGAGTACAAAAATCGGCTAAGAAAAATGCGAGCAACTAGCTAAATATATGCATACAATTTTTTTTTCGCCACGATAGACAAAGGCAATAAAAGTCAAATTCAAAAAATTAGTTTTCTTTTCTTTTTTTTTGTTTGTAGCTCATTGTTTTTTTGCAACGCTCGATTTGCATATTTCTCGTAGGTGGTTCAATGAACTTGCTGCTTCAGCGGATCAGAGCGAGTTTGGATCTGTTGGGGGCGTCACTTGATGAGGTGAAGTCGACGGCAACACTTCCAGCTCTGTGCGGCTTGAATCGCCTACGCGTAATTTGACAAATTTGCAATCATTTGCATAAAATCCAAAATACAAACAAAAAGTAATTCCAATCAGCGGTAACACAAAGCAATCATTTGCACTTTAACTAGTTTCCTTAAGTTAGTTTGTCACACACACTAAAACATTTTTAAAATTAAACTTATTTTGTGACTGTGGAAATAAAATTTCACTTGGATAATGTTGATTTGGTGGCTGACAATTTATATTAAAGCATTTTACGTTTGCTAACAAGCCATATCAATGGTACCAAATGCCAATTGACTCGCTTTTCTCTGACTTTTAATTGCAATTGAGTTTCAACATGGGCTGCGTGCATTTGCGCAATGATTTGCAGATAGCAGCCATGGGAAGCACATCTTCTACCTGTAACTGGCAGTTGGACGGGCTAATTGACAAATAATTAATCTTTGAATAGTGCCCAGGCACCCGGAGTCTGTGGTATTCTGTGAATGTGGTCACTTGCTGGTGGTGTGTGACAAACGGGAAATACTTTGACAGCAACAAACTAATTAGCATAGCTTAGTTCAAGTCAGAGCTAGTTGCTAATTAAACTTATTTAAATGCACTTTAGCTTGCAACCTTCGGTGTAACCTCATAAACTAACTTTTATAAACAATTCTTGCTACGCACTTGCCCCGAAGTAATCTAAAATGCTAATTAAGCTGCCGGCATTATTTGTTGTGCTTGTGCTTGTTCTTGTTCTTGTTCTTGTTCTTGTTGTTGCTGTTGTTTTTATTAACGCATGCAAAACGTATGTTACGTATACGCACCGCAGCCGGTTGATTTGGTTGTTCGAGTTTCAGTTTGAGTTCGAGTTCGGGCCGTGTCTCGTCGCGTTTAGCTGATTGCTGTTAGCTGCGTGCATTAATTAATAAATGTCGTGATGTCGCTTTTGAAGTGTCTGTCATTATGAGATCAATTAATAGGAAAAAATTCTAGATCAAGGCGAAAATCAACAAAAATGTCGCACACATACACTGACAGACGTGACAAGCGTGCGTTTTGCGTTTTGCGTTGTTGTTATTGATCGATACATAGTAGATATTTTTATTTATTTGCTGTCCTCAACACAAACATATTTTCAAGCACTTGTGCGTGCCCGATCCGACCCGACTCGACCCCCTTTGTAAGCATATTTGTTTCCATATAGTTAGACCATTTCGCACATTTTATTTAATTACTGTTTGAGTATTTGTTTTAGCTATGTTTCATCGCTTTGGGATAAGTTTTTTAATTGACGTGCCTGACGTCAGCATAACAATTACATCATACACATAAATGGACAGCAGAGATCGAGAAGCTGTAGCAAATCAGGCGGGAAAAATAAATCATCAAAAGCAATTGTTTGTTAAGTTCAATAATCTACAACCAAAATCGAAACTTTAAGTCATATAAGCCAACTAATTTACCAGAACAAAAATTTATTTAACCAAATTTTAATTACATCTAAACTGATTAAAAAATGTTGTAACCTTAACTGACTACTAATCTGTGTTTTTTTTTTTTACAGTGTAGGTAGTTTGATATTTACAATTCAGCATATTCAATTTGAGAAACGCATTATTTTAGCTTTTAGGCGCGTGTTGTTGTTAGTGATTTTGCATGGCTGTTATAATTAATGTTGTTGATACAAAAATCGGCTTTGCTTCGGTTTCGGTTTCAGTTTCAGTTGCAATGCAATTGCTTTGATTTCGTGTTACAAAGTTGCAGTTGGCGTTGGCTGTTGCACTTGATTTCTGGACGTTGTTGTTTTGTAGTTGTTATTGCAGGCGGTTTTATGTTACACAAAATATTTACGCTATTGACAAAAACACCAAATCGCACCAAAAACACCAATCGCAACGCCCGTTAAAAAATACAATATAAATAAATTTGCCTTGCAAATGAAGTCAGTCGCAACTAAAGCAACTTTATATTTGAACTTGATTTTGGTGGCGGTATAACAAAAGTCATGGGCTCCGCCAAGGGGGCGGGTTTTGGGTTGGGGGCCCGGGGTCGGCTCTAAACCTGACGCTGTCCGAATGCAGCTGCACTCAACTGCAATGTTGTGCGTGAGAACCAGCTGGCCATTTACAGCAACAATAACCTTAACAACAACAACTACAACTGCTGCTGCCTTATATATATCAAGATTTCAATTTTTGCATTTGTGTACTTGAAAATTGCACGGCACGCACGCATTTGTTGTTGTTTGTGTTGTTGTTGTTAGTGTTTGCCAGTTGGTTAATAAATTTTAAGATACTTATCAATTAGCATACGAATTACATGCCTTGCAATCATAAATAATGCGTAAATTTTGCGCTGTTTGTTTATGAACATAAAAAATTTAAAAAAAAAATTTTAAATTAATAGAATATAGAATAGTTGATTTCAAAGACTTTGTGGCTTAGAGGCCGCTGTAAGAACTGTAATTTATATGCATTTCTACACACTTGGACTGGTAGGTGCGTGTTTGATTTGTCTTTGATTAGAAACGACAAATAAACAACAAATCATGCAGCACGAAACGGCTAAAAAGATGGAGTTAAATTCAATTGAATCGAACAAAACGAATGACTTTGGCAACGAACTTGATAGGCATGATCAAGAAATTACAGCAACGCTTGGCCAGCTCATTGTTATGCTTAACACTTTTGCGCTATATTTACAAATTGGGCCAATAAAATCAACACCAATGTCCAACGCGCAGATACCTACACAGATATATACTTGAACCAACTCCCACATCAGAACTGTAAAAGTATAAAAAATCAAGCAAAACGGAAAACGGTCACATAACTTAAATCAACTCACAACTGTTGATGAATTTTTATGCATGTTTATATGGTGGTCATAAAACCCAACTTGTCCGCCTGGCTAGAAGTCAATGATTGTTTAATGAAACAACGAACAATCTGCTAGCTAGCCATTAAAATGGATAGCAAATAAATCAAACGCGACTCTCGATCGCTAGCTAGCACTTAATTGTAAGAGATTCATTCGGATCACAAATCCGCCCGCTTCGTTAGCGACTTACAACTACACAACAACGCACCTGCTGTGATACAAAAAGAGTGAAAAATGCATCATAGAAAAAATATGTCAATGGCGCGATAATCCCTATGCTATAAATGTATCTGAGCCATGCAAAATGAAAACGTTTGCCAAGGGATTACCGCATGAAGAGAGATACCAGGTTAGATAGCTTTGGCAGCGTCAGAGGGTACGTTAAGCTGACGGCGTGAGGCACGCGCTAAAACATTTAGAAATTGTAAACGTTGATAAATCGATGAACGGACCTACGACGGAGCATTGACATACAGACAACGACAAACGTAGTGCGTGTGCAGAGCACACGAAAGAGAGATACATGAAACACAAGCTGCGTTATTGGTCAACCCGTTTTTGACAACACATTCTTCAACATACATACATTTATGTATCTCCCACTCTTAGCTCTTGATTGTTTATTAAGTACGAGTCATACTTGCACATTTATCTACTGCTCCAGATCTGAAACTGAAACTGTATCGGAATGGGAATCGAAATCGGAATCGGAATCGGGCACCCGATTTTCTGTGTCTCCGCTGTCAGCCCAATGACACTTTGGGCCATGATTTATGCGTATACAATTTTGTTTGGCAGGCATTTAACGTTGTTGCTGTGTGTTGTGCTGTGCGAAGTATCTTGGAACAATGTGTTGAGGCAATTACGCCCACCAACTGAAGCTAATACCAGCTGTATACATTAAAATACATACATACGAACATGCACGAGTTTTTGGTGGGGGATTTGTCATTTTGCCAAACGGAATTTCCCATAATTTTTGGCATCAACTTAAGGCTGACTCGAATAAATGTGTCAAAGCTTTTAATATGACGCTAATTAAAAGTCAATATAAAAAAAAAACAGCATCAACAACAACAACAACAAAGAGTAACCAGTTGGCGAATCATCATCAGGCAACAACAAAGTTGCCAACAGACGCCTTTGTCTGTTCGTTTGTCCGCTTGTCTGTTAGCTGTTAGCTGGCAGCGGTAAGTGCTCCTAATTGGCCACCAGCTCGTCCTAAGCGATTTTTTTCTCTCGCGTATTCGTTAATTTGCGAAACTGACAAACGCTTAGCATCCGTCTATCCTTATCTGGGCGCTATCTGTGCGCTGGTCTCGTGGCTTTTATGATTTTTTAAATGTAAGTCACGCTTTTGGCAATTAAGTGCCCCCAACACCGACACTGACACCGACACCGCCAACATCGACTGTGGCCCATGGCCGCCCTCGACAGGTGGCTCAGCCTCCTTACTGGGCGGCTGGGGGGTGTTGGCCATCGCACAGATATCACAGTGTTAGTTACTTACTGCCTGGCTCGATCGCATGGTTATTTGGTCTTTTTCTTTGGGTTGCCAGCCTTCCTGACTGACTGCCTCTGTGCTACGTTTTGGCGACATGCGCCGCATTTGCAATTATTTTGCGGCTCATTAAACTTTTAAACACGTCGCTCACGTAGTGACGCGTCTGTCAGACGGCTGCCTTGTATACCAGGCACTGGCCACCGCATCCCCTCTCGGGAACCCTCTGGGCGCATCGACGCTGGCTGACTGCCTGCCTGTGAAAATGTCATAAAAATCTCTGGGGAGTTAGCAGTCGGTTTTGCTGCTGGCTGCTTTGATTTCGGTACTTGCTTTTTCCCAACGTTTTAAGCTTGCGAAATCACAAAAAGATTTCTTTTTTTATCGTACAAGTTGCTATTGCTGTTGGTGTTGCCAGTGTTGCTGTTGTGGCCGTTTGATTGTTGCCAGCTTTTCATTTTATGATTATTATATTTTTTTGAAAATTGCCAGCATCTTGCTGCGCAACTCGGCCACCCTGTCAAAGTTGAAAAAAACATATGCTGACAAAAGACTTAGGCAACAAACTTGTCTCAAATTTTACGTAGTTTATTATTTTTGCTGCGTGTTGTTATAAATTGCTCGCTGACGCTGTCAAATGCAATTAGCTGCAGTTTAATTGAAAAGCGGGCAATCGGCGAATGCCATTGCCCAAAAATTTAAAAACCAAAAATTGAAAAATGCTTTTCTACACCACATTCCGCGGGACATTTCAATTAATCTTACTACTACTCTGCCGGCACTTTTCTCTTTTCTTTACGCATTGTTGTTCGCCTGTGTGCCACTTTCTGGCCGTGACAGGCAATGACAACAAAGACACACAACAACAACAAAAACAACGGCAACGTTTCAATGTCGGCTTGCATTAAAGTGTCGTTCGTTTTCTGGTTCAAGTACGTTTGTCGCCAGATAAGTTGCCATCGCCATCGCCCGGGACCAGGCAGCGAGGCAACCAGTCAGCCAGGCAGGCAAACGAACAGATTCCATTTCATGGTCATTTGCATGGAAATCGCTCAGCTGACGCTGACCAAGTCGTCGGTCCATCGTCGTCTGCCGTCTTCCGTTGTCAATAACGATTTTCATCATCAGCGTCATCCTGCTTGGGGATTGTGTGGTTGCCTTGATCGTCAGCTCTTTGCAGCTCTTTCGCCTCGTGTGCATTTAAAGCTAAATCTGAACCAGTTTGTAGCAGCAGCAGCAGCAGCAGCAGCGCCATCTAGCGTGCAGTTTTCGCCAATAGCATATTAATGCAATATATGCGAAATATATGCTACTAATGAAATATATGCGAAAGCCAGACGATGACCGCTATCAGCAAACAGCTTCAGTTTCATCGTCTCGCGTTCTTTTATTATTGTAATTTTTGGTGCTCAGCAGTTGCGCGCAACGGTTTCGTTTTGTCCAAAACTATGCATAATTTATGAGAGTCGTTTGGGTTGCATCGTTTTATTATGCTAATGCCTCGGTAATTTGTACGTTTTGGGCCCTGGCAACTTAGTGGCTTAGTGTCACTATTAAGCGACTAATTAATTTGTTTCGAGATGCTTGTGCGTCACTTACAGATCTATGAATCGATTAGCATTAGAGAGCTGAACATGAAGGTGCCAACAGTTCCATCAATCAATTAGCATGGATGCCCAAACCTAGAGCAATTCAAGCACCTTAAATGCAATGATTTTGTAATAGCCAAAGCCAAAACAGCACATAGCAAGCTGCAACTACAACATACAAATAAAGAGAGCAACGAGAAAACAACTACGACAATAACGACGACGATGACGACGACTTGCTCGAGATTACAACAATGTTGGCAATGTTGGGGCTGCTGACCACGTCGCCGTGTCTGGCGTGGCTGCGTGTGTGCCCCCGCGAGAGGTCGTCCAGCCACAGATCCGGCTTTGCCGTCGGTATGTCCGTCTGACTGTCGAACGTTTGGTCGTTGTGTCGTTCGATCGGAGGCCTTTGAGTTATGAACAACCGTCGCAAAGCGTTGGAGAAATACTTTAAAGCGCTTAATAATATGCAGTTTATTATTGTTATTGGCGTCGTTGCGGCACATAAAACTTGCAATTGGCATTATTAACGCCATAGGCTCTGGCCATTCAATAATTCGTTTTCCTCTGCCGCACCGCATCAAGCTATGGATGTTTGGCTTATTAATATGGTGCATTTGGGCGTGTGTGGGAATGCTGCGATTGCAATATTTTGGCACTACAAATGACGCTGATTGATTATGTTCATAACCATTCCCAGTGCTGTGTGTCTGTTCACACCTGGCCAACAGCACATTATTGAACATTCAAATTAACTGCACTCTACTTAACCATATATATACAATATGCATACATATTTCACACGCAAGCCATTTGACTTTGCTGCTTAAAGCGTTTTTTAATTTTTTGTGTTGTCAATGAACAGGCAGTTGGCACGCCAGCTCATAAGCTAATTAAAAGCAAAGCATTGCTAATAAATATTATTTTTATATAATGGCTTTACAAAGTGCGTGCTGTGATCCAGCGGGGCGTGACGCGAATAATGAAATCCATTGCGCTCTATACATACGATTACGAATGCGAATATGAATACGATTAACTAGTCAAATGACTGCACCAAAAAAACACTTGCGTGACTTAAAGTCGGTTTTTTAATTTGGACTTACTTTGTTTACTTCGTAATGCACTTGTTTGCGGTTATAGTATAACTTATAAATAAATAAAGTTGTCTTTTTTTACTAATAGCAAATAAAGTGCTCAAGAATTTAATGCAAACATTTTTTTTTATTATGAAGGATTGATTGCAAAAGTAAATTCTTGTTGTTTTAGTCGCCTCCCCCACTGTCACATTTTAGTTTTCTTGAATCAAAAATAAAAATTGAAATTAGTTGTTATTGCCAGATGCTGCCTGCTTTTTAATTTCCGTGTTGCCAGCCAAGTGCTCACTTTTAACTATGCCGCCAACGCCGATTTTAAAGCCGATGCCGATGCCGCCGCCTGCTGCCGCTGCCAGCTATGGCTGACAAACGTGGCGTATGCGCATTTTTAATTGCCACAACATGTTGCATCGAAGATTGGCAACCAGCAATTTTCGACTGCTTTTTATCAAAGTGCCTCGCGCAATGCAACGGCAAATTGATGTTGACATTTCAACCGGCTGTCGCTCACGTTAGCGCGTTAATTTCGAAAAAATGGCTCACCAAAAATGGTCGCGTTATGAATTATCAATATGGTGCCGCCCCTGGTGACATCGGCCCGGCCCGGGCATCGCCATCGCCATCGCCAACGCCACAGAATGTGAAAACGTTTTTCGCAACGCAGGAAATTGTTTTCATTGCTTGACCAATAAACAGCGGCGGGTGCTCCATATACGGTCTAAATATTTGCTAAATCACACGCGCTCCACAGACTCGCCACAACGACACACACATACACACACACACACACAGAGAGACACACAAGACAATAACGTACTGTCGTTGTTATAGCTAGGAGCTTGAAGCTTTTTGGCTGTAGTCACGATTTTAACATTTTTGAGCATGCGCAGCGAGCACCCCAAAATTTTCGGCGTTGCCCATTAATTTTCATTGAAAACGTTTTCATATTTCGTTGCCATAGTTGTGGCGGCTTTGCCGTTGTTGCCACATTTTCGTATAGCACAATATTTTCATTGTAGTGTTTTGGCATATATTTATGTGCCGTAAAAAATGCGATCAAGATTGGGCCTAGGACTACAAACTGCTGCACACCAGACAAGGCGAGGTTCGCGACTTATTCCGACGCGGCAGCAGCCAGCTGTAACTTCAAGTACAACACAACTACCACCAGCACCAGCACCACAACCAACAACAACAACAACAACAGCTAGCGAGCATTGTTGTTCAACTTTGCACTTCAATTGCAGTTGTTGCAGTTGATGTTATTACCGTTTGGGGGCGCAGGCGTAAATTAATGGATTCATCGAACCAAGCCACAGCCAAAACCAATACAAATCATAGCACACCGAATTGAAGTTCAATGTTTCTGTTAACTACTTTACACCTACACATACATGCATACATGTATATACATACTACATGCTGGGGACAGACGTGATCGCATTTAATTGAATATTCTATTTAATTTATCAATTAGAGAGTTTGCTCTTTTAATTGAGGCATGTGGCGCTGCCTAATTTGCTGGCCAAATTAGTGGCCATATTATTATAGAGATGCCGAAACCAAGAAAGAAAAAAAAGAACCCACAAATTGACTTGCCGTTGTCTTAGGGGTGTGGACCTGGGCGAGTCCCGGTACTGACTGGACTGACGGCCAACAAAGTTCGCAAAAACAAATGCTAATTATATGCTTACTGAGTACGTAGAGGCTCTCTTATTGATTCTCTCTCACTCTCTCCCTCTCTATCCTTCTCCCTCTGAGGTTGACTGGGGCCAGGGCAAGGTTATGATTTGGACACAACACAAGAAGCTGAGACTCAGATCTGAATCTGACTCACGTGTGTGTGTGTGAGTCTTTCTTTGTTGCGCTGTGTGTTGCAAAGCGTCCACGCCCATTTAATTGCCACCTCACATTTGAGTTAACTAACTGTTCATAAATAGTTATGGCATACACGGACAGCGGCTGCGCCCACAAAGTTGCCACTGCAGCTCAACTAAGATCTGGCCAAGCCAGGCCAGGCCAGGCCCTGCCTCAGTCTTCAAGTAGTCCGAGAGAACAACGAGTCAAAGTCATAGTCATACTAGTCCGAGTTCCAACTGAGATAGTTTTCAATGTGCCATTGTTAGTGCAGTATATTTATTTTCCCACTCTTGGCTTGACTTTGTTTTGCGGCTGTTGCTGCTGCTGTTGCTATTGCTAAAAACTTAGTTAATTTAGCGCATTTTGTTGAAATTTTGTTGCTGCTACCAACTTGATTTACAGGCCAGTCCATTGATTGCCTTATTAAGCGTTAATTTCAACAACGTCCTTGGTGTGAGTTGGCTAAGCAATGTTGCAAGCAAATATTCTTCCGCATGATGTCGGACGAAGAGAATTCAGATTGAATTAGCCCGTGCCTAAATGTCATATAATGACTCAGACTAGCAATGATTGACTCACCATATGAGTCCACTACATACGAGCATAGAGTAGATTAACATCTAGCTTAGCACACATAAATAATGAACGACTGACCTACAATATTTATTCACAGTTTATTTTGTAACCGTGTGGAGTTGCTTAAATTACTTTATTAGTTATTGTGTCTAATTAAATTATGCGTTCTTTTTTATTGAAGTGTTTCCCACTTTAATAAATTCGATATGCTAACAAAACGCAGCTCAGGCTTCCAAGCATAAATCACACACACACACACAGAAAGACCCCACACTGGATATGAGTGCCTTTTTCTGATTTCTATGGCGTTTCCATTCATGCGTGGTACCAGCGGCCCATTCAGAGGTGTCGCTGCTTGGATCGTTTATGCAAATATGCCAGCGTTGAACACAAAAGCCAAGTACGCCCAACATGTCGCACCAAGCAGTCAAAGTCTGTTAGAGTCATTCAGAGTTAGTCGAGCAGTCAGTCAGTCAGTCGGAGGGCGTTCATATTCATAGGTCTAATTGCCCGCGTCGGGCCGTGAGATTCTGCTATGGAGCATTCAGATGCAAAATGGTGTTTTGGGCCGCTTATTGTTATGCAGTGCTGCACACAAGTAAGGTATAACATTTGGCTCACTTTGTGTGCACTTAAATGCAGCCACTCAAGTGCAGAGTGCGATCTCTGGCGATCTCTTCAAGTAGCATTAGCATAAATTAAGCCACTTGTTGCTGGCGATCCGTACCGTACCGTAGAAAACCGAACCGAACCGCGACTTGACGCGATGCCCATGCAAGCCAATCAGGCGTTTAGGTGCTCAGGGGCCTTTGCTATTCGTCATACCACTCTGGCAGTTGACCAATATTTATGAGGCAGCAATTTAACATAAACAAAATTGTTAACTTTACATTACGTTTAATGCATCGTACAATGGCAGCTTAAGAGAGATGTGTTAAACACATTTACCTTAACACCGACTTCTCGTATTTATGGCCCGTTGAGTGTTTGGCTTTGTGAAATCATCGTAACAAAATGTGAATGGGTTTTATGCTGTACTTAAATATCTTATACGTCAATATACACGCAGCAAGCATGTCGCCAACTTGTATTTAGGTGTAGCTTCCATGGTCAAATACTTTTTGGGTGGTTTATGAGTTACAAATTCACATCTCTTATGATCGTTTAATGTCTTGAAGCTCAGGTTTTATGATCTACAGTCGTATGTGTATGTTATAAAAAACGCCATAGTTAAGAAGAGTGTTGACACATTTTAATCTTTTCTATGCGCAACATATCAATAAACGATCGTTAAACTATAATGGACCAACAGCAACAATGGGTGTGGCATTTCCGCTCGAAAGGAACTGACAAGTTAACGTGTGAGGAGCAATAAAATGATGTGTCAGAGTCTAAGCCCACTAAGCCCCCAATACAAAAGGAGCTGCTCGTATTGTTGTTTGCTTGAATGTTTATTATTTTGTATATTCCAAGTAAGCTATTGTCCACCGCGATTCGCAATAAACTTAAGCTTGTTGTCGCCAAAGTGAAATCGTACATGAACTTCTTTTTTTTTTGGCAAAAAATATCAATCAAATACAAAATATTTAAACAAAAAATTAAATATTTTAAGTGGCGCCGCATTAAATAGAACTTAAACGAATTTTTTATGTAAATAAATTATTCAACATTTTTTATGTAATTTTTTGAAAGTTATCTTGAAGGAAATAGTAATAACTCGTAATTTTGCTCGGTTTTATGATCTTCTACTTTTCGCAAACCAACTCTCTCAGCCCAAAAGCATTTAATATTCTTCCCATGTGCACTCCTCTTTCGGCACTTAACAACGTAGAGTAGATCCACCCCGTAGCCCCGCTTTACCTGGTACAAATTAAAAATTGAACTGAACTATGTCTGCTAGGTTTGGGTCTGAGACCAACCCATTGGCAAACCAAAAACGATTTTGCCATTTTGGCAATTTGGTGCAATGCGAGCAACAAAAATGTTGAAATACTTTACAAAATGCGCAAACGAAACGCAACAATAAAAAAAAAATAACTAAATGAACGAGTGTTTTTATAGCTTTTCAATTGATTTTGTTGCACGGCATGCGTTGCAATAAATAAAACACCGTACGGCCTATTATACAATATAATAAATCTCAAAGAGTGTGCTTTGATACAAATAAAAAAACATTGCAAAAAGTGGGCGTGCTGCACTTGATGTTGTCGTTGTTGTTGTTGTTGTTGCCGCACTTTACACATTAAAATGCCGCACATGCGTGGCAAAGAGTTGTAAACTTCGCGCCGTTCCCATTCCCCACTGCAGGATGTGGGCAGCGTTAGTTTGAATGCAAGTTGAGAAATTCCCTAAGCGACGAATTTTTTATTTTTTTTTAGACCAACTAAGCAGTAATCTGTTTGTTCTTAACAGCTTCCAATCAGCTTAATTATTGCCCCACCTATCCAACAACTGATTGGCCACTTTCAAGACAGATTCGGCGCGCCTTTTAACTTCCGTTGCACGCCTTATTAAGATTCGATTTTTATTCATAATAAATTCCGTTTAAATGCATGTTTTCTCGCACATTAAAAGCGCATAAATTATAAATTAACACCCAAGTGCGTAGAGCCGGCCTTCTGCTTCTTCTTCCTCTTCATCGTCATCTTCCGCCTGACGCAGTCCAAGCACACGCATCGAGAGAGCGAGACTCGTTGCTGCTGGTGCTGCATCATCACTCATACGCAATGAAGACATTTATATGGCAAAAATCGTTTAGCGCCAGTAACGAAACTTCTTTTTTCGTCGTCTTCGTTCCAGCCTAGAGTTGGCAGGCGGGCGGATAGGCCGACTGGCTAGTTATGGAGTAGTTTCAATAGCCTAAGCCAGTGGCGTAGAGCAACGGGGGTTTCAACCAAGCAAATGAAAGTTTAACTAATAAGTAAAGTTAAATGTGATGTGATTCGTTTTACTGTACATCTACTTAATTGCGAAAAAAGTCTTTTTGGTTTTTTCCCAAGATCCCCCTTAAAAACGGCACCTCTGCTGCGGCTTTTAACTTCTCACGCACTGCGCTGCCTTGTTTCAGGCCAACCCCAGTCTTAGCTGCAGCCTCCATCTCAGCTTGCAACTTATCGTCAAGTCGCTTTTTTATAATTTTTCTAGCCGCCGCCTTTGGCCGCACGCAATGGGCGTCGCCCGGCACCTGTTGCAGTGACCACAATTGCTGTTGACGTTGTGGTTGTTTTTGTTGTTGCAACTGTTGCTGTTGTCGCTGGCTGAAATCAGAGCAAGGCAAGTGCGTGTTTGTTTTAGTTTTTGTGTGTGTGTGTGCGTCTTGTGGCTAAGTCTGATGACAGCATCTTGGTACGCGTTGGCTTTTTGCTGTTGAACATGTTAATTCGCTGTTGTGCGTTGCATAAAGAGCAAAACGAGGTAGCCAAGCTGCCAGGCATGCCAGCCGTTACATGCCAGCCGCAGTTGCTAGCTGCTCCTTATTTTATGTAATTGGCAACTAAACACTTTCTTGCCCCGATCGTTGTCATCTTCTCTCTCGTTGCGGTCGTTGTTGTTGTGCGTATTTATGTCTAATTAAAATTGCGCTGCATGCGAGCCATAACAAACACTGTGCAGCGCTTTAAGTACGTATTTATCTATTAATACGTGCATATGTATATGTATATATGTTAAGTATGCTCTTTGTGTTAATTATAACGCTTTAATGTTTCGCTTTAAATGTTTTCTTTTAAACGCTTACGAGGCATTTCCTGCGCGGCGAGTACATTCTTCCTGCTTGCGCACGGCAAATAAATCTATGCAAAACTTATTAAAAATCATACGACAAACTGTTTTACGGGGCGTTTAATTATTGGTTCCCCTTAGTGAACCATATAACTGACTTGGTTTCAGCTGTTTATTGCTTTTGTTGCCTTTGCTGCTGCTATAATGAGCCGACTCAATTTGACTTAACTTGCAGGCGGTCACAGGGTCGTATGAGTAACATTTAATTGTGTGCTTACAGTAGGACCAGTTAGAGCTCTAACAAAAGAATTTCAACTAAAATCGCTTATTATGCGGCCATTACGCAAAAGTATAGCAACAGTAACAGCCATCTACCAAAAAAATGTTGGCCACAATAATAATAATAATAATAATACTAACAATAATTATAATTAAAAACCAATTTCTGAATCAAGTGGCTGCATAATAAAAATAACAAGAAACTGGGCTATAATCACACATGAGTACACACATATGTGTGTATGTGTGTATGTGTGTGTGTGTGTTTTTGTGTACATACTTAAAGTTACTTTGAAAAATTTGCTTAGTCAAGCGGCAATAAGCGGTTCGTTGAATGGGCGCAGCTATTTAGCCCACGGCTTTGGCTAAGTGCCACAAATATGCACAAAATATTATTGCGATTAATAATTTTGCAATAAAACTTAACACTTTACACTTCAACATGACAAAAGAAAAAACCAAAAAAATATAACAAAAACATTTATTATTAATAACAATTAAGTGCAGCACTTAAGCAGATGCCAAAACACAAATTGTTTGCAGCTTAAAGCTATGCCTGCAATTCTGAGCACATTAGCGTCACAACAGCAACACCAACAACAGCAAACAACTACAACAAAACAAAAGCTGCAACTAAAAAATGTTGTATTGCTGTTGTTGTTGCTACCACTTCTGTTAAGCAACAATTAAGCAATTTTCATAATTACGAACAATGACCAATTTTTTGACACGCTCGCAAATCGCGCAAAATTTTTTAACCAGCGGCAAATAGCGCCGCTGCTGGCGTCGACGTTGACGTTGAAGTTGCAGTTACCTCAACAACAACAACAACAGCATTGGCAGCGTTTAATATAAATGTAGTTTTGTGCATTTTCCAGCTGATGCATGCTTAATCAGAAATTCAAACACTGAATTAAATGCAACGAGCAGCGAATTCAAGTCTTGCGGCACTTTGAATACGCAGCTAGCTGGGTTTTCAGGTTTTTCAATGTTTGATTGAAAAACTAAATGAATCTGATGTTAACGAAATAATTTTGTCGATCGAATATCGATTGATTTATTTATATCTTCTATTTTTGGCTATGTTGATAGCTCGAATTCCACTTGACAATAATCACGTGTTGCATTTGCACCTTATTCACACATACACACACACACGACACTTAAATCCGCACAACAGTTGTTGACCAGAGGCTGCTCTCTCGATGTGTCGTGGTCGTGCTTTGGTTTTATTGTGTGGCTGCTGATTTTGCTAACTATTTTTGCACCGATTTATATAATCAGCGGCGACACAAAACGTGGCAACATACTACATGTAATTTGCCATTGCTAACCTGCTGCCTGCTTCGGGCAATCTAAAACAATTTGCGTTTCGTTTTTCGGCAACAACAATTGACCGCAAGCCTGGGCTCTGTTATGCTTATGTTAGGTGTTGCAATTGGTAGCCAAAGTGTCCAGATTGTCAGAGCGCCAGACGCAGATGCAAATGCAAATGCCGAGTTGGGCGACATCCGAGACATCCCACCCACAATTAATGTATAATAATTGCAAATTAAAACCACTGAAACCAAAACCTGAGCGACTCCAATTGCAAAATCCAAAGCACAAAATGCGCCAAGTGTTGCGAATGCAAGCCGAGTGCGGTTGGTTTTTGTTTTTTTGTATCGTATTTGTTAAGAGTGGAGTCAAGATATTAAACAATAATTGTAACTGTAAAGTGAGCTTAACGTGAGTGCATCAAAGCATAATTTTCTTGCAACAGAGACCAGGCGCTGTCTGCAATATTTCATTGAGAAAAAAAAAACTACAACACAGCCAGACCAGACGCCAAGAGGCTCAGTGACTGACTGACTGACTGACAGCAAGACAGACGAACGTACAGACGGATGGACGAATGGACAAACGGATAGAGAAGTCAAGAAACTCAGCTACTAGTACGTTGAACATACCGCCTTATAATTAGAGCAGAAATTCTGACGTTTCTATTTCAATTTTCCAACAAACGCCACGCAAAACTGCCACGCCAAGTGACGTTTTGATTGAGTGATTGGCAACAAGTCAAGAGAGCCACAGTAAAACAAACTGAACTCCCCGCTAAACCCCTGCAGACTTGGTAGCCAACCAGGCAGCAAGTATTGCCCACTGTGGTTGCTATTGCTGCGGTTACAAATATCTGCATACCAATGCTCTTGTTGGCAAGGCATGGCAATAACTGAATGAAAATCATTTTTTTCATGTCGGGCAAGTTATTTTTTTCGCTCCTCTTGTGAAAGAAGCTATCGAGTTACCTTCTGCTGGCTGCTTACCATTGTCTTGTATGTACTTTAAATCCGGGCAGGTAATTTAAGCGCTAGAGAAATTTCAGTGCACACAACACACACACAATCACACACACAGACTAAGTGTGTTATTTGGTTGGGTCCACTTGTAGCAACATTTATAATTATCAACATAGTTCGCCAAATGTTGCTAGTGGCTGTATTGTTGTTTGGTTAGATTACGTGCAGTTGCTATTGTTACTGGGGCGGCACACCCACTTTTATGCCATACAAGTTTCAAGTGGTAATTGCTCCAATTTGAATACGTAATAAAAATCGAATGAGCAGCAAATCGATTAGCAATCTAACGCGCCCATTGTGTGGTCGGACTTAAACGCAGTCGCTGTCAACGTCGCAACCAGCGTTGCTGTCTCTGTCGCAGCCTCGATCCAATGCACGGTATCTATGCACGCGCCAGACGTCGCGACGTTTGTCTGCCGGATCGATCAGTTTGCGGATACTGTTTGGCTGCGACTGCGGCTGTTGCGGCTGCTGCGACTGCGGTCGCTCAATGTGAAGGTCAGTAGGTGGCGGTCGGCAACTACAACAATCAATTAGACCCCCTGAAACGGTAAAGAAAAAAACCAAGTGTAATGCAAACTTATTATTAGAGGTTTCACATGACTCAGGATCGAAGAGAAAGGCGTGTTTTTGCATAGAACTTAATTGGTTTCACTGATTATATACACTCCATACATATAGTACAAGACCGGGTCGATCTGATTTTGGTCAGCGGCAAGTTGCCATACTTTGCAAAAACACAATTGTCAGCTTGTTAGGCAACACCATTTTTGAATTGTAAATTTAAACATTTATGCTTAACGGTAAAAATTAACAACTAACAAATTATATTTAATAAGTAACTAGTATGTTGGGTGGAGGGCACAATAATGCCATTATAAAATCAAGTCTAACAAGAATGAATAATGTCGCTTGAAGATTACATACCAGAGGGCAATTTGTTCAAAATGAATGCATAAGAAAACTTAATTTAAGTTTAATTGTTCCTTTATAATATGACAGAGATACAAGAAAAAATATTCTCAAACTTAAAGATATACTTTTGCTATAAGGATACAGCTGTATCTCAGTCAAGACTTAATTCCACTTTCCAAACTTACGCTAATTGAAACATTTAAGATTTACCATTGTTCATTCCAATTTTTGCCAAGTGGAAACAGTTTCAATTGCTGGATTAATGTCGTCTTAGCTAATGGCGCACCCAAAAGTCCAAAATGCTTGCAATCAAAACGTAATTGTAATTGGTAATTGCTTTCCTTTATGATGAGGCAGCAAGCAGCTGCTCTCTCCCCAACATTGACTCTGACATTGGCTCTCACCCACGCAAACTGCTGCTGCTCCAATTTGATTTGCTGTGGTCGATCACAGCCATCAAGCAAAGCATTTCAATCGGCTTGGAGCTGACCAAAAATGTTTTGACAGTTTGCAGTTATTGTTTGATGGGCTGTCATGTGATGAGTTCATTAAGTGTACAATAATTGAGCGTTAAATGTAAAACTCCAAGCTTATGAATGGGCGTGCGTTTTGCCAGCCAGCGAATGAGTGGCCAAGAGGCTCAAGACCCAAATTGACTAACTGACTGACTGACTGGCTGACTGTTTGATGGACTGACTGACACTGATGGGCAACACGCCAGAGCATTAGGCAAGTGAAATTAATACAACGAAAGTAGGCGAAACCGAGTCAGAGAGCAACAACTTAGTCTGATACCTTTACCGTATCCGAATCTTAAGTCTTTGGGGCTGACCACTTCCTGCTTAGTTTGTAAGTTGCGATTTAAGTGTATTGTATTTTATGTGCCGCTATCTAATTAAAACAGAGGCTTGGCCTACGTATTCCCCCCAACGTGGCCTTGATAAGAGCGATCGTTACTTACGGCCCCAAAAGCTTTTACAGTGCAGCTGCGACAGAGTCGATGTTGACGTCGACACTGAGGTCGCTCCTTTTTAAGGCCGTTGGCAATCTGAAGTGGAGCGCATTTGTTGTATTGAATTGCCAAGTGAAATTACTGATATTTGATGCTATTAACACAAATCTCAAGTTGCAATGCAAAGTTTACCAATGCTTTGATGCCGCCAAAAAGTTCCGGCTAGGTGTCGCTTATTTGTTGTTGTTGCTGTTACAACAGTGGCCGTTTATAGTAGGTATCCGCCAACAACAACAATAACAACAACAAACAGCATCTTTGAAAATAAAGTTGATATTGTTTTTCATGTTGGGCAGGGAGGGAGCTAGCGCGTGGCACATCGAATCGTATCGAATTGAGTCGAGTCGAGTCGAGTCAAGTCGACTTGAGCAAGCCACCAGATGAAATAGATCCGCTTTAATATTGGTAATTAGGACCACACCTATGCGATACTAAAAGTGATTTTTATTGCAATCTGTGCACCGCCTCGACGCGTCGCGTCGCGTTGTCATGCTTCAGTCAGTTCTTTTTTATAATAGCTGCCTTTGGCCAAAACTCGACTAGTTTCAATTTGCAGTTATTGTTATTGGTACGAATGGTATTGTTTTCTATTGCTGTTGTGTTTTATTGTCTTGTCTTTGTATATACGACTTTGTTTGTATGGATGTTTGTATGTACGTATGTATATTAAGACAACACAGGTAACCATGCTGATTTTATTGAACCGCAGCTGTAGTTTCAGTTTGAGGCACTGCCGCAACTACATAAAATTTCAAACTAAGTTGCGACGGCAGATCACAGGACAACATGACCTTAAACTTGCTTGCAAGGCGGCTTCTGTTATGGCAACTAACAATTTCAAATAAACTATGCAGCGGTCAGCTTCTATGTGCAATTAGTTTTTACTATATAAGTCGTATTTTTTTCTGTGTTTGTATTTAATTTAGTTTTTTTTTTGTTTTTTCATTTTATTTTGTGTTTTGTTTTTTACATTTTTTTTTTAGGTTTCGCGTCGTGTGTTGAAAGTTTTTTGATTTCGTAGCCAGGCGAGCGAGCAGCAGGTGGTCCCCTGTTGCACTGCCGCCAAAAGCTAATTGTGTTTTTCTCACATTTGCAGTTAGGCACCGTTCGCTGCTATCGTTGCTAGCTGGAGTTCGCTCTATCTGCGAGATATACATAGGAGCACATGCGCTCATATGTGTGCTTAAAACAAACACACAATAAATTGTCTGTGCACAGCATGCGTCCTTAGTATGGTACTGTTGCAGTGGTTGTGCCAGGCAGTGCGGCATTGAGGCGGTTCTATTTCATTTTGCGCCTGGTCCGCATTTTGCATGTTGTAAATTAAAGCAAGTTAGCTAAACGTGGTTCCTTTTTTCACTCAGCGGCCAAGTCTTTCACTTAATAGAGGAAATCGTTAGGATGCAACTATTAAATGGGTATAATTGCTTGTTAGCAGCGGTGGATACCAACATACGGTCAGTGAGAAAACAAAGTATAAGCATGTAGAAAAGTCTTTAAGCTGGAATAACAAAATTAGCCAATATCGATTTGATATTTTTTCTAATGTAACCAAACCCCAAGCACTTGTAAGTAGATGAGTTTCCAATAGCCAATTTATAAGTCCCCTCACATGCTTAACGTTTTGTTGACGTGCAGCCAACTACCTGTGTTGTGCCTGCTGTCAGCAATATTCAGGCAGTTATCTCCCATATCCATATCAGAGCTTATCGCCTTACGACATCCACATTTGAAATTCTTTACTCGGCAATTCCCGAAACCGGTTCGAATTTCTGTCCGTTCTGCCTGACAACTTCAGCCTAATTAGACAACAGATTTAACTGGCAGCCACAACGTCCGCATGGAGACTGACAAATTAAAATGTCGTATTACCCGAAACGCCCCCGTACTTGAGCATATTTTCACTTTGTATGCAAATGCTGATAAAATAATGAAAGCAAAATTAATTTGCCACACAAAACTGAATTGAACTGAACTGCACTGAACTGTTCGGGCCACAACAGGTGCGCCTCCAACAGCCTACGCAGAGAATGAGAAAACTCTTGGCGGGAAATGGCAAAGCTCTCATTCAGATGAACAGTTACAAAAGCCATGGGAGTGCGCCATCAGGCATTTTTCACTCTGCCATCATGCCTGAGCAAGTGAGGATCACATATGTGGAACGAGATGACCGACTTGCCAACTTCATATCAAGTGCCTGTCTGCATGTAGAAGGAGGCAGGCGTATCGTTTGCCCAGTGGGGTACGAGTACAGAAATTTGAACATGCAAGGCTGCGGCACTGTCCCGCCTCTCCACTGTACTTACCCACACAAACACAAACATGTACATGTTCATGTACATGCTGCTGTGTGCCGGACACGTGGAGGAATTTTTTGGTTGTCTTTGGGTCGTAGTGGATTAGCTTCCGAGTCAATTGTTTGCACGGTGCAAACAACTAACTGACTGGACGGCAACTTTGACTGTCGACTGCCGCCAAGCAGTCTGTGGAGTCTGTGTAGTCTGTGTGTGTGCTGTTGACTGTTGACTGTTTTCAATACCATATTGGTGGCAACTAGCTGTAACAAGATGCATAAACGCTGCTGTCGCTGGTATTAGTTTTAAATGCCACATTGGCATTGAGCAAACACTTTGAACTCTGGCCAAAGCTAAAGCTGAGAATAAAAACAAACAGAAAGCGAGTTGCACAACGAAGTCGACTTTTCAATACACTGTAATAAACATTTTATAGATGTTTTAATATTTCTTCACGGTCTGAAGGTATGTCCTGTACAATTATTTACATTTTGACCCTAAATGAAATTAACTTCATTAAATCAAACTATTTTTTAGGTTTTCATCATATATATTTTTTTTGAAAAGTGTGATTTAAAAAATGTAAATAAAAAATGTTTATCTTGTGTATATGTTTTAGATATTAATATTTGCTCTACTCTGAAAGTTGTCCGCGAATATACTTTACCCAAGGACAGTCTATGCCCTTACATCGTTTTGATGATTTAAACGGTTAAATGCGTAATGTAAATATAGCCACCGTTGGGACCACACACAAACATACAAACATTAAGTGGGAGATTTAGCCACCGTTAGACACTCGTCGCCATTACGTTGCTAATTGTGCAGAAAGCAAACAGTGACCGGCAACAGCAACCACAACAGCAGCAACAGTTGCTATTTACTAAGCGGCAAAAAATTCAAATCTCTGTCATGAATGATTTTTATATTTTTTTTTTTTTTGTTGCTGGAAATTCTCAAGCACGTATGAGGTTTTCACTTTTTGTGCCTTTTGGCGCGCGTGTCGTTTCAACAAGGAAATTATGCAAAATCAAAAAAAAAAAAATGCCACAATACAAAAAAAAAACTGCAATACAAGCAGAAAAAACATTTGGCCAGTGCTCTGCCATTTTTGGAAAAGTCAAATTGTGTGTCCAGTTGCTTTTATGGTCATTGCTTAAGAAAGTTGTAAATTAATAGGCGAAAATCTGTAGTTTTCGCAACTGTTCAGCACACATACAGACAGATACATACGTATACACTACTGTATGCCTTTGACAATCAGTTAACGCCCATTGCGGGACTTTCAGTCAAATGGCCGAAAATGGCGGCTGTAAATTGTCAATACATTTAATGCAAACTGTTTTATTTTTTTATATTGTTTATTTTTGTTTTGCTTAGGCCGCGGCACTTACAAAACAATAAACATTTATTTTACTGTGCGACAGTGATTTGTTGCACTAACATTTACAACTGTAACAACGGCTGCTGACACTTGCTGGTTGAAATTTATGCAGTTGCAGTTGAAGTTGAAGTTAACGTCGAGAGAACACATTCGTAGCCAGACCCAAGACGATCGACCGACCAACTGGGCGCGACAATGCGGCAGTCAATTTTAATTATGTGTCCAAAAATAATGACAACGTCAGGGGTTGCCCAAAAATGGCGCAGCCAGTTTTTTCTTTCGTGTGGCAGGCAGGCAGTCAGCTTGCTAGCCTGCATGTCGTTTGCCGTTTGTCGTTTGTCAGTTTGCCTTTAACAGACTGAAACCGAATCTGAATTTGAATCTGACTTGCCGAACTGACTCTGCAACTGAGACTCCAACTCCAAGTGGATTGATTTTGTTTGTTCACTTTGTTTTTTCGCCTTGCACTTGCCTTGCATTTGCCTGACGCCCGCGCCCAACCACAACTCCATCCGAGGCAGAGGTAAGGAAGCATGGCTGCCATTTTAGCTTGTCGCTACATTTGGGTGGGTGTTGGATTCAACACTTTCGCCAACGCCACAGACGCCGCCGCCGACGTCACCGGCAATTGGGTTATGGTGTAGACTGGCGCAGGCATCGCCACAAATTGCATTGATTTGTGTGGGAATGTGGCGTTAATTTGATTTGATTAATCAAATCTGCATACACAGATTTCACCTCACAGCCAGTCGCTCGTCTATCAGTAACTATCAATGGGTCGTGCCCAAGCGTTGACTTCATGTTTGTATACAGATCTACTATGTCTGTGTATGTACGTATATGACCAATAATTCACTCAGGCGGCCTAACGGTTTATTAGCATAAATAAAAATAAAATTGATATGTTTGAACTATTTCCTGCAGCAATGCGCGCTACAATTTTCGTACATGACAACCAACAAGAGACTGCAACAAGAACAACCTGCAGCCAAACGAGCTACAACTAATGCCAGGCTGCAACTACAACCTAACTTAGTGCAATACTCACACACACACACACACACACACACCAAAACACACAGCGCAGGCACCTTGTTGCCTGGCCATGCGGCAACCGCAATAGCAACAGCACCAACAACAACGACGACTCCAACTGCGGAATTGGTAGCCGGGTAACAAAATGTTGCGCTGTCAGCGGCGCATGCAAATGGCGTGGCCAGTCAGCAGATAAGAAATATACAGCCAGGCCAAGAGGGGATGGGGACAGGCGAACAGTGTAGCAAGAGAAGGGTGTACACCAATGCAAGAAACAACCATCGGGTCTAATGGTTTTATACACACACAACATACCAACATTTGCCAATTCTGGTTGTTGTAACTGTGGTGCACTGACTCTTGAATTATTATTGTTGTTGCTGTCATTAAGCATTAAACGCTTGTCCTAATTCCTTTTCCGCTTATTGCCCGGAATGAAAATACAATAACAAAACATTAAATCCAGAAGATAACATCATAACAAAAAATATGTATTTCCAGTAAAGTTTCATTCGGCTTGAAAAAGTCATATTGTTTGTTCTACAAATATTGCCCCGCCCAAAACATAAGCCGATCGCTTTTTAATCGAACTCTCCACCTGGCTGAGTGACATGTTTATTTTACAAGCCTACAGTTCGTGTTGAGAGTGAGACAACATGTTTAACGTTGTATGTGGCGACGCACGCACGTTCGCTAGTATCACCACGCCCCCTGCTCATACGCAACTGTAGATGATTGGGCTAAATCGATAAAGAAATCATTTATGCAAATGTTTTTCGACAGTTTTTCAAAACTTCAGCGTTAGTATCGCATATATGCGTTGTGTGTTGTTATTCTGTTTCAGTCGTCAAGTTTTGATTAAAGCACTTCATTTCCATGAGATACATGCATAAATATCATATATCTTATGCATGGCATTTACATAATCAGTGGAAGTGATTACCATTAAGCAGCTGCTTCGCAGTCACAACCGCAGAAAAATAGACTTAAGTGGGTTAAAATGCAGGCGTTAACTCAACTAAACGGTTTTAGTAGCAGTTGCTACTTTTGAATGTTTTTCATATGCTAAAATCTACGTCGGCCTAATAACACGTCCGGTGTATTAAACTCATTACAGTCTCGGCTTGGCGTGTGTGTGTGGCCCGTGCGAGAAACAAAACAAACAGTTACTAATATGCAGTTAACCCACAAATGTCAGTGAAAAAAAGCAAAACCGACGTGTGCTTTTATTAACATTTTACGAAAAATAAACAAAAACTATCAAAGCTAACGGCAGTATATTCCAGTCTGTATGTTCAAAAGAGTTCGGGCTCGGGCCATAAGCCATTCAAAGTGTAATTGATGATGAAAAAAGAGATCGATCATATTATGGTGCTATCGTATATCAATCACGACAAACTATGGCCACTCCATCGCTTAAATTCACTCCCATACTCGTGATATTCACATATGAGCATTTGAGCAACGGCCAACGTGGCGTATGCGTAACGTGTCGCAACGGAGGCATCACAGCTAACTTAGTGCCCCTAAGCTACCAGAGTCAACATAAATATTAACGATAGTCAGTGGCAGCGGACATAATAGACAGCAAGCTCTTCGCGTAATCTTTAACCTGCCTCACACTGCGAACGAACACTGTGCGTATGAGTAATGTTTTCAGTTCGCCAAAGCTGCAACACTTTAATAATGCCCGACATTCCATTAAAACGAGTTATTCATAATAATTGGCCATTTCATAGCTCAATATTTTTGTTGCTCTCGTTTATTTTGGCCAATTGTTGCTGTGGGGGCTCGCTAGCTTTGTTCCACTTTCCAGACTTGATTTGCTTGTGGAGCGTGTCGGAATCGGCTTCTAAAATTGCGCGAAGATTACACAGCAAAACAGTTGACGCCCTTGCGCACAAAGGGCGGAGAAAGAGAGATTTAAGTACACTTGTATACAGTACTTATTCATAAATCTATAAATGTATGTGGGTTTTGACCACTTTTCGGTCATTCAAATTCGCAAATTAGCCTTGAGGCAACAGACCGCTATGTTCTGCACCATCTAGACCCAATTTCATGCTGTCTATCTGTCTTGCGGCATGGCAAGCTTTTTATTTGCTTTAAGATTTCTTTATTGCTTTAATTTGATTAATATTTTGTGGGGCAGCAAAGATATTTTTGGCTAGCTGATGATTGTGGCAAACCAAAGCTTCCGTTGTTAAGCGTTTTGATTTAAGACCGCTTTCTTGGCAAAAGCCAAGCCATAACTAATTGGATCCAGATCATTTGTGGTCCAAACGAGCAGGCGGAAATAAATAAAGCAACACGTTGGGTCAACTTTCTTTTGATTTGGTTTTTATCGGCGCCAGCAGAGGCATTGAATGATATGTATGCCAATCAATAAAAAATAGAGAATCTATGGAAATAAAAAGGTCAATGGCGTTCAATCTGCATAACTAATTCATTGAAATAGCCAAAGACACTCTACACTAATTTAAATATCATTTTTAGATTATAGTTTATAGCCGCAGCATTTGAATAACCAGAGCAACTCCAACTTGAACAGAACTGAGCATCAAATATATTGTAATTAATTTAAAAAAGGAAAATAAAAAACTTAAGACCAAATATGCTACACAAATGTCAAGCTAAAAACTTTAAGCAATAAATCTGTTTTGGCCATGTCATTTAATTGTGACCAACAAAGCACAACGTACTGATCGCATCAGATCTAATCGAATGAATGGACGCTGTGACTCTATGTACATATATAAAGAAAACACCTGTTTTTACTGAAACAGATTTTTGTCTCGTGTTTTTTTGTGTCGTGGCACAGGCGACCTTTATTTGTGTTATATATCGATGAGCTCGCGCTGTGTCTGCACTTGCAGTCTGCACTAACTACAGTTGCGGGAGAGAGCAAATAGAACCAGTTGGCCAAACGTCTGAGCTCCCAGTCGAGCCAGCCTGTCATTGCCGGCCTTGTTGTTGTTGCTGTTGTTGTTGCTGTCGCTGTTGCCAAAGCAGCAACAGCAAAAAAAAATAAAAAATCCGTTAAAGTTATTTTGCATCATTAGTACGATATGTTCGCTGGTATTGGTGCCGATTTCTGTGCGCCGGCTGTGAGAATTACAAATGCTCATGTTAGTAATATGGAATATGGCTGTCTATGTGTGTGTGTGTATGTGTGTACAAGCAAGTACTCACAAGGTAAGCTTACATATTTTTCAACATTTAATATCCACCTTGACTTTGATAGGCCGTAATGCCATAATGCCGCCACATGCAAGCGGCAATCTAAAGCTGAAGCTAGGTCTGGGTATGTATTTTTTTTCTTATTTTTTTGCCGGCATTGGCCATTGCCTGGTACCGGTGCTGTAAATTATCCGCAGTTAGTGACCCGGCGTGGCTGCATTGGCATATTTCAAGCGCTAAATGCATCATTAGGCAATTTGATTTACAGTCACAGCCAAAGCAAAGAACACGTGTTCCTCGACGCCTCATCCGAGTATGGGAGTATTGGCAATATAGCACATCTACGTTTGTAGGTACATATATAACTATGCATTTACAATGTACGAATAGCTTATTCAAAATGCAGTTCAACTTAAATTGATAACATGCGCCATTCGTTGTACGTTTTTCCCAAGCGAGCCGAACTATTCAATTAAGTACTTATTTTCGCCACTGCTAGGAAAAATGTAAGCAAAATGTGTGGCCAATTTGATGCGGCAACTGTTGCTGGACCAACTGCAGCCAATTTGGTTTTTGGCCAGCAGCGCTTAATGTTTTTGGTCAAAACGAGATCGCAACAGCAAGTGGCACGCAATGCAGAGCCGACAGCAATGCTGCTTGGCTAGCTAGCTACCTGATGCGTATCTAGTGGCATTTTAAATGAAGCGATTAAAATCGAGCGCCTGCACAGTTACACACACATTTTGGCCAGGCTCACAGGCCTCCCCAACACCCCACTCAACTAAGGCCTAAGGCCACGAAATGTATCTTTTAATTCAATCATTTTTCTCACAGCCAGCGCTGGCAGGCGTTTGAATCATGTGAATTGAGTTACATGAGATCATATTCCGCATTGCGCCTGTCAACAGACGAAAAGAGCGAGAGAGAGAAAATAAAGAAAAATGTTGCTCATGCGCCGAGTGGTTTGCTAATGTTGGTTCATTAGAATAAGCACACATTCCCCAAACCAAAAGAAGTAAGGCTCTAGTCGCGACATCCCGACTAGACGATACCCTGAAGCCAAAACTTTATGCGTACACTCAGTGTATGTGAGTGTGTGTACGCATATTCTGCATTCTTTCCTTAATTTCAATGTTCCATATCTCCGGTGTCATTCAATGGATTTCAATAAAAATAACAAAAAAAAGATTTTCAAAGATTTTTCCAAATCTGGAGTCTCTAACTCCTATAATCTACGCGATCATACATACAGACAAAGGACAGACGGACGTGGCTACATCGACTCGGCTGTTGATACTGATCAAGAATATATATACTTTACGGGCTGTGAAATTTTTATATTTAATTTTAATTAATTAAATTTTTTTTATTTTTAAGTTATCGAAAATTTGAAACAAACAGACGTACTGAAGGACATGGCTATATCGACTCGGCTGTTGATGCTGATCAAGAATATATATACTTTATGGGCTCGGATATGATTCCTTCTGCCTGTTACATACTTTTGCACAAAACCATTATATCTTTTTACTTATTTTCAATGCGTTCAGGGTATAAAAATATTCATTGCTATAGCGGTCAACAAGCATACAAGCACACAGTGCGTATGGAACACCCACGGCTGGTAAACACTGACGCGTATCAATTAGAGACAAGATGACGACAAGTGAGTAGAGCCAGAGCCGAATAGCTTCAGATAACAAACACGGCCAACACTTGGATGGCAATGTAGCTAGCCATTGGCTGTGTTAGTTATTTATGCGATTGTTTGCCTTTTGAGACACTTGTTGATGGTCGATGGTCGATTGCCGATTGTCATTGATTTATGCCACTAATTGTTATTCATCACGCCGTAGGTGGCCGAGCAGCAATCGTTGCCTCGTGCCTGCGCCTGCTCCTCGAGTCCTTCTACCTTCTTCATGACCAGTAACTTGTTCTAAATCGCGTGCACCCGTCGCATAAATCAGCAACGATCGCTGACCGAAAATGAAATCAAATATATATCGAAAAACAAGAACGAGAGCTGACCAAAAATTGTTGAATGATTTGTTTGTTTATGCCCTGGTAATGGGCTACCAACTTTTGTGTTGACTTCACATCTTGTAGTTCGTTTCATTTTCACGTCAATGGAATTCGTTCGTTGTTTTTTTTATGACCGCCTACGCACAATGTTGCCTTAAATTTGTCTCATGTCAGCATAAATTTGACTTAATTGATTTTAAATTTGATCATTTTTAATAGTTTTCGGCCCAATTTCCGACATTAACGAAACCAGAAATACTATACTATAAATGTATAGGTATATCAAGTATAAATATTTTATATTTTCAGCTAATGGAGCTGCATACTAAATAAGTCAGTGGATAGAGCTAGGGTCTCTATCAATTTGATTGAGCATGAATATGCATGCTAAAAATGTTAATGTAAATTAAATTCACGAGCTTTAAACATTTTATATAATTTATATAACCAATATACAATAAAAAAATCGACATATTATATGGATTTATGTTAAGTGGCTCATTTAAATGCCAACCTGCTTCTTAATCATGTAAAATTTGACAAATGTTGTGCACTCAGCAAGAGTCCAAATAAAGCGACTAATCGGTTGTAATAAGAATAAGTACCTTAAGCTTATACGCTTTTGGAATGGTTTTTCATCAATCAATAATCGAGACTAGACTGTAAGAGTTAAATAGTTAAAGCAACCAAGCCAGACATATAAACATGCAAAACTAGTTTGAAATTTACTTCGTTACTGACATTTAATCACATTAAATTAATATTTATGTGTTCAAGTGTCGTCAGCACTGTGCACAATTTTTGAACAGCAAATTATCGACAAAATTTCACCATAAATAAGCAAGCCAAAAAAATGTAAAAAGTCATTAACAACAGTGCGGACAACAACTCTATATAAATAATCAAACAACTTGAGAGCATTTATACGGCGACAAGCCAACAGATCGTCGCACTCTTAATGGCGCGAATTATTTACAGATTTTAATGTCAAGCCAATATTTAAAATATCGTATCGTATCGTATTTTAACGATATACAGACATTGCTGCGCCTTTGTGATTATGTACTGCTGCAATACTGTTTATACTTTAGCGGCTTGTGTGATTGCGTTTATTTAAAGCAAATCGAAAATGTTTAAATGCCGCATAGTTTCGATGCTCCAAAAGAAGCCGACGCGTTGTGTTGTTGTTGGTAATGAGAGAGTCTATTCGGTGGCTCCACAAAGGCTATCACTGGCACCCGTTGTTGTGTTGTGTTACTCTTTTTGAGGTGTGTCCCAGGCCCGATTCGGCCAGACATTATGAAAATAAACAAAAAAACACAAAAAAAAAAAAATAAATAATAATAATAATAATAATAAATAAAACCCATGTGTAGCATTGAATGCGTTCAAATATTGAATGTGGAGCAGTTTGATTTAAAAAGCCCAGCAAAGAAAACAACAATGAAATAACAAGCGCGGCCCAAAAATCCAACAATAAATTTTTGTTTCTTTGAGGTGGCTGCTGGCACTGGCTACTTAAACAAACAGCTTGCTCGGATAATGAAAAATATAGCGGCATCGAGTTAAACACAAAAAAAAAACTTCTTTTTTGGGAGATATTTTAATCATAATAATAGACAACAGGCAGCAAAGCTGACAAAAGCTTTTGTTCAAATGTCAGAGTTAATAAAAGCGTAAAAATATATTTTAAACGTTTTTTAATGACGTCGGTCTTATATTTATGAGTGTGCCTGTAACAGAGTATGTGTGTGCTTGTGTATGTGTGTGTTAGAGTGTGATAATACGTTACTTGAGCAATTTGAATAAGCCACGCATTTCATGTACCCCCAATGACGACCAACTTTGGCACAGTTACTAGCCCTCATGACAGCCTCTGCCATTGTTTCGACTGTTCTTTTTTTTTTTGTGTGTTTTTGTGTCGATTTGGTAGATTTTTTTAAATTGGACGCTGTAATGCCGAAGCTGATGTTGTAGCTTTAGCTTTAGCTGTAGCTGTAGCTGTTGCTGATGCCGAATTTGAAACCTAAAACCCAAGACCCAAAACCGACACCTACAACATGGCATCACGTACAAATTTCGTATGCACGATTTTGCACTATTTTGATATTTATCCAACACCTGCGCATAAAATGAAGATGGAGATGCCACAAAGCAACTCAAAGATCTGCCTGCGTTTTTTGGGTGAGATGAGACTAGGTTGCCATTGAATGATCACGCTGAACATGAAAACCATGAAAGCCGTCGACAACGACGTTTATTTGTAACTCTTCTACTATATTCAAATTTCCTGCCAGAATTGACATTGCTCAGACCAAACCAAACCAAACCAGCCAACCAGCCAGCTGTGGGCCTGAGAAACTCTACACTCGAGAGACCGTCGCTGGGGTACAGCTGGGACTCAGCTTCTTTTGGATGCATCCCAGCACATTACAACAGTTGCATTGATATTTACGACATGCAGCCGACTGGCAGTCAACATAAAACAGTTTAAAGCATTGCCAAAATAAATATGATGTAATAAATGAGCAACGGCTCACGTTAAGACTTTGAGTTAAGAAGGTGCCTGTCTGTTGCCGTTGCCTAATGACATTTTTAAGGCCTTTAACATAGAAAAAATTGCGACTACTATTGAAATAGTTTGGCCACTTCAAACTAAACAAACGAACCACAAAAAAGTCTATTCGTAAAACAATAAATGCACAACATTTCCGTTTTAATCAACCACCCGCTACCAACAAACAAAAAAATAACTCAATTTACAAAGCGCCAAAATGGAAATAAACAAAAAAATACTGAGATGAGTGCGAGATGAAAAATGTGATGAAGATGATGTGGATAGAGGGCAAGTTTATACCCTTACCTATTAAAGTTAAAGTTATTTGACTCTCTTAATATTTATGGATATCATTCTAGTGTATGTTCTTTGTAAAAGCGAACTCATCAAAATTAGTTTTAGAAAACGGTATTTTATGGCTGAATGGCAACACGAGCCGAAGAACTAAAAAACTTGGAATTGCCACGGACAGCCTAGAAACCAAGCTACAATCAAACAAACCAGCTAGCTGGCAAGCAAGCAACCACAGCAACAGCTTCGGTATAAAGGCGAACTATGCTTTATAAGCATTATGATTGCCTTCAATAAATTGCAAATAATTTCGACCTCATTTTGCTAGGCGTCGTCGTCATTGTTGGTCCGCCACACGGTCACGGACGGCATTCATACATATACACCACTGGCAAATGCCCTGCCCCCGCACTCGACACCCCCCGCTGACGTATAATAACGCTGCGTGAAATAATATTTTGAGTTATAGGCAAGTCGAAGCGAGCCAAAACTTTTATTTAGCATTGGACCACGCACTGAAAATTTCTGCGAGCCGCAATAAATTTTCACTGCTTTATTTCAACCACTTTTTAATTAAAATACAATCAAATGTCAAGTTTACCGTTTGCTGGAGCGCCAGCTGCATGTTGCAAGTTGCAAGCTGCAGCCTGCGTCCAATGTAAACACTTGTCATCTTGACAGGCCGAACAAAGCGTGACTGACATACGACGAGGCATATGAGGGGAGAAATAGGCAAATAAATGAGCAAACTCACGCAGTAGGCCTAACGAGGGTCATTCAATGAGTTGAGCTGCATTTGCATAGACCCCCACACGCACACTCACACTCACACACACTCGTACCCGGACTCGCAGACTCGAACTAGCCACTCCACTTGCAATGTGGGCAAATGAAACTCGAGCTCGGATATATATGTGTATTTATGTAAATGCGCGCGTGCGTGGTGGCTAACAATTGAGAAACACTGTATACACAGTACACTGAGTGTGTAAGCCTTTTGTCTGAGCCTACCATTTCTGAGTATGGCTTTGTTTTGCTGCTGCTGTGGCTGCTTAGGCTGCTGTTTGTCTCTTATGTGTTTGTTGATAATTTTGCGGCGATAAGCGCGACATGTCAGCGTCAGCAGCGTGGCAGCAGTGGCAACGCCAGCTTTAGATTCGAGCACAATATATTTTGTCAGCTCAAATGGTGTACATAATAGCCCAGAGATAAGATAGTAATGGGCCCGGTAAAGCGGCTCATAAATCATTGGCATGGAAATTGCTTTTCTATGATAGACAACTTGTTAGCGTTGTTAGCGGCCACTTCCGCAAGGCGAAACCTGCAAACTAAGCCATTTTAAGCAGTACTTTTCACTTTCCGCTAAACACTCGACATCCGCCCAACAAAGACCAAGCCAGGCAAACTGTAACGGCTACAGCCGACAACAACAACGCCAAAAACAACAATAACATCGCCAACGGGAGCAAAAAATAGTCGTGGCATGGGGAAAAGTTCATTTTCAAAGTAAACAAACGAAAATAAACTTATTTCATACTCACCGTAGTTCAGTGTAATGAATGTGCAAGATTTTTTCGTGGTATGCGCTTCCTGCGCTAATTTTTATACCAAAAGTGTACTTAGAAATATGCTGTGAAAAAAGCAATTTAAAGCTTCAAGAAGAAATAGTTTCAGATACATATACTTAACTTTATACGGATTTTTAGAAAAAATTGACAAGAAAAAAGGTATAGTTCGCTTAAAAAAACCTTAATAAAAGAAGAGTATTAAAAGATTTTTCTTAAAAGTCTTTCGGATATATTAGCGTATGCAATATGTTTCCGCTCCACAACAGTAGCAATTTTTTTCTGGTTTCACAACCATTGCAACTTTCTTTGTGAAAAATCGATAATAATAGTATCGACAAGTGTTGGCTAAATATTCTTGATATCCGTCTCTGTACATTATGTTAACGCTATGCTTATCTCACAATAGTTATAATATATATAATAATATTATGTCAGTAAAAAAAAATTATATAGCTTATGTTTCTCTGAGTTTTTGCAATATAAATTATTATTTCATAGTCATAATAGCTACATTGTAAGGGCATGTTAGAGAAGTTAACGACTCGTTTCTGGTTTTTTTCATTTATTGATACATTCTTGAACGGCATTTTTATGTGCGTCGTGCGGCAGCGGTATACAAATTTCTTACACTGTAATATGATTGATTGCCCCGTTGACCTGGAAACGTACCAAAGAGCGGCCGAACTAATAGTTACACTTAACAATGAGCCACACAAGATTGGAGAGCAAGGAAAGCACCACAGCCAAGCCAAGCTAAACAAAATGGGTCAAGCGGGGCGGCGGCCAGCCCAAACAACCAAAAAAAAAAACGAAAAAGTGGTTCGAGATCGGTGGCTGAGTGGGCGCTGCATGCCACAGATGGACTCGCAAAGGGGCAAGTGTTTTCCAGCAGGCAACGCCATTGCTGAAGTTGCAGGGCAGTGGCCATGACGTGGCGCTATTTGGCATTTCGGCAGTCGTATAGTTGACGAAAGCAGCAAGTTAATGAGCTGCCTCCTTTTTATTATTATTCTTGTTATTATTAGTAGAGAATTTTTTCAATTTCACTTTTCTACATACGAACAAGAAGACAACAAGCATGTCATGCTTGCATGCAAGCAGCCGAATTGAACCGATGGGGCGCATAGGTAATTAAAAAACCGTTAATATTGGAAACGCTCGTCGCTAGGTGTCAAATCAAACATAACAGATAATTTTGAGAATTCATAAAATGTGCTTAGAAATTGAAAAAAACTGAATAGTATCGCAGTGAAATGTGAGAAAAAGCAGCATGCCTCAATGGCTATTTAAATGCGCTGTAAAATGCTAATGAGCGGGTAGAGAGCAGACATAGTAGATGATCACAGATAGCTAGAGATATGACAACTAATATGCAGGGTAATGGCCAATGCCAAGCTGCAACACAATAAGGCCCCTTAAATGTAGCGTTAAGTGTGTTTAGAGCCCAACAAACGGCATTAAGCCATAAAACAAATATATCAAAAAAAAAAAAAAAAAAAAAAACGAAAGAAACCTCAACATCAACATCGAAACGGAAGATTGAGCTCAAATGCATATTGATTGACGTTGAAATGTTTTAAATGGAGCAAAACTCTAAGAGCCAGGTGCAAGTGGATTGTGGTTGCTTCTCTCTACTGTCGACTATGTCTAATAGCTAATAAGTGGAAGTGAAATGAATTAGTAAACGCTTATGGGGGTCGCGTCGTTGCGGCACTCGAAGAACTGTTTTGCTGCTGGAGCAAGAGTCTTTTAAACGAAAAAACATATACAAAATAAAAGAAATAAGAAAAAAACCAACGGTGCCAGTTCCAGTTCCAGATCAATGGGCCATTGAAGCAACTCGTCGCAACGAGACCGACGAAAATCGTAAATTTGAAATCATTGACTAAAAGCTTTTGATAAATTATTCGAAAGAGACAGTCCAACTAGTAGTAAACAAGTGTTAGAGTGAAAAACCAGCAATCAGCGCTAAATTGTATAGAATCGATCAATGGGGCAGCATAATTTTGTGAGAAAATATAACATCCATATTGGAAAGTTATTGTAGAGCAATCGGGGCGTGTCCGCTATTCAGACCTTTTCAAATTCTAGGGGTCAAAAGATTTTTTATTTTGGCAAAACACAACCAATTTGACCAACATTTAATTCATTCATAAAAAGATTGAATCACAAATTTATTTATTTTATCGTATGCAGAGGAACAAATGTTGACAGTTTTATAAATGTACACGTGCGGACAAAAACAACAAGCGTTTGTGCCCCAATGTATGCAAATCCCTCACAAATAAACTTCCAATAGCATAAATAAAAAAAAGCCACTCTTCTTTATAATATATGACAATAATAACAATAACTCTGGCAAATCAAAGAAAAGCGTACAATGAGAAATGCCACAACCCAAAATGATTTTTGACTCAACCAAAACACTTTGGAAACGTGCAAAACATAAAAATAATTGACAAATATATTAAGAGCATAAATCAGAATAGCTAATAGAGCGCGAAGAGCGCACAGGTCTAACAACAGCAAAAACAACAAGATCAACAATAAAGATTCAAACGTTTTCATTGATTTTTCGCTGCCAGCGTCGACCAGAAATAAAACCTAGGCAGCTTTTATTATCATTTACCGCTTGTCCGCCGTATAAAAACCAATAACACCCAAAAAAAAAAACCAAAACCAAAAAACCAAAAACCCAAATAAAAAAAACTTAACTTTTACGAGTAGGTCTCGCTCTTCCAGTGTTGCCGTCATGCTCTCAGCAATGGCTTGGACTGCGAAGCGAGCAGCGCACGCTGCTGCGGGCCAGCAACTTCTTGGACTTGCTGGCCGGGGTCCGAGCCGGGCCAGATTTAGTTCAGTTTCAAGTGTTTGTGCGTTGCGTGCGCCACAAAGCGGAGAGCGGAGATTTTGTTGTGTTTTTTCGTTGTTGTCGTCGTTGCCGTTGCCGTTGTCGTTGTTTTCGGCATCGTCGAATCAAGACTTCCGTAAAGTTCATTTGCCGTCGGCCGCTGTGACCAGTGCCAAATTTCGCTCACGATCATTGTCGTGGGCGTCGCGGTTCCTGTCGCCGAGTTTGTGCGCGCGAAACGCAAAGGAAACCGAAAACCGCCAACGGAAGTCCGTCGAGCGATAACGACCGACTATTATTGCAGTATTTTTAATTAACGAGGCTCGACGAGCAGAAATTAGTTTTTCCAGAATTTTTAATGAGCTAAAACCGTCGAATGGGAATAAAGAGTGAAAATTTATGAATACCTGCAAGAATTATGTATTGTATGATAAGTTGATATCACAAGTATGATGATATGTGTGTGAGTGTGCTCAACAATTGAAAGCAATAAATAATGCCCATAATGGGTTGAGCTGAAGCCATGTGAGAAACTAATGCAAACAAAGTGTGAAGCTCAAAACAACAGAATTGTCTACCTTATCAATTCCTACATCTTTATTATTATACTCCAAAAAAATTAACAAAAAAATAGCCGGTATCACCTCTATATGGGATTTATTAAACTATTCAAATTGGATACAAAATTTCCTACAACGTCAAGCTGGTGAGTGCAAGTTTTTTTTTTCCAAGTTCGTTGCCCAAGTCTTTTGTTTGTCACAGGCTACAACAATAAAATCTATATATGACGTTTTTCGCCATTCTTTAGCAAGAACACTAAAAACCTGAAATTAAAAATTTCTATGGATCTAAATAAAAATAAAAACAATATAATACTTAATATTTGATTAAAATTTAAAAAGCATTAATACCAAATGCAAACGTCACAACGGTCAACTAATCGAGAGCATAAATTTAGATTTTATCACGAACATTTTGTATTTGAAAATAAGGCAAACAATTCATTCAGCACATAAAAGATGCAGATTGCTGTTTACCTAGTTTCATTTATTTAAAATATTTTGCTTCCTTTGTTTTTAGTTATTGGTTTAATCATTGAATGTTTTCTATTGTCAACCAAAGCTAGAAAACCATATTTATGGCAGCAAATGCAAAGAGCGTAAACCATTCAAATCAAACAAAAACAGTAATCAATTAACCCTAAAATTTCTCTTTCAAAAAAATCCATAAACAACATATTTGATTGCTATGCACATTTTGGTTACTCATTGAAGTAAAACTATGTATATATATTTTTTTTTATAAGATTACCTACAGCAGCCGGTCATAGGAAAATGTATTCACTCGCCATGATCACGCGCCTAGCTCGAAATAATTATACATTAATTTAGCGTATAATTAGCTAATTAGAACTGCGCAGCAAAAGCTGCCAAGCCATAGCTTTAATATCTTCCGGCTACACCTTTTGTGCAAAAATGCTTGCGAAAATAGAAAACAGCAAGCATGACGAAACCCTTGACATGCCGAAAAAAGCAATTAATCAAAACGGTTCGCTTACGTTTGGGTCGCAGTAAATAACTATTAATGGCTTCATAATTGAAAATTTGCAAATTGCTAAAAATATACACTGAATAAGTATAGACAAATCTCAGTAAAACTTGGTTGACATGCTCTTTTCCATAAACTGTACGGTTGTCCTGAAATTACTCTTTTACACACTTGAAAATTAAAATGTGATAGAATAAAATAATTAGTTCAGAAAGAAAACTGAAATTTGATGTCAGTATAATACTTTCAAGCCTGACGAAGACGGCTTATCTATGGAAACACAAAAAATACAGAATATATAAAATTACTTAATTATAATTGTTGCATTAATTATGAAACAATATAGTACGTTTGACGATCAACAAATATTTTTATTGGATTACCAGTTCTTTTAAAGTTGATTAATGTGATTGATAAATATGTTAAATACCACTTTCGTGATTCTGACTTTTGTAGAATCAAAGATTATAACAATTATCCGTTAATTTGCACGTTTGGCAAATAATATGGAACGATGTCACTCAAATTAAATCAAACAACAATCACTCTAAATGATTGAAACAACAGCTGATAATTTGCTGCTATGCAATTATGGTTTATAAAATCAAACTGATTAATGTGGCTTTTATAGATTTTTGTAATATTTAATATTTATATTTAATAACTGATAACAGTGTCGTGCTTTTCTGTTCAACAAACGAAAAATGAATACGTGCTAAAGTGCCAAAGGCGGTTTATGCAAATCTCTATGTTTGTTCGGTTTTATTCAAAATTTTCTATGAAAAATGCGGCTGCTGCTTGGTGTTAGTTTTTGTTGTTGTTGTTTTTGTTTTCTCACATAAATTCGCCGAAGGTGCAAAATTTCACTCAAATGAAACCGGAAGCGCGGTCGTCAAGTGGAATGGACTTAAATTGTTGATGGTCTGAGTCTATCCGACAGTGGACTGAATGTTTAGTCTATCAGTGTAGTATGTTGAAGTAGTAGCAACAATAGCAAACGAAATTTTAATATTTATATACAATGCACGCAGCACAATTTGCACACAGTTTTTCTCACTTTCACAGGTTTATATCTCCCCATGTGAATGTGTGTGTGTGTGTGTGTAAGTGTGTTTGTGTGTGACCTGTGTGCTATCTGGTCTTGTCTTTTTTCCACGCTCCTCATGTCAAACACTTAGTCAAAACAGCATTTGTTACGCTGCCAGTGTCAGCCACCAACGCACTGGACAACAACAACTACAACATGGCAACAATAACAATAACAACCATAACAACAACAACAACAACGACAAGCAAAGTAATAACGAGCGTTATCCAAGCATCATCATTATCAACTTTTAACCATCGGTTAATGTTGTGTGCCACCGAAATGATTTAATTTTGACAGACCTTTTTTTCAAGTTTCTTTCTCGACTTTTACGTGTGGGAGATTTTGGCTTTTAATTTAAATTTTTGTACGCTTTTTTTTATTTGTCTATTTTGGTCATAATTTTTGTCGTCTTGCTGGCACGCAGTGTTGTTTCTGCTGTTGTTGTTGTTGTTGTTACAATTTTATTTGATATGCATTACCAGCTTGGCTTTCGTCTTTGTTTATTACTTCTTCTTCTACAACTTCTCCTTTTTGGCATTAAGTGCTTGTAAATTGGGTCAGTGGGAAGTTACACTTCAGTCGTCGTCGCCGTCGACGCGTTGTTGCTGGTGTAGAGTAGCTATTGATGTTGCTGTTGTTGTTGGTGCTTGTACATAAAACATCGTCATCATGTGTCATAAATTATTTGTTGCTCTTGCCCCAGTCTGAGAACTTTAGCCACAGCTGCTTTGCCTGCTTTAATTTTCGTTGTTTTACCCATTTATTTATATATACTTCAAGCCACATACTCATTGATGCACTACAGTAAATACAGTTTCTATTTGCTGCTGCCGTGAGGCTGTTGCTTGCCGGTTTGTTGATACCTTAAGTGCTATTGTTGCGGTATAATAAATCTCATGCAATGTCGCCTCAAAGCATTTATCTGACAATATCAAGCATATAATATAATTCTTTTGTAGCTTCATGAATGATTAAATATATTAACAACAATAAATGCTTTGATTGTCAAGTTCGTTGCCTAAGTCATTTGTTTGTTAGATGAAGCGAGATATCCGATTTTTATTTAGAGTCAAGAAATTTCAATTAAAAATTGTTAGCGCATTTATAAATTCTATTTCTTCTAGTAAATAAACAGTGCAAACACTTTATGCAAGCATTTGAAATCCGTCAAAGCGTAAATGCAGCAACTTCCACATTAACATCCACATTCACCGTTTGTCCGTTACCAGCCAGTCAGGAAGCAATGTGCAATGTGAAGTGACTTTGGCTGTCTGCTGTCTAGACATTCTTCGATTTTTCCTGCCAGCTGCAGCAACATTCAACAACCAACACCAACAACTGACAACAGGCAACAGCCAACAGCAAGAATATGATCAGCAGCAACAAGAGCGATGAGTACAACAAGTGCAACAACGGAGGCAGCTCTAGAGTGAAGAATATGTACATACTTACGAGTACATCCATGAAAGCAATGCATTACAGTGCTTTGCTTGATTTTTATTGACACAAGTCGTTAGCGGACTGCTGACTACACGGCCTGGCACACATTTTGCATATTTTACGAGTTCGTGTCGTTGTCGTTGTGGTTTGGTGGTTGTGGCTTGTTTGTTGTTCGTTGTGGATTTGGATTTGTATGTGCCTAAACTATGGCCATTTACCGAAGACAAAACGAATGAAGTTGAAGACATAACGACGATTTGTGCAACGGAGGAGGTTTTCTTGAAAATCTTTTGCATAATTACTGTGGAACGTTTTGATTTCAATTCTATGTACTGCTGGCAGCTACTGAAGCTTGAAGATTGTTTTATGTGCGCGTTAAGTTGCCAGTGCTCGTCAATACCTGACCCAGGGGACAGGTGACCCACTTGCACTGTGGCACTATTTGTGGTTAAAGCTTTATATAATAAACCCATGTACACATAAATCAAGAACAGACACATTCATGTATATATATATATACATATATACATATCTGTATCTGTGTTTTTGTTTTATACACATGTATATTTTGATAAATCATAAAGACACCCTGCCAAATGAGTTTTCACATAAGTACGCGGAGATTTCGCTTGTTAACATTAATAATAGCTTGTAATTTGCAGTTGTTTCAAAACCCCCGTTGTTGAAAATCACTCAGAGGGCGCCGCAGTACCGAGTTATGGATCGTTGAAAAAGCAGGAGAAGACGAAGAAAACTAATTACAACATTTTTCACATATGTAAACATTCATTCATAATAATAAACCACACAATCCACCATAATGTAAACGACGAGAAACTAAGAAAACCAAAAATTCGAAAACTTACTTTGAAGATCTTCCGCGTCGCCGGGCATATATACATATAGCTGTTGGTTTCTCAGTGTGTTGTTAATTTTTGTTCATTAAGTCTGAGAATGGCCAAGTTTAATGTTTGACTGAGGCACAAAATTAATTAAACATTTATCAAAATCAAAGCCGCATCGCCAGACCAGGCACCAAGCAGCGCAGCTCCCAAAAAACAAAATACGCTTGGGACCTGTTGACATTTCAGCAT
The DNA here is from genome assembly GCA_035044485.1 of Scaptomyza reducta. Lineage (NCBI taxonomy): Eukaryota > Metazoa > Arthropoda > Insecta > Diptera > Drosophilidae > Scaptomyza > Scaptomyza reducta. Next base: position 47,957 of record JAWNNV010000490.1, read on the forward strand.
TTCGAATACTTACTATACCATATGCTATATATATATATATATATATATATATATATATATAGTATATATATGTTATGATTGTCATTGTTTTTGAGTTGCTCTTTGTAGTTCAGATTTGCGGCATTGTCTTTGGTTTTATTGCCTTATTAACTTGACTAGTCAAAGTTTGCCGCGCACTTTGAAATTGAAACTGAAATTGAGACGAATCCCGCATAAACCGAACCAAATGCGATTCACATACCACAAATCTCGGTCATTCGAGACTCCAACTCTGGCTGGCAATGGAAGTGGACATCGACATCAGTTTGGTTGTCGCTTTTAAATGAAAAATGCTCAAAACAAAAAATCCATAAAAAAAAAGAAGAAACACTCTGTGTCGTTCTTCTTTATGTATAGTGCTTTTTGGGGGCCTTCGTTTTTGCCTGGCTGACTTGCTGACTGGCCTGACGGCCTGCAAGATGGAGTTGGACTTGGACATTGGCGGGCATATCGTTGACTTGGCCCAGCACTTGAACTGTACTTGAGTGTTGTAAATATTTTTTAAAGCTGCCTTATTGTGTCAGCCGCTAAAGTTGAAACGAATATCGAATGCTCTCTTACGAGGGACACACCATAATCATACATAAAGTCAGGTGAATGATAAGCATAGCTTATTAATAAATGACGGCTGCTTTGAAGATTTCACGTGATGTTCAAGTGAATGTCAGGGTGGTCCCAAAGGGTTGTCTCACTACATTATATTTTTCATAATTATACTATTTACACATAATGAGTATGCATGCGTAAAAACTGAAATTCTGTCTATGTTTTCGAAGACTATTTCGAATTTTAATTGTTATACGTGTAACATGCAATGTCAAGAAGTGATAATTTCTTTCTTTGCTTAAGAGCATATAGCCCACAAATATTTTGTTTTTAATTTTTACTTTTTTTCAAGACACTCTTCGTATTGCAGTTGTAGCTGCTCTTAGTGTTGTAACTCTTATTTTTGGGGTTTTCTTTTTGGGTTTTGTTTTTTGTTGCATTTTGGCAATTTGGGTTACATTGGCTGCTGTCTGAAAAATTATCTGGCACTTATATTCACGCTTAATTGGCATTTTTTATGAAACCCGAGCGTGCCGAAAAAAAAAAAACAACAGCTACAACATTGAGAGACATTCGTGCTTCTGGTCTCCCTGCTTGTCAGTTTCTCTGCTCTGCAGTCAATGGCAATGACACTCGCACTCAAAATCAGAAGAAAAATCAATTTAATGAGCAAAACATGCAATAAATTACAATGGCACAAGGCGAAAACCATTCAGCAGTCCATTTCTTTTGTTCCATTTATTTATCTTAACAATTTGTAGCCAAAAAATTAGGTCAGATCTGGTAGAAACTGGTAGGAAATGCGTATGATCAAGTATTGAATTGAATTTTTATATTACTTTAAATATTTATTCATCTTCAATGAAGTCAAGAACGATTTAATTTTTGAGTTTTTTCCACATGCGAAACTGGTTTTTTATTTCTTATTTGACCTTCTCTTTATTGTTTGTACCCTTTGGTTAGCTGTTCTTAATCTTTTTAATTAATATTATTTTTTTTTTTTTGCACACAAACATTATGCATGTTTAACTTATATGTCTGTTCTGTTTCTGTATTTTGTTTCAGTTAGAATCCTAAGCACAATGTCAGAGTCGACGACTTAAGCTGGATAAACAAAAACACGCGACACCAATAAACTGTAAGTTTATCATTTTAAATTTAATAATATACTTAAGCCAATCACATCAATTAATGGCAAAGCAATCACTTATTCCGGCTACAGCATACGCTGTATCAAAATGATGAATGAGGCGGCTTCATAAACTGGTTGACCTGAGTGGGGGTGTCTAATATTTTGGCCGCTAGCCGCATCATAATAATGTTTTGAATAGATTTTAAATGCAAATTTAAAAATTTGTGCGCGCCACAAGCTCGTATATATTAATTAGTCTAATGCGCGTGTCTGCCTTCTGCTGCTCTTCTTAATTTTATTTTCATTAATTTTTATTGATTTCTATTTTGATGACGTGCTCTGTGCCAAAAAAAAAAATTACCAGTTTCTATGCGCATCTTTCGACTGATATTAATCTATGAGTTTGGTTGTTGATCGCTGCGTTATCTGAAATTATTATATACATTCATACTTAGTACGCTTACGAGAGTCGAAGAGTGCACCATTGACAATTTGTTAGACCAACGACCTTTGAAATCATTTGGCTTAAGTCTCCGACATTATAAATGGCTGTTGAATGTGTCTTGGATTATGCTATGCGTACATCTGCTAAGAGTCAACACTTTCATGTGTGCGAGTCTCTTCCGTCATGGAATATTCAATGAATGAGTTAAGCACAACAACAACAAAAAACCAATGAATGAATACCACACATGAACTCAAAACTATGTCGTTGTTGTTATATAAGATTCGTAGACTTATAAGCTTAACTGATACTTAGTCTAACATTGGAAATACCATGCAAAACAAGAAGCTTAAAGCACCTGTGATTTCTTTAACCCGGGTTTCATCTTAGTGCGTTGCCAATTCCACCATAAATTTCCGAGAGTGGTACATAAAAATTTGTCTCATAAATTACAATTTGCATGCCTGTTGGCTGTTGACTGTCCAACAAGAAGCACACACACACAAATACATACACACATGGCATAAAGCATGTACGTTAAACATTTCGCAATGGATTTGCAAGAATCTGCGACCGACACGACCCTAATTGCCATTGAGTGTTGTCTCCCGGACTAACTGCTGTCAAGCATTAATTGTGCGTACAACTTTGCAACTGCGACTGCAACAACACAACTACAACATCTCAATTTGCATTGCATTGAAGATGCCACATTGCAGCTGAGTGCACCGTTAGACGGCGACTACAATTCCCATTCTAGGCAATTAGCCTGGAAGCCAATTCAATTGGCAGCCTTACAAATTTACGAAATGGAGCGCGCGCATAAATGTCTATTTCGATTAGGTGTGGGCAATTAAAAGAGGCAAGCAGCCGGCGAGGACATTGGCTGACATATTGACAGTGCCGGAGCTTTATTTACAGCTTAATCTGCTTTATGGCCACGCGAATGTAAGATGAATGACGCTGCAGTTGCCTGCGGCGTTAGCTTAGCTGCGATAACATAAAAAACGGAGGTAGAAAGTATTGTGAGTGACTTTCTTTTTGCTCCGTGTCAACAGGTTCCCAAAAAAGAAAACACCAAGATAAGAATGCCATGGTAAACTTTGAATTCAATCTTAATATCTAAACATGCAAGACAGAAGATATTATGTCAGATAAACCTCAAATCAATTTTTGTTAAGTTCTTAAACTGAGCGATTCAGATAACTGAAGCTTGTTTTTTCGTTCGGCATTTTGTTTTCTCTTTTTGCTAGTTGTTGGCATACAAAAAGGTTTCTTTGATTGTCTTTATGGCAGTAAATATGTATATAATAACTAAGACATTGTGTCTTTTATATTTGTTAACATTTGTACAAAATTTATGCAAATTCACGTATCGATTTCCATTTGGCACGAGTTCAAAGTTTCATAATTAAAGTGCACGCTGAGCGGGAAAAGTTGCCGTTCATCGATTCGAGCTACCGCTAAACATTATGCAAGACGCAACATGGTTAAAGATGCAAAGCCTAAAAATATAAAAAAAAAAAACCCGAAACCAAAATCTCATGTTTGTGGCTAAAACAGGCATTGTTGTTGTTGTTGGCGTTGTAGTTGTAGTTTTGAATATTAGTCAAGCGGCTCAGCCATTGGTCCACTGAATGTTGGCTCATTAGCATGTTTGGCACACGCCCCTTTCGCAGCACACGCCCCTTTAGGCTTGCGCTTAGTTTTGGCTAGCTTTGAATGATAATAGACTAACAACAGCAACAACAACAACGTTCGATTAAGTTATCTAGCTAAGCATTGAGCGCTTGTGCTTTTTTCGTAGTCGGGTCGCTTTGGCAATAAATCAAAATTATTATCCACACATTTGACTTTTTAAGGCTGCGTATGTTTATGCTTTGCATCCATTTATGGCACACACACACAATGCCTGTGTTCCTTGTTAAATCCGTTAGCGTGCTAGTGTTGTTGTTGGCAGCAGCCAGAGAAACGGCCTTTAAAAGAATGCCATGTAGTCACTACTGCGAAGAAACGGTGGCGCTGTATTATCTAGCGAACGCAATCTACAGACTCTTATAGCCAGACTCCCGACATCAACTCCACATTTGAATATGACGCACGAGTGCGCCGCATGTCCAACTAGGGTGTGTGCCGTGTCCGTGTCCGTGGCTGCGTCCGAGATTGTGACTACGAATACAACTTTAACTGCGACTGCGACTTCGACGGCAACTGCAACTGCGACTGCGAAATTGCCGTCGGCCACATTCGGTTTTGACTTGTAGGGGCAAGCTTGATTTTCGATGTGCGATAAGAAATTTATAGTTTCGGTTTAAAAGACATTAGAGTGTAATATATTTAGAGTTTGGCTTCGTTCAATGTATCGTATCTAAAAGAGGCTCGTTTCTGCCTTTGTTACTAAGGCTACCAGCCAAGTTAAGCCAAGCCAGGCCGGCCAGCCAGCCAGCCTGTGGGTGTGTAAACCCGGCACACGAGTACTAAAGATATGCAAATATTTGCATGCCCAATGCCTGGCTTTATACTATACAAACGACTTAGGCAACGAACTTGCTCTGTGCCGACTTGACTCGACAAGTCATCGGCCTGTCATAAAGTTATACCAAAGAGCGCTTGTGTGCCCAAGTATTGTATTAGCATGCAATTAAAATTAGAATCACATGAATGTTTTACATAATCGTTATATAACAAAACTTTTTACATGCGAATATTTGATTAATTTGAACTCGTTAAAAATATTCTAATTTGAGATTTTATTGCAAGTTAAAGTTAATTTTTAGTAGGCAAAAGTATATTAGTATATTAGTATGCAAAAGCTTTTAATTAGTTTGTGGAAAGTATATTTGAAGCGATCCCATGCGCTCCCATGTATACCTGACTATGTTATTGCTTATTAATGAGATGCCAGATTTTTTGGTTGCTGTACGTACTACTCGTAAATATGTGCCTTTATTTAGTACGTATGCTCATAAGTAGCTTTGGCGCAACAATAACAACTCTTTGCAAATTCATTTCTATGCAAATTTCTAGTTTCCATTTCGGTTCTCTTGCGAGTTTCACTTTCAGTTTGCGCTTTTTGGGCTTTTGTCACATTTTTAGTGGCGGTGCTTTGTCTACCGCTGTCCCATATGCATCTGTAGGTTTTACTTGTGCTTTTTACGTTAGTTGTATTTGCTTTTTTTTTGTTTTTTTTTTCTTTGTCTCTCAGCTGAAATTGTGTTTTATATGGCAAAATGCAATTTGTGCAACTTGCAAACGCGACAAACAGCAACAAAAAATAGCATCCTTTGCTATATATTGAAAGTGAAGTCTCTTAGCATATTTGTAGTTGTCGCTGTTGTTGTTTTACTCAGTAAAAATTTGCATTTTTGTGCACAGCTGCTTTTCTTCACTTGCTGGTGCTGCTGGTGCAATTGTTGTTGTCTTCTATTGCATTAATTTTGGCTTCTTGACGTCGTCGACGCTTATATGGTTGCTTGGATGCCGGTTGCCTGCTGTCTCTTTGCTTTTTGTTTTTGCTGTGCTTTCCTGGTTAGGTTTTGGGCTTATATTGTAGGCTCATGTACAGTGTACAGCATTTGTCGTTAGCAGGCAGGCACTGTTGCCACATTCTGCCATTCGGGCGCTTGTAATTAATGGTTAATTAATTGAAACGAAGTAGCTGACAATCTTAATGATCCGTAATTTGTTATTATGGTAATTTATACAAGCACAGCAGCTAAGGCAGCCAATGCCCACAATATCAACATCAGCAACAAAAACAACACCAACACAATAAAGACTTTGTTGCTGCTGTTGCTGCTCTGCTGTTGTCTTGTAAGACATATACGAATACAAATAAAAATTCATTAGCTTCTAAGCCATGGCTGAGTTTGACGACAGCGACAATTGTCTAATTGCAGTCACGAGCAATTTATGTAGTTTGTTTAAGCATTAGTTATAGGTACAGTTGTTATATCAACTACATATAACTAAATGATCAAGCAGCTTAGTGTATATGGTATTGGACGCCCACTGAGCATATTTCCCTAAAAGTCCAATAAATTTCACTTGGCGGAAGGAAAATAATGTCAGAGTTGGTATAAGATATGCCCCAACAGACAGCTGTCTGGAATCAATCTCTTCCCCCTTCCTGGAAGATGCGCACGACTAGACTAAACAACAGCAGCAGCAACAGTCACAGCAACAATAACAACAAAGCAAACAGTCTGTCGCAAAAAAAAAATACAAAAATTTGCATCTTGACGAATTTAATGATGATGATGAAAAAGACGCAACAAACATTTTGATCGACCCACAAGACGAGTCAGCCTCAAGGAGCGCACAGACAACACACGATATTCCCATAGAGTCTTTTGTGGGTATGTGGGAGTGTTGCTGCTGTTGATGTTGTTACTGTGCCTGCTTGCTGTTAGGCTACAACGGCAACAACAGCATCGAAATTTATGAAGATGCTTTTTGGGTGGCATTGCTGAATGTTTGACGTTGCTGTCGCATGTCAAGTGTTGTTTGTGTGTTGTGTGTGTGCGCCATTTGATGGGCAAGTGAAAATATTTTCATTGCACTTTGACATGACAGCAAACAAATTGCTGAACACATACACAAACACTAAAAAACACAGATAGAGAATCTCACACACACACACACCTACAATGGAAACAGTTAAATGGCTTTAATGAATGGCAGCCTTCAAAGTGAATACATGGGATCGTCATCGAGCGCCCACCCTTTTGTCTAAGTTAGAGTTGGAGTTGGCGTTGGAGTCGTGGTTTGAGCTTTGCAGTTTTGTGCTGATTAGCCAGAATTCCTGGCGTGCTGTGCTGCTCTGACCTGCTCTTTTGTTTAGCTGCCAAGTGGCGCCTGCAGCAATCACGTCACAGACACACCAAAGCAACAACAATGAAACAAATTTAATGTCTTCGGCGTATTGTTACTATTTGGTTTGATTGTTGGCCAACTCACGATTTGGTATCAATGTCTTTCAGCTCGTTTGCCAAAATCAATAAAGTTATCATGCTTCTTTTACTTTGTGGCAGAGGCGACTTAATCGTTTAACTTATTATATTTTATATGTTTGAGTTACTATGTCTGTGTGTGTGTATCTGTGATTATTTGAAAGCAGCAAATTAAGTTAGTGCCTAGACAAGCTGTCAAAACTGTGTCTCGGCGGGTTAACGCCCACCCAAAAAAAAAAGAAAAAAAAAAACTCAATTAACATCTCACGTTTGGGCAATGAATGCAGTTTTGGTTTCTCATTATTATGTCGCCAGTCAAAAGCAATTGAAAGTAAAACTGCAAACAGCCCACAGTAACAACAACAATCAAAACAACAACGATAACAACTGAAACAACAACAGATCTGAACAAATTCGTGAGCTACCGTTTTGCAATACTTTAGAACAGCACCAGCCACAACGATAAACAAGAAGGACACCAACAAAACAAAAAATTAACTTGTTAAAATGCAAATTTTTGACTTGAGGGGTTTTATTTTTGGCAGTCGCCTTATGGACATATTGCCGGTTGGCATTGAGACCATTAACTGCCTTATTGATTTTGATTAATGTCTGCCGATTTCTAAAGCCACGAATCAGGGGCTGGGTCTGATTGGCTTTAATTAATACATTAATCACATTGCTGTGAGCAACACAATGTTGCTGTCTCTGATGTTGCTGTTGTTTCCGTTGCTGCTGTAAAAGCAACGAGGCTTAGTTTTCACCTGGCCACCAATCCTGCGAGAGTGGGCAACCAAGATGGACATGTTCTGATACAAGTTTTATAGCAAATTCGAAACTTATCATGGCATGTTGCTTCGGTCCATGGCACGCCAGCAACATCACTCACAGCAGCAGCACCCACAAACAAGGCCAAAAGTACCGGCAACATTGCTTTCGTTTGGCCATATTTGGCGGCCAATCTTTATGCAGATTACCTGTGTGGGTGGCCGAAGCGACACTTTCTACTTACCAATTGTACATTTCCATTTAATAAACTCAAACGAAAATGTTAAAAAATTTTTTCTGATTGGCTGCAATTGATTGGTCTTGGAGTGAACATATTATTTTTAATTGTTTGTCATAAACAAAATATAACTGCGAATACTTAAGATGTTGTATCTACAAACAGCAGCAGCAACAGCATTTGCAATTGCAATTGGTAGTTGACAACAGCAATGGGCAACGGGCCAATCAGCAACATCTTCGTTTGCCGGTGCAGACGCAGTTGCTTTTAAGGCTTTGTCATTAATCAAATAGAATTGAAATGCGCCGCGTGTACATCACACGATGGTGTTGTTGCTGTTGTTTTTATAGTTGTTGCTCTTGTTGTTGCCTGTGTTTGGAGCGCCCATTTGGAGTTTGACCATTTTTGCACATTTTAATCATGCTTGTCTCGCCTGAAGTTATTTGGCTTTTTATGTTTCTTACGTTTGCTTATGCCAAAGATCTGCGCGCTCTGATAAACCGCTGCCGACGCGTCTACAACCGTTGTCTAAGCTGCCACTGGGGCAGTCACTGCCTCAGTCGCCGTTGCCGCCAACGCTGGCTAACACAAGCAAACAGTGGTCAAAATGATTAATACATCTTGATGCTATTTGGCTTGTAACGCAGTCCAATAAAAACGTTTCTTTTGATTGACAATGCCAAGCAAAGTTTGAGATGCTGTCCGGTGATTACTTCATTAGGCGGGTCTCTGTTCGAAAGTTGGTTGTAACCGGCGAAAATACCATTTCATTCAATTATATATTTGCATGCAATTGAAACATAAGCCGCTGCTGCTGCACCAACAACAACCGACCAGCTGTGCCTCATCCGTTTATCAACCTGTCCGACAATTGGTCAATTGGTCAAAAACAGCAGCAGCAGCAACAATCCGGCTACAGCTATTGCCGTTACGCGCATTTCGCCCGGTTGGGGCAGTAGCCTTTCAGTTGGTTGGTGGGCGATAATTATCTGGTGAAAAATGATCGCCTGGCTTATTGCATGCTGCAGAGCAGTCTCACTTCGATAACGATGGATATTTGCATTCAGCATAATATAAATGTAAGCAACAAAGTTGAAGAAAAAAAAAATCAATAAAAAATAAATGTATATTTGCAGCTGCGTTTTTATGATATCCCATATGTTAATGATGCGTTATACGAGTCGATGCATTATTGTGTGTTTAAAAAAAAAACTTAAGTATTTTCGTGTCCAAAACAAAGTGTAACGTAATGAAGGAGCTCTAAAAAAGTTGTATCTTTTTATACCCTGAACCTATTACGAGGATATGCTTTCGTGAGCACCTTGAGGTATCCCCTATGTGCGCGCCTGCAGCTCGTTCGTACGCGTTATGTATTTGGTTCAGGGTATCTTCTAGTCGGGATTTCTCGACTAGAGCCTTCTTCCTTTTTTTTAAAATTATTTTATTGCTTTACCTCATAAAAAGTATTTAAAATGTTTACAAGTTGTTTTTCTCTTAAAACATTTTGAGAAACTTAGCTTAACATTTCAAAAATACGTATACGTATAATAACCTCTACAAGAGTATTATAAGAGAAAATATATTATTTATAGCTCGTGGCATACTGTCGGCTTTTCTTAGAGAAGAAAAGCTACAAAACGTAGTTGGCAAACAAGATATCGGTTTAATGGTCTTAAAAGATGCAACCATATAAGGTCGTTATTTAACATAAAGCAACTACTTCTTTAAGTTGTGCACATTATCTCTATTCATGTGTATCAATAAATATTCTATTATCGACAAGCGAACATACAAATCCAAAGATATTTTCACTGATGGCTCCATTTTAGCCAATCGCAGCGCAATTTGATTGCGCTACGTGAGTCAACTTGTTGCTTGTTACGAATTCTCGTGGTTTGTCCGGATCTACAGGTTTATATTTTTTTTATTTATTTTTCTTTTTTTTTGGGTTTGCCGCATTGTCTTCTTTATATTTTCTTTCTTTGGCAATTTCGCTACAATTGTTGAATTATTTTAATTGATTGCGATGGGGTTGGGAACTGGTTTTCATGTGAGGCATGTCTGTAAACGGCATCTGTACGCATTTTGCCATGACTGTTGCCTATTGGTAATTGAAACTTGTTAGTGAAGACATTAAAAAATCGTTTAGCACGGAATCTAGGTTAAAAATGCGTGGAAAATCGTGCACAAATCATCGTTGCTGCACAAAAAATAAAAAATAAAAACCATATGACATGAAAACGCGATTAAATCGTGCAAATCCTAAAAATGAAACAAGTAAGAAGTCTCTAGTCGAGAAATCCCGACTAGACTACACCCTTAAACCTATAATATACGCCTATAGTGCATACTTTCTTCACTTCAATGCTCAATATCTCCGGTGTTTCTCAAGCGTGTTCAATAACCGAAATAAAGATATTTCACATATCGTCATTATTTCGTCTAATGTTTCAAACTCCATCACAAGTTCCCAGATTTTCCAGATTTTTTTTAAGATTTTTTCGGAAACGGGAAGAGTTATCGAAAATTTGAAATAAATTTGTACTGCCTAGGGATTAGGCGAGCTTATCTTCCAAATCTCGAGTCTCCAGCTCTCTCTTATAGTCTCTGAGATCGACGCACTCGTACATACAGACGGACTCGGCTGGTGATGCTGATCAAGAATATATATGCTTTATGGGGTCGGAGATACTTCCTTCTGCCTGTTGCATACTTTTGCACAGAACCAATATACCCTTTGTATCCAGTTTCAATGGGTTCTGGGTATAAAAAAGCAAAGAGACGAGCCAAAGCGTGTGATTTAAAAGGCAAGCTGAAAAGGGTAAGGAATTGGACAAAGTTGTGGAAAATTGTGTAACCACAGTATACAAATTCCTGCACATAAACTAATCTCTGCAGCAGCGGTAACTTTGGACTACCGCATTTTATTTATTGGCTTTTTTTCTTTTTTGTATTTGACGCCCGCTGTGATGAGTCGCAAGATGGCGGGATGCTAATCATGCCTCGGCCATGCACACAAAAGAAATTGTGCCGAAAATCTTCATCATTTTTGTAGTTTCTACTGGTGTTGTTGTGCTCTTTGCATACTGCAATAAATTTCCCTGGCAATTTTCCTGTGCAATTTGCATGCCAAACAAAGCCAGACCACAGCAAAATATATTTTCCAAGACCTGCGAGCCAAGACTCAACTGCATGTCAAATAGCACACGATGCGGATCTGTAAGTGTAAATAAATAAGCTAAATTTTCGTTTAATTAAAAAATTTTTTGGCGCATATTTATTTATGGCCCATAATCGAAAAGCTCGATACCCCTCCATCATTTTTCAATTGGAAACGACACAAACAAGTTGCTTGAAAACGAATTTTAACACACCGAACACGAGATACCTTTAGCAGCTGGTTTATTTTTATGGCACATTAATATGTTTGTAATAAACATTTGTATTGAGGTTGATTTTTTGTTTCGATAATTTTTATATATTTGTTTAAAAACAAGATCAGTTGATTGCTACACAAACAAACAAAATTCCAAAATTTTATATTAATTGAATTTGTATAATGAAAAGTAATAAAAAATTAATCAAGCGACAGCTTTGTGCTATTTTCAGTGGCTTAATTTATTTGCTTATCGATTTACACAAATTTGTATTAAAGTTTATGTACCCTTTTGCAGAAGTTAAGGCAACTTATCATGCTATCATGTTTTTTAAATGAAGCCGCTGCGGGCTGTTTGCATTGGCCAAAGTGCGCTAACAATTTTTACGATTACGATTGCAATTGCTATGCGGCTTAGAGAAATAAAATGCTATCGCAGTCGGAGTCAAAGTCTTCATCTCAGTTTCAGTCTCAGTCAGAGTCGGCGGCCACATGCATCTTCATCTTGAGTCATGATGCATGTGCTGGGCGCATGCACGTTCATGATTGGCCGCCAGGCAGCCAGTTATGTCTGGATGTGCTATATGTATGTATTTGCACGTTCCTGTCTGGCAATAAACTTTCTTTTTGTTTTCGGGCCGCAGCCAAATAATAACAATAATCGTGCCTAAATTAGTCAATATTTGCGCCCCAAAACGCTCAAACAAAAGCTTATTATTTTATTTACTATTTTTTATGAATTTTTTATTGCTAAACAGAAATTTTACTTGTTATCCTCCCTCTCTTTAGATCTCAGCATCTCACTCACACGTTCTCTTTTAACCATAAAATATGTATAAAGTAATTTTTGAATTTAAACATAATGATTAACTAAACTACCGAGCAGCAGCCAGCCATCCACCCAGTCAGCCAGGCAAATGACTACAAATGATTACGCATTTGACCAAAGCCGCAAAACTTTTTATATTTTTATTTTGGTGAAATTTAAGAGGCAGCCTTTGCCTTCTATGGCTGCTCAGATGGAGCAGCCGATAAGCCGATGAAAAACACTGAAAACGAGCTCACTTCAAATGCTTAAGATGCAGACTGCAGACTTGCCGATCGTTTGCTCTGTGGCTTTGGCCAATGGCCTGCACTTGTTGTTTTTCCTGCTGTTATTGTTGTTTTTGTTGCTTTCATTCAGGCTCTAATGGGTCGTGTCTTTGTCTGACGCTGCCGCACTTTAATGTCTTTAAAGATCAGGTGTTGATGTTGCTGCTGCTGCTTCTTCGGTCTCAACTAAGCATTTCAAAGACTTAGGCTCCACATTGCAGTTGATTTCTGCGTAGATTGTTGCACTTAAATGTTCCTAGCAACAGCATCTGAAATATTTATACCATGGCATTTTCTCTTCGCATTGCCCTTATCTAAACTATGCGCTAGCTCTTCGCTCTCTCTCTCTCTCTCTCTATATCACTCGTTTTCTCTTTTGTGTGTGTTGTATGCAAATTTGTTAAGTCATTTCGGTTTGTGGTTCTCACGCTGCCACACCAGACCTCCTACCCAAATGGCGTCCATTTTCCAACATACAAAAATATAAGAAATAATTTATAAAACCGAAGCATATCAATTGACAATTTCAACATTTAGTACTTGCTGCACGACTTTGACGGAGCAGCCACAACAAACACATGAACACAACAGATCAAAATCGCTATATAAAATCCCAATTGTAAATCGCTGCAACTTGCAAAGCTGCACGCAAGCTGTCAATTTTATTTCAATTACTCGATTCGATCTTAGACTGACCGAATAGGTTTCTAATCAACACAGCAGCAAAAGGCAGCACCCTCCAGCTTCAGCTTGGGTAGCCAAAAGTTCAGACTCGTAGCGTTAGTTTTTTTGGCAACAACAGCTGGTTTTTGTTGTTGCCTGTTCTAAATGGCCAGTACGGCTTGTTATTCGGCTCGCAGAATCTATGCAAATAAAACAAACAAAATCAAAAAAAAAGTAACGTGTCCACGTCCAAGTGCGGCTTCAAGAGATTTACGAGCCGAGCGCGCCAAATGTGTTTACACTTTGTCACCCTTCTGTCAGTTTGATTTATTTGTTTGCAGATAGCTAGCAAAAAGCTGAGAAGGCTAAAGTAGCTGACCAAATTAAAATGCAAGTGTATTGCTGGAATGCACGTCAGTTAAGTAAGGCGAGTGCAAGGAATGGGCGAATGAATGACTGATTGACTTATGCAGCCAGCTGACAAGTGGCTTAAATAAATTAATGTATGTACATGTCCCCAAAGAGTCCAAGAGAAACGGTTTGCTAATCAAAGGAGTGGATTGTTATAAAAAAATAAAAAATAAAATCAGTTCTAAGAGCAAGTTTTCGTTGGGTTTTTTATGCTTTTGAATACTTGTTTTACTTTTGGGCATATTGCATAAGTTTTCTATGTATAAATCATTTTTAATTTAATGTATTTTGATAGTCGTTATGAAAATCTTTTTTTGTAAAGTAAATTTTGGATATTTGTTCATTACAGTTAATCAACACTAAGAAAATCATATATTGAAGAACACAAAAAACAATATTTGCGAACTGGAAATACACGCCCAACAAATGATTGGTACTGAGGATATGTCCACATCGACTGGCATGGATATAAGTGAATCCTTTCGTGCCGAGGATCTCTCCAAGACGGATTTCTTCGATTTTGTCACTGCGCCGGACATGGGCATTGGTATCGGTGTCGGTGTCGATGTGGGTGTTGGCGTTAGCCTCCAGCAACAGCATCATCAACAGCAGCACCCACAACAGCACAGTCACAACCACAGCCAAGGTCACCAGCCAACGACATCGCAAACGCCACAGCAGGCCATCTGCGGTGGCGGAGCGAGAACCACCAGCAGTATGACACATGGCGTTGCCGAAGGGGGTGGGACAGGCATTGTTCCTGTCGGCAATCGTAATGGCAGCACCAGCAATGGTGGCGATCCCACGTTACAGGGCTACGAGGTTGGTATTTACAATCTGGGAATCAAAAAGAACTTCTTACAAATTGTGAAGGAATATAATAATACTGAATGAATTTTCATTTGCCTGATTGTCTTTACAGTTTTGGCACCAGGACAAGGATAGTAGTCGCCTGGACTCTAGTTCCATTTTCGAGGACCTCGATCGATATTGCTGGCAACAGCAGCCGATCACAGCCAGCGCAACGATAGCAACCAATGCCAGTACTGTTCGATGTAGCAACCAGCCAAGTCCAACATCACCGCAATCCCATCAGCATTCACATCAGCAGCAACATCAACAACAGCAGCAACAGCCCAATGCCAGCAGTTCATCGAGTGCAGCGGGTAGCAGCAGTGACACCATTAGTAGCCTGGACACAACGGATGGCCAGATATACACACTGACAGTATTAAATGGAGGCGAGCCGTGGCTGAAGCGTGCCGAGACGGAACAACTGCCAACTACACTCGATTTGGATAGTTTGCTTGGCAGCTTCCCGGGCTACATCAAATCGGAGTATCCCTACGATGATAGCGGCTTCAGCACGGATGGCAAGGATGTGATTGTCAGTGGTGCGGATGCCAATGGCCTCAGCAGTATTTCCCAGTCTCAACAGCATGGGCAGACGCTACCATCGCTGGTCACTGCAATTTCCATAGCGGGTGGCGGCGTCAACGAGCTGGGCCAACAGCTGGCACAGTTCCAGAACAACAACAATGACTGGCACATGGCCGATCACAATGCAGAAGTGGAACAGAATAGTGCGGAGTCCTTGCTGCGGAGTGCGCTTCAGGGAAAAGGCTACGCCAAGGGGCTGCATATGCAGAACGGTTTGACGCTGCCGGTGGTCAAGGATGATGAGATGCGACGGTTACTCTTCACGACTGATGATGCAGCGGATGCATTGGGCTTTGCAGACTCCACTTTGAATACGGCGCAAATGTTTGAGG
Organism: Scaptomyza reducta; assembly: GCA_035044485.1. Taxonomy (NCBI): domain Eukaryota; kingdom Metazoa; phylum Arthropoda; class Insecta; order Diptera; family Drosophilidae; genus Scaptomyza; species Scaptomyza reducta. Next base: position 63,391 of record JAWNNV010000490.1, read on the forward strand.
ATGCACAGGCAATGAGTCATGCGGCCGGAGGTGGACACATGCCCACGTCGAATCACGGCCAGCATGGCGGCAATGCTGGCGGCATAATTGTGGATGATATGTTCCTGTCGTTGGAGAATGCCTTCAGCGATGACTTCGAGAAGATCAAGCGCATTGCGAATGAGGTGCAACAGTTTTGCAGTGGCAGCACTGGCACACCCACACCTGGAGACTACACCAGCAATGATGTGCTCATGCAAATCTCACCCAGCGCCGCAACGACAACAGCGGCGACAACATCAGCAACTCAGCTGCAACCCTTAGGCAATGCACAGCAGCAACAGCAACAGCAACAACCAGCACCACCGCCGCAGCCACTGAAGCCCGAGGTGTCCACATCGACAACTTCTGGTTCGGGAGGTCGCCTTGGTGGTGTCAGCAAGCCCAAAAAGCAGTACAAGCGCAGCAGCAGCAGCAGCGCCAACAACAGCAACAACAATAATAATCCTAATGTTGCTAACAACAATAATAATAGCAACAACAGCAGTGTTCTTGGTGTGGTCATAGGCAACGGAGGCAGCTCCTCGTCAAGCGGCAGCGCCAGCAGCAGCAGCAATAGTCCACCAGCCAATTGCAATGCGAGCGGTGGCTCAGCCAGCGGAGGCGGCAGCAGTGGTGGTGGTCAACGAAAGGAGCGTTCCCTACACTATTGCTCCATTTGCTCGAAGGGCTTCAAGGACAAGTATTCGGTGAATGTGCACATACGGACGCATACGGGTGAGAAACCATTTGCGTGTTCCTTGTGCGGCAAGAGTTTTCGGCAGAAGGCGCATCTGGCCAAGCACTATCAGACACACATGACCCAGAAGAACAATGGCAACCTGATCAAAGGCGGCTCTGGAAAGCATCAACGTGGAGGTGGTTCCAATGCAAGCAACAACTCCGGTACGAGTCTGGGGCAACAACAACAGAGACAACTGAGCACTGTGGCGACTGCTGTGGCAGTGGCAAGTCCCAGTTTAATGAGTGCGGGCGTCGTGCTGAGTGGGCCAAATACACCGCCTGGAGTTTTACCGCCTGCAAATGGTCTGCTTGCGAACCGGTAGTGGTAGATGAAACGACCTTGGCTTTTCTATGTATGGGCTATGTTCAACAAAAACAAAAAATCGCAAACTATTTCTTGTTCCTTACTTACAAAAAAAAAAATGAAAAAATACACAATTAAGATTACTACTCGAATACTCTTGGTAGATGTATTTCCTATCGATTAAATGTCATCGATGAATTCCTATCTCAGCTTTCTGTGCAATTCCTATAAAAATATCACAAACACATCAAGACAAATCCACACTATAACTACTATATACACAACAAACGCACTAAATGCACTTCCAAAAAAAATACTCAACTTTATTCTACACACAAATTAATTTTAAATGTGCCAAATTCAAAGCAAAATAAAGTAAAATGCAATTTTATATAATATTATTTAATTATAAATAACAAATACAAGTTAAAACGAAGCTAATAAGCAAATTTACGAGTGGTGATATCAAAATGAGGCCAAACGCTTCCTTGCAAATACAAAAAAAAATTAACTAAAATTTAACTATGAACTCACCCACAATTTTTCCCATAACTAATAATAAAATAATTTTATATATACTTTTAAAGTAGATTTTGAGAAGCGTTTCCTGTTAATTTAAAGTATTTCCCTATAGTTGCTTTGCCCAAATAGGCATAAAGTTCGTCAATGTAATTAAGATTTATTTTAAGAAACAGGAACAAAAGAGCCAGTAACCAGAACGATTTTGAACACTTCACTTTAAATTAGTACAGACAAAAGAAACTCAGTGAGCTGTAGATTCAGCAAGAAAGCTAACCTGAGAAATTCGAATTTATTAAATAAATCAATCAATGTCTTCTCTTTAAAGATCTCTTTAAATATTCCAGGCTCAGATAATGGGTTCTCAATTTCTTATCGATTAATGGATAATACTCACGTTTTTAATTACTCTGAGAAGTGTTCCAAGTAACTGATCATAAGATGCTTGATCGCATTGCACTTGCCATTATTTTTGTATTTGTTATAGAAATCGATTTTACTTTTATTTTCCATAGCACTCATCTTCTACACTCGCCGCTGTGTGAATCGCAAATTGTATGTAGTATAAATAAAAAAATTAAATGCTAAGTGTATATTTAAGTAAAACAAATTTTTTAACTACGGATAGTTCATTGTAATGTTTAATTAAACTGCCAATTATTATGTGATAGTTTTAATACAATTTTATTTTTTCTGGTGTTTGGGTTGCTTTACTTTTATTGTTATATATTACTATACAATACTGTGAACATTGCAATATTTTCTAATTTATTGAATTTAGCTTATGTACATAATAAAGTTAAAAATTAAGCTCTTGTTTATACACACACACACACAAGCACACACCCACAAATACATATTGCGCATAGTTTTACGCGCAATAAATTTAAAATTGTAGTTAAATGTTTTGTTAGTTATTATTTATGCAAGCAGAAAACAAAAATCCAGCTTCCCATTAGCAGTTAAGTCTTACATTAAAAATTTAAGTATTGCAAGCATCATAATAAAGAAGAATAAAAAGTTTTATTGACAATTAAATGAAATATCTAATTCAAGTCTATGCCGAAAAGGCAAACACATCAAAGTCTGTAAAAAAACAAACATTGGCATTGTGTTAATTACTTTTAACGTCGGCTGTCCGTTACATGCCCCAGGCTGGACGAAGATCATCAGGGGCATATAAATAATTTTCTCCAATAAAGGAAGCGCATGAAAGCGCATGCAGCTGTGCATGTCAACAACCACAACATAACAACAGTAACTACTACAACTACTATACAACGGCTGCAACATTACACAGGCGGCACTTGTCAGTCAAAATCAAAGTGCGCAGCTACTGCTGCATTAACAGCATCATCAGCGAGAAGTTGTGCCACATGAAAGGCGGTGTAGGGGAGGGGGTTTAGTCGCAAATGCGTGCCGCATGCGCCAACAGCCCGCAAAACATCAGCTCAGATTAGAGAAAATGTTTAACTCGAAGCATCTTGGCCAGATCGGGGCATCGGGCCACAACAGCAGCCAAACGGCTGCTCTCGCATCTCCATCGCAGTGGCGGCGCAATGAGCGGCACAGTCATTTAAGATCGAAACATGTCGATTAGGGAATTTCAAGAGGCGCCAGTTACCTGAGCGCAGGTGGCTCAAATCATCCAAGTCGTCGTTGTCGTGGCACCTTGGGGGACCGGCAACTGTTTCCACACTGAACAAGCATCTTAATTGCATTTGATGAACTTTGAGCCATAGTCTCCTGCCACATGAACATTTGCACAGCAACGTTATGGAACAGGAGAGCAAGGAGGGTGGATGTTGTACACCTCTATGACAAATTAATATCCATAAGCTGTTTGGATAAATATTTGTCGAAGCAACTTATTTTTTGCCAAATTGAAAGCAAAAGGAAAATGTCTAAACAAGTTTAAAAATGTTGAAAAATTGATTTAAAAGTTTATTTATGGTTATGTGTAGTGAATAATTAAAGGATACAAAATGTTAAACGGCAACTTATATAAAAAGCTTAGCTAAAACATATATGTGTAATAAAAACAAGTAACAAGTCGAGAAATCCGACTAGACTACACCCTGAACCCTATACTTTACGCATACAGTGCTTGTAAGTATGTATGTGTGTGTACGCGTATAGTGCAAACTTTCTACATTTCAATATTTTGTAGTTTGCCTCTACGCTGCTTTCGTTTACTAAACCACTTAGAGAACAATTCGAGTAGCCAAACAGATGAAGAAAACACCACCATAAAGCCAAAACCATACCAAACGTATTGCAAATCCTGCAGCTGCATAGAGCGATATTTTCTGCGGCCACTTAAATCCATGAATTTCAGTTCACCGGCTTCAACCAACTCTGAAAAACCGTTGGATGTCCAATATTGGAATAAGCCCGTTGCATATAGTTTTAGAATCAGATGTAGTATAGGTTCTTTGAAAATGGAATTTTCACGCACTGGAAATCCGAGGGGTATATTTTTAATGATACAGAAATCATCCCGCATCCGAAACAGTGGCTTGCTAAAGATCTTCTGTTGCTTGTTGATGACAATCCACTTGCTTGTGCTCATCATATATCCGTAATCCGTATTGAAGGAATCACGCATGCTTATAAATTGATCAAAATTCGACAACACCAGAAACATACCTTGGTATTTCCGAAACTCTGTTAAGCGTCCAACAAGCTCATTATACTCCGAGTCCCAAGCGACAACTTTCAGATTAGAGGCCAAGATGTCATCGTAGGTCCGATACGGCAGCTCCTTGGGTATACTTGTCACATAGGCGGAGAAGTGCGAATTGTACCAGGCAGTTAGCAGAAAACCCAATATGCAGATCTGCATGTAAGTCCAACGCACATGGATTGATGCACAATGAACCTCATGAAATGCCTGTCCCAGAACTCCTCGTAGGCAGTTATTATGCAGGAAAAACTCATATAGCTTCACATCATACCCGTTGTGTTTGAGAACCGATGAGAGAGTAAAAGAAATAACTACTATGGCAGCGAGTGTTAGCAATAATGCCTGCAGCTGAAAAACATTCAAATAATACATTGCAGGTGGCACATCCGGTTCGACGGGCAGCATCAAACACCAATTCGCTTGCTCGTATGGATACGTAAAAGTATTCATGTTTTGCAGGTAAGGAAAGGTAATAGCCATTGATATGTCCACGGTACCATTGAGTACGGCAGTCATTAGTTCGATAGAGGGAAACAACTTATCTGGCTTGGCCAGAATCGGTTGCGTTAAGATGCAATTGTATCTTTGCTGAAAGACATCCATAAAGTGACCTAATGTGCCCCGGTAGACGATATTCCCATGTTTATTGTAGTACATAATAATTCGCGGTTCGGTACCACCAATTATTATGGGCACACTATAGCCACGAAAATCGTTAAGACGATCAGGATAAATGGCCAAGTTGGGATCATAGATGCGTTGCTCCATTTGAAAGATAGGAAATGGCGAATAACTATAAAATGTGGAAGTTGTCTATAATAAAAACTACACTGGTTATACATAATAATTATAAAGCTGTTAATATTGTTCTTGCCTTATAGTCCTCGAAAATTGCCAGCACATTCAACAGCTTCAGTTTCCAACAATACGTGAACAATTTGTACAGAAATATCTCATTGGCTTCACTCATTTGCACCATAAACACTACGCGTGATACTGTCATAAGTCGTAAATTGCCAAACAAAGCTTTAAGTAAAATCTCGTTCTCTTCCATCTTCGTTCCATTCAAAAACACCACAGACAACATATGATTACTTTCTATTTCATACAAAAAATAATTAACACGTTCATCGAGTTGCATAACTGTCGTTGGCAAATTATCCATAAGGCTCTGAACAAAACACTTTTCCTTTGAGTTCGCTAGAAGTTTGTCCGAAATAGAGGAATTGTGATACTTCATTAGCAACAAATAGTTGTAGTTATCTTGGATTTTAATGCTCTTCAACAGCTGCAACACTGCCGAACTATTTGCTTGAACTGTTATCCTCGTTATCCACAACACGAACAATATAATGCAAGGACGATCCATGTTGGACATTGACGAATTACTGAATGACACTGATTAATGCCGCTGCTTTTTTAAAGGGTTGCTAATGATTGCGTTGAGCAGGCAAAAAAAAAAGAAACTCAAATTAGCAGTCAACAAGCGTTGCACGAAACAAAAACATCACCTCTCAAGAGATTACAAGGACTTACTATGCGACAATTAAAAGGAAGTAATTTGTGACAATGGCGTAGTACCTGAGTGGTGTCATTACGGCATAAATCATTCATAATAATATTATTAGTTCGGATTACTTCAGCACATTTATTCAATGTTTTTTACAAGGCTATAAAAAAGCATATTTTAGCATGAGTGGAATATTTATTGAAATAAAAAAAATTTTAACATTTTTTTACAAATGCAAGTTAAAATTAAAAGCTCTTAAATTAATTACAATAACGTTGGGTGAATCTAAAGCCCTTACGTAAATACCGTCTTAATTGCGTCTGCCAAAACCATAACTGCTCCATAGCAAAAACTACAAACGCCAGCGTCATCATTAATGCAGCAGCCATTAGAATGTACTCCAGATCCATCAACTGCATGGCACGAAACGCATTTGGCTGGCCGAAATCGACCAAACGTAATTTGCCCGCATTAATCATTTCACTGAAGGCCATGTCACGCCAATGGGCCATAAGGCCAGTGTCAGTTACCTCGCCAATTAGACGATCTAGTGGTTCCCTAAAAACAGAGTTCTCCGCAATGGCAAACACAATTGGCACGCCCCGAACGACACAAAGATTTTCGTGCATCGTAAACAAAATTGAGCTAAAAAATTGCTGCTGTTGCTTGACAATGTTCCATTTCTCTAATGGAATCAGATAACCATACTCGGTGTTGAAGGAGTCGCGCATCTTCAGGAACGACTCATAGTCCGACTCGATTTTAAATATGGCTTCATACTTTTTCATTTTTGTGTCGATGCTAATAAGGGTCTGATACTCTGAAGCCCAGACCAACACTTTTAGTTTTGAGTTTAATATGCTATCGTAGCTATTAAAGGCTTTTTGTAGTGGACTGCTTGCGATATACGCCGAGAAGAAAGAGTTATACCACGCCGTTACTAGGAATCCAAATACACAAATCTTTAGGTAAATGCCACGTACCAAAAGGGGCGCTCCGATAACCTCACAAAATGACTGCCCCAGTACTCCTCTCAGGCAACTCGTATGCAACACAAATTCATACAATTCCACATTATAGCCATGATGAATCAAACTCATTGAAAGCAGTGCTGAAATCAATCCCAAGGATACGAGTACGATCAGAAAGCTGTTCAAGTCCATTACGCGTGTGTAGAGTTCGCTTACGGGAACTTTACGCGGAACGGGCATCATAACACACCAGTCGAGTAGCTCAAACGGATACGTCAAGCCTTGAAAAGGTACTGATGGCAAAATGGCTCCCAAAGCGAACTGACAAACGCCACTTCGCACGGCTTCGGTTAGCTGGTTGGCCGGCACTGAAGTATGCTCGTCTAGTGGCTGTGGCTGAACTAAGTGACAGTTGTATTTTCTTTCGAAGCAGTGCATTAAGTGTCCAATGAAACCACTGTAAACCAGTTGCCCACTTGAACGGCGATAAACTATGAGACGAGGCATAGATCCCCCGATAGCTATGGGCAAATTATAGCCAAGAAGATTTTGCAAGCGCGGTATTATAATTGGATTTGTCGTGCTGCTTATTTGCCGCTTTTCAAGTTTAAAATGAGGAAAAGGTGAATAGCTGGAAACGAAGCCAGTGTCCTGCAAATAATGAAGGTAATTTTTGTAAAAGTGCTTTAGAAATATACAAATATCAAATCCAAAATACCCACAATTAAGTCCTCGCTAGTGACAATAACATTTAGTAGCTGCTTCTGTTGCCAACACCATTCCATAACCGATTCAATTCCATCATTCTTTTTGAAGACCAGAAGCACGATTTTCGTATTCCAAAGTTTTAAATTAAAAGTAAGAAATTCAAGTAAGCCGTACGATGAATCATTAACAAAGACAATGCTAAGCAAGTGACTTGAGTGATAACGATCCAAATGATAGCTAACATTGGCCTTATCATCGAGCAGAATGACGGGCACCGGTAGCTCCCATATCAATTGAGGGAAAGTGACTTCAGAGTTGCCAACAAACAGCACATAATCAAAATGATGCTGCGTTTGAAGCTGCTCCACTAACTCTGGTATAGTGAATCCCATATCCAGGCCAAGTGGCCAAAGAAAGTAGAACCAAATGAGACACTGTTTCATATTACATGTAGCTATCGACAAGAACGACTTTTGAAGTTGAGCTATGCCAGAGCTGCTTTTATACCATTCCCACGCAACACGCACATTGCACATTAGAAAATCCACTGGGAGGTGTGTAATACATCAAATTTTTTTTTTATTTTATTAGAATAGGTGTGTTCCCACAAGGGTTTCAAAGATCTCCTCCGAAGTTATAAATACCTCACCAGGCTGATACTTGTGCCGATTATTATATTGTTCACCAATTGCGCACAGATTCAAATAAGTTGTATCGCGTTCCTTACACAGTTTGGCTGGCTCGACATAAGCCTTATAAATGGGTTTATTTCGCATATTGTCCGTAGCAAAGGTACAAGCTATATAAAAGTGGTTAACAACATCCTTTTTATGTCTCATTGCACTACATCCCATATGTGTATTGCGATCTGCCATCAACAATACAGCAATACGCACCGATCTACAAAAAATAAGCTAATAATATTAATTAATCTATTAGTTTCTCGCACTTACGCAGATCGAAATCCACCTGTCAATTGCAATGACATTTCCCGTGTCAGAAATCGTGCATCTTCAATCCAACCTTTAAGTAGCTCCGCTATGATCTCTGGTAACGAGTATAAATACGAGTTCCCCGTGAAGCTCAACCCATCATAGATGCTGCCAATGACTGTGAACTGGGGTGAGGCCATGCAGGGTCGCAAATTCTTGTCACATTGCCGAATATACATTTGAGCAAATCTTTCCAGTTCCTTGGACCACACCATCCTTGCCATACGTCCGGCCGGAAACAAGGCTGGGGTATAACCAGCGGCAACTTTATTCCGAAATGTATTAATGTTATGCAACAAGATATCCTTTTGGGACGCCAATGATAGCATTTGAGAAAATGGCATGCACGAACTGCTCAAATTCTAGAATACAAACAAGCCACAAACTTAATATTCTTGAATACTCTTTTCTTACATACCCTTCTATTTCTGCACGCTATATTGCTTAATCCACAGTGAGGTGTTCTGCAATACACGCTTTGAATTTCGGAGCTGCTTGCAATGTACAAACCCAATACTATTTGCAAAATTAAGAATTCAATTTTGCTTGAAGACATGTTCAATGAGTTTGAACTCTAAATGTGCAAGACTTGAGAGTGAAGGTGTGGCTACGCACTTTTATAGATTTTAGCTACGGCACAACAGCAACTTGTATGGCAGTAAAAATTAAAAAATGTCGATAAAGAACAGTTGTAAATACACACATTTAAAAACCATTTGAAAAAACAGTAACCAGTTAAAAAGCTGTATTGGAAAATTAAAAAAGAATGCTAAATAATAACATTTAGTTTAATTTACTTTATAAAACTTTCATTTTCTAAGCTTTGTGGGGAAAAATTTAAGAGCACATATGTGAAAAAAAACATTGTGTCTCATTAACCGTTTAATAAAGTTTATTGTCTAATAGTTAACACTTGCAGCACTTGTCCACTTATTTCATTGAAAATTTCACAAGCTCAAGTTTTTTTCTTTTTATACCCTGAAATTAGGTTAAACGGGTATAATGTTTTTGTGCAAAAGTATGAAACAGGCAGAAGGAAGCATCTCCGACCCCATAAATTATGTATATTCCTGATCAGCATCAATAGCTGAGGGTATATGTATGGAAAACTTTTTATTGAAATCGGTTGAGAAACACCGGAGATATGGAACATTGAAGTTAAGTAAAGTATGCAGTATATCCGTACACACACATACCTGCAACTGGGTGTAAGGGTGGATACGAGACTCCAAGGCTAAGTATAGATTCAGGGTAGGTTCAGTTCAGGGTATCTTCTAGTCGGGATTTCTTGACTAGTGCCTTCTTACTTGTTTTGACATGAAAATATGGATATAATCATAATGAGCTGTCGCAAAAAAAACAAAGCAACACAAGGCAGACAAAACCAAAACAAAAACCAAAAAAAAAAACCAAAAAAAAAAACTCAAAAAGAAAAACTTAAATGAGGCAAAGATCTCGTTCATGTTTCATGTTTTAAGCTGCCTGACAGATGATCACTCTTAATGATGCAGCCAGCAGCATCAACAAGCACAGCAACAACTCTCATTATTTTGAAGCATTTTTTATTTTGGTTACTACAAGTTTTGGTGCACTTCACTCGATTTGGCAGATGCGTCAGCACTTGACCCGCGCTCAGTTCCAGCTCCAGCCAGAGCTGAGACTTCGAGCTCAGGCGCGGACTCCATCATCGACTGTGTCCCATGCTTGTTAACCGCCAAATTGAGTTGACGTTGACGTAATGCTGCGCCACTCGAGTAGGTCTCACTTTTTTTATATTTTTTGATGATGAAGTGCAGCATCTGAGGCCGCTGTTTTCGGTCAATTAGCTGCGCATATCACAAAACCAGGCACAACACAACAAAATAACAGTGGCGGAATGGAAAGCCTATGTCCCATCACATGACAGTCCATCTTGGGCTGGGGGTCATATGGTGTCTTTAATTGGCTTCATTGCGAGTCCATGACGACAATTTGTTGAATGCCTCAAAGTTCATAAGTGCATTCTCCGTATGTTTTTTGTTTTGCTTCTTTAATTTGTTGTGTTTAATGTTTTTGTCGAGTTTTTATAATGAATATATTTAACGCATGTTCAAAATTATTTCTGTTTCTTTTTGGGTATGAAAACCTCGGAAGCTTAGTGAGTCGGAAAACAAGCCTAAAATTAAATAATAGATCAATTTAAATGCAAAACCAAATATTAAGAAAAATAATTTTTTAAGCCGTACGGAATGGCAAGCATTACTAGTAAATTTGTATTTAAAATTCCATTTATTTTTTGTACAGTATATTTAAAAGTCAAGCACGCTCGACGTCTAATGGACCACTCCTGAAAATGAAAACTAGCATTCTCGCGATTCTCGCAAAAGTTTTGCGTTTCGTTGTGACATATTTGAGTTTGTTACTAGCTGTAATCTGGTTTGTTGTTGGGTTGTCCAGTCATTGTCGCAGTTATTGTTAGAGGCCACGAGACATGCACGGGCCAAATGGCCAGGCAACACCAACAACCCCACTCAAAACTTGCCACTCCACGCAGCTCGGTCACTGGATAAGTGGCGCATAAACAGAAGAAAAAAAACCAAACGGTAGCCTTTTTGGAGTTGGAGTAGCCGTACGTAAAGCTTAACAATGGAATTGTTGTCGAGCTCCAGTTGTTGCCCGCATATTTAAAAGCGAAAGAAATGGTGAAAATAGCAAAAGGCCCAAAGCGGACTGACAAAATGTGTGTGTGTGTGTGTGCGGTTGTGTGAATACGAATGTTTATATATCGGTCGTTATATGTATGATAAATGGCATAGTTTATGAAAAGCGAGTCAAGCACTGGCGATTGTCCAGCGCGGCACAATGTAAATTTCCATGGACCCATTTTGGAGTGTTATGGCCTTTAAGTAGTCCTTCTGTTGGCCACGTCTTAAACAAAGTCAGCCTACTTCTAGCTAGGTCGTCGCTTTTGCTGCAGCTGCCCCAAGTGCTGATTTATGAAAGGATCTCTCATAATTTAACAACAAATATGGTCATATTTTTTTATTTTTATTTTTTTTTTTGGCTTTAACTTTTTAGGCTGTTCAGCTGCGACACTAATGAAGCAGCTCCAACTTCCATCCATGAAACTGAAATCAACAACAATAAAGAAAAATCACCCTCCCAATCGGTGCTAATTTAAGTGGCCGCCCGATGGCCACTTGTTGCTCGTTGTGGCCATTGTTAGCATCGTTTCCTAGCAATCAGCGGAAAAACGTGTCATTGGTAGTCTCGCCCAGACTATGCCACTCTATATAATCAAAAACAAAGTTGCAAGCCAGCCAACCAGCCAGCTAGTCGCCTTCAATGTGGAGCAATGTGAGCAATCACGTCCGGCTGCATCCTGGCTAGTCTGAAGCAAGCTGGCGTAGCCGTCTGCCGCTGGCTGCAACGTTCCAGCCACGCTTCAATAAATGTCATTCCTCGAGCTTTGCATCTAAAAATTGATGACAATAATTTGTTGCATTTGCCTGAAGGGGGTGTGGCCATACAGCCAGCCAGCCAACGAGCCAGCCAGTGAACCAGGTAACCAACAAATTGTCTTGGCAGACAGTTGGCTCTATGCCTGTCCCTGCCAGCGTTGGCGTTCGACGACTTGGACAACGATTTGGACGCGATGCCCGCTGCTGTTTTTCGACACAATTTATACAAAGTGTCGCAGTTTTTGGCGCTTTGCATTTGTTGCTGACAGCAATACGTACAAAAAACTACAACAAAAAAAAACGAAAATCTCTTGCACTGTGTCACGGCTCCAAAAACCCCACACAGCCCCTATTGGCCGCTACACTTTGCAGCTAAACCAAACTGAAACATAAGTTTCGTCATTTTGTCGCAAATCGTTCGTATATATACAACATACCCTAAATGTAACAGGGTTAGGTGGGGCCACAGTCGTTGATTGCCAAGCGCTTTTGCGAATTGTTTTCTTATTCCAATGAAAATCAACACTCGGCTTTAAACACACAAAAGCGCATACACACGTGCTTATACGTATTTCTTTATTTTGTAGCTGCTTTTTGTTGTTGGACCCGCTTTGCTTTGATTTCGATTGCACATTTTTCAGTTTGATAAATTTATTGAGTTTCTGGCCACACTTTCCTACAAACTAAAACAAATCACCTGCGATGCCAACGCTTGCGATAACGCAAAATGAAATTCAATACAAATTATAATGGCTCCTACACTGCCACTGTCATTGCCAATTGCTAGTTGCCAGTTGCCACACAGTGCCAGAGTGCCACTGTGGTTGCTGCATGCAAATGGTTAGTTACCCTTATGGCCATCGACTGGTAAATGGCATCAATTGCGACCTTTTGCCATTCTTACGGAAACATTTCGCTAATGAAACCGATACCTCAAGTGTCATTGACTAGACTAGACTGCAACGGCAAACGCAGCTCCTGGTCAGCACACTCAGAGAAAATTTGCTGAACAACTATGTCAAGAATTATACAACCCAAATCGACACACACATGTAATATTTATCGATATTTTAAACCAATACATACGAAGCAAATAACATTTTTTCAACTTACAAATATTTTTAAATAACTAAACAATTGTTATTAGCTATAAACTATCTTGAGAAAAAATATTTTATTGTGTTTGTAATAAAAGCTGAAAAACAAATTATGACAAATGTATCTTAAAAATCAGAAATGTAACAATCTGTTTTTAAATTACTTTATTTATGACACATGTTTCTCTGAGTGCAGCGCTAGCAGTTAGATCCTACAACATTTACCACATTCTAAGTCGACTTATGGTGGCCATAAAAATGTTAAGCGCAGAACATTTGCCACATTGGCACCTTAATGCCAAGCAACCGTAGAAATGGAGCACGCACGTGGCAAACGCTCCAGTCCCATGCAGATCCGGAGCCAACCAGCGAAATTTGAAATTGGATGCCACTATAAAATGCTAGGCATTAGACATCTCTGTCTGTGGCACGAATCGCAGCTGCAGCTCATTAGACGATAACTGAGCAATCATTTTTTTTTATTTCTAGGGCTTTCAAGTTATCAAAATTTTGCTGTGCCGTAAAGTAAAGTGTAATATTTTACTGGAAAAAGACTCGACCGTTAATTATGAAGTTTAGCTGATTGATTGTCCATTTAATTATTTTTACTACAAAACACGCACATCATATATAATCAAAATAATAACAATAACAATAAAAAATACACTTGAGGACGCAATGGATGAATTGTTGTTGTTGTTAGATGCCAAAAAGACACGTCAAGCCATCATTCAAAGCATTTCCAATGGGCAATCACTAAACTTATCTGTCTTTGTGCTCATACAATAGTCGAGTGTTTACGTGGGCGTGCAACAAATGAACAAAAACAACAACACCAACAGCAACAATACCATGAACAATACAACAAGCAACATAGTGAACATATAAACAACATGCGACGTGCGCTGGCTTGATGCCAATTTCGTGGTAGATACCAAGCTGGGACCCCTAAGCAGGCCCAACACACACACACTCAAACACATACATACACACTGGAACATTTGCTCAGGTTGTACATGTGAACGTGTTTAAACAAATACAATTTGCAATTATATGGCAAGCAAATCAAGTAGAAATCAGCATGCGATTTCCACCTGTGACCGGCGTCATAATTCGTGGCTATGTTTTTGGTCATAAATCTAACGATTTACAATTATTTTTTTGGTTGTTTTCTCCATTTTTTTCTGTCCATATCGAGTGAGAGAGATAGAGAAGGGTGTTGGGGTTGGGGTTGGGGGAGCGGGAAACAAAAGTTCAATGCATTTCGCGGCACAGCGGGCAATAACATGCACATGCAACAGAAAACAGAAACAACAGCAACAATAAAACCGAACAACAACAGCAAACAAATGCACCTCATGGCCATTATGGGCATTTTGTTATCACTGCACACGGCCAAACAACCAACAACAAGGAAACGCCGATCGAATGTGTCCGTCCGTGTATCCCATCTGTCCATTTCCAGCTCACACAACGTGATTTGTCATACATTTGCATAGTTTTCGCAATGCAAAACTGCTAAAATTATTTATGATGACGCTAACGAGCGACGACAGGTGATGTTGTCCAGCCAGCATCCAGCTTCTATCTCGCTCTATGCAACAACTAATACACACGCACTGATAACGCACAGGTGCGTGACAGCAAATTGATTTTGTGGCGCCGCCGCCCGTGCTCAATGCCAGAGGCGCCTCCAATCGCATCCAGCCGGCATCAGCAGCCTGTCCGCAATTATGCAAAAGACAAGTGAAAATTTACGTTAAGCGGCGACATCAGTATTATATTCATAAATGTGCATATAAAGCAGTTGTTCCAGGGATTAGCGTGCTCTAAACACACACACATATATGTATATATATATATATATATATATGTATTAGTAAGTATAAATGTGTAATTAAAAGTGAAATTATTTGGCCAAGGGGTCCTAACGAGTTACCAACTTAAACTGCAAGCTGCAATTCGTTCGCTGTGATTGATGGATGAGTTTGAGTTTGTCATGCAAATTTCAACAAGAGGCAGCCGTTTTAGTTTTGCTGCTCGTGGCACGTTGCACGTTGCACGCTGATGATGTTGTCTTGGTCTCTCTACCGGGCTAACGAGTGGCGCGTGGTCGTCGTTGCTGTTGTTGTTTGTCGTTTGTCTTTGGGGTTTTTTTTTTCTTTTGACATATTCTGATATCATAAATATAAAGCTGTTTTTATTAAAAATTGCATAGCTATAGCTGCATAGCTATCAACGGTGCGGGGCAGGGCGGGGAGAACTGTGTGGCATGTGTGTGGCTTATAAATTGCAGCCCGCTGGAATTTTAATGACAGCCTTTGGAAATTAATCTAACGCGGCTGGCACTTGGCACTGGGTCTATCGCACTGGGACTAGCAACTAGTACTTGGCTTTACCTTCCTCCTCTGCCCCTTCCTAACAACTAGCCTTATTGTTTTTGTGATTTGGTCTCGTATCGATCTCCGGCATAATACGTGCTGTAAAACGAGTTTCGAAAAAGTGTCGCAGCTGTAGTTATGGGTGTTGTTGTTGTTGTTGTTTATATTACTGTTGATTGCAAAGTGATTTGGCGTTTGTTGGGCTATCAGCAGGCCCAACAGCAGCAGCATCTGCAGATCGATCGATCCACAACAACTGTGCCAGTATGATGCTTATCAAATTCAGCACCATTAAAATAAAGATGCCACCGCTGTTGCTGTTGCGGTGCAGCAACCGCTTTCACTTGTACAGGCATTTCGTAGGAGAAAAATATGCCGCGCCAATTTTGCGCAATTAATCGTATAGCTCACTCCGATCTAAAATCGCCCCAACCCGAGCCCAGACAAGTTTCGGCTCATTTGCATTTCGACTTAATTAAAACAGTGGGTGGCTGTTTGCAGCAGCAAACGTGTGTTGGTGGTGCGCTGGGCGGTGCAGATGCCTCGCTTTCTTTGCCAATTTCACCTGGGAGGCAGGTAAATTGAAATTTATGTGGAAATTTCTTGGCACATCTGCCATGTCTTCCAACTTTGATGCAACAAAATTTAGTTGCTCATAATTTAGTTAAAAAAATCTATCGAGGCCAAAACGGTGGCAAGTGGGCGAGGCTACTGATTTGTGGTCATGGGAAGAAATGCTACTGTACAATATAAAAGAAATAAATAAAACGTCTAGAACAGAGGCAAAATGGCAAAAGCAATTAACAACGAGCATCGCCGTACGCCACACATGAATTTCACATATTTATTAACAAACATACCCATAGATAATATATATATATGTATATACAATTATTGAATATCTTTGATCTAATTAGCTGTAAAAAATAATCTGACAGTGAGTTATGAGGCTGTATAATGAGCTACTTGCATTGCAATACAGTGTCAAATGAAACGTAATAAATTGACCATCCATAATGTGACAATTGCCATGCTTTCAAGTCGGCCAGAACGAATCCAGTGGGTTAAATTAGTGGAACCATGAACCAAAAAAAAAGAAAACTTCAACGGGTTTTTTTTATGTTTTTTTCATGCGACTCAAAACCACAAAAAGTTGTCAATTGATTTTATGCACTATTTCGATTGACCTCAAGTTGTTGTTGTCGCAATTGTTGTTGTAGTGCTGGAAGCAACGGTAGCTACAACAGTTGATATCACAAAAGTCGCAACAGCCAGTGCAAAATGAAACGAATTAACAATTTGATGTAACTGTGATTTTATTTTTTTTTTTTTGGCCGTCGCACACGCCCTCACAGAGAAAAAAAACAAAACGAATTCAAAAGAAATGCTTATCGTGCTTCACAGAAACCCAGCAACAACAATAACAGCAACAACAACAAGAAAACATGAAATTGAAAATGCCAAACGCTAAAAGACAACTAGGCGACCAGTCCTCCCCTCCCCCGGGTTGCCCATTCGGCATTGGAGCCCATAGTAAAACTGTAACGAAACCCGATTGAACCCGCCATGGGTGGCTCGACTTGCCAGGGCCCAAAGCGGCGAGCGAGACGGCAACAACAACAGTGGACCAGGGACATGGACAATAACATGTACGAAAAATTTCATTGCTGGTGTGCTTTTTGCTCTATGGCAGGCCACGATTTGCCAAGCCAAAGCCAAAAACCACAAGCAACAGGAACAGCAACAATAACAACAACAACGGCAATGAATGGGGCAGGAATCTCTGCCAAAAAATCGCTGGCGGGCGTTTTGACCATGGTGCATGGAGCAGCTGCGGGCTTGCTGGCCAGGCCCAACTCCGGACATATCCTCAAGAGAAACAACAACAGCAACTGCCACAGCAACATCTACAACGACAGCAAACGACAAAAGCCCGAAAAAATAATTAATATGCCTCAAAAAATGTAAAAAAAAAAAAGAAACCGAGCAGCCTTTTATGACAGGCGACAAGGGCAGGGTTCGAGGCTGGCATCGATGATCGGGATGCTGCAGCTGCAACTTGGACGCTGGCCGCTGGCAGTGGCAGCCGTTTAACTAACGGCTTCTGTGCTTGTTGTGCTGCCGTTTCCGCATCTCGGTGTCGCCTCAGAATGTGCACGATTTTCCTTCAGATTCAATTTCAAGTGCAGCAAACAGCAGCAACAACAACTGCAATAGCTGCAACAACAGCAAGCGCCGCTATTAAGTCGACAACAACAACAAGCAATAACCCTACTACCAAGCCAAAGCCGCCAGCGCCGTGTGCCTGTTTGCCACTGTCTGCCGCTTCTTGCCGAGATTTCTATCTTTGATCTCTTACTTCACATGCAGCAGCAATAGCAACAACAGCACCAGCGCTCGGAGCTCAGGCATTGCTGCTGTCTGCTTGTTAAATTGCTCATTTAAACCATAACGAAACGGCTTGCTTGCTTCGTTGGTAGGGCATGGTCTGGCAGCCGGGCGCAGCATGTGCCGTCGGCTTCACTTCCCAGAGCTTCGATCAGGCGCACTTGTTTTTCTCCCCTATTTTTCTCCCTATACACACAGCAACAGCATCAGTTTGCTCCAATTTGGCCACTGCCAGTCATGCCATTGGCACTTTTAATTAGCATACAGCGGAAATTAGTTTGCCAACTTTATGTGACATCCAACAGTGGTTGCCACACCAAAGATTTCTTCCAACAGATTCGCGTCGACAATATTCGCCTAATGGTCTAGTCGGCCAAGGGGCCCCATCAAATGCCCCTATACCTGTATACGTGGCGTTTATATAAATTATGGTCTGTGGAATTTATCGTTGACATTGCGATAACGAGCATTGTCTGGCCAACAGAACAGAGGACATAGAATCTCAGGCGGCGAACGAGTGACATAGACAATTATATTTGATAGTTTTATGGCATTTTATTGTGCGTAAAGTTTTTTGTTGCTGTTCGCAGTTGACAGGAACTAGTTACTAGAAAGGGGATAGGCCCAAATATTTTAGATATAATATATAATGATGAAGAGAAAGGGTGTCAACAATAATCAGTTTTTTTTTTATGCTATATAAAAACTTTAAAAATTAAAGTGATTTGCTAAAAAAATATTCCGATTAAATTCTCTTAGGTTTTGTGTAGTTTTGCGTAAAAAAGTCACGTGAGCCTCTTTATATCATAATTTTTTCATATATTTATAATTTATTCAAAATAATATTCCGATTCCTTGAACTTATCGGTAAATTGTTATAAGGCGTCTGTTTTCTTTTTACAAAATAAAGTTAAGTCAAACGGAAGCTTTTATTCAAATGAAATATAAAGTAATCATGTAGCATCTGAAAGTCACAGCTCTGTTCTTAATTTGCATGTAAGAAAGTTGCAAAGTTGTTCTTTTGGTTTCTGCCGAGGCGCACACTTCCAATTGATGTCACAAGACCAAATCATAAATCAGGCAAATTATAGTTATTATTGTATACAATACGAATGAACATATATACACATACGTATAGAGATATCTTTAGACAACAGGTCGTAGAACAAGCGCCGTTGCCAAATCTGGGTAGGAAAAGGCCATAAATCTTATACGATACTGTGGCCAGCAGCAATCGACATCGACATTCAGCATCGGTACCGACATCGGTATAGACATCGGTATCGACATCGGTATAGGCATCGGCATCGTCCATGCTTGACTGGACAATCATAATAATCACAGTCACAAACCGCTGGCCAGTTGCAGCAGCAGCAGCAGCAACAGCAACATAAACAGCAAACAACAATAACAGCAACTCTGACAACAGGCAACAAAAGCTACTTACTATGTCTATGTCAAACCGATATGCGACTGATAAAAACCTGTGCAGCAAACAATCAGAGATGAAAATATACACTATTAATAAAAAGGTTGCATGATTAGTTGGGTTGCATTTTTTTTGTATTAACTAAATCGGCAAAAAGTTGAATAGAAGTTATAATTAAAAACCTCACTTCTTAACTATATTGATAAATTTCATAAATACCATTTAAAATTGTGTCTTGTAAGAGAACTTAAAGTGCATCGCAACTTCGTTGCCGCATGTACCATCTTTTGCCATGTTATTCATTGTTTTTGTTGTGCCTGTTGCAGCAAGCAAGAAAATTGACAATTGCGCACCTGCTTCATTTTCTTCATCTCTTAGAAAGCGGCACTACGGCAACAGCAATACCAAATGGCAACTGCAGGAACAACAATGCTACTGCCACTGCCACAGCAGTCGCCTGTTTAATGGCACTTAACGGTCAACATGCTCACTGTGTAGCAGTAATCTTTGTGCTCATAGCAAAACTTTCCAAAAAACAAACAAAACCAGGCAACGACATCTAAAGTCGAATATACTTACTTAAATACATGCCTATATTTAGTTATGCAGCTCATAATGTACAAAGCACCTTGCATTAGCATAATGCAAAAATATTTACATATAAAATACCTGCTCAATACTTACATATGTATGTATATTAAAAGCTTTATGTTTAGTTTTGTGAATAAAATGCGACTTTGCTCTAATTGTATGGTAATCGAATGAACCCAAAATAAATCTGTGGTGGCAGACAACAAGAGACCAAATGAATTATGAGTAGGATCTAAGGTACGCCTGGTTGCAACAGCAGCAGCTGTGTGCGGCTTCTTTTGTGTGTTTTTTTTTTCATTAAAAAGTGCTTTTAGGCCAAACCAAATAGCCAAACAGTGGCCAATTAAGCGAGCCAAAAAAAAAAATCAAGCAGACAAACCTAACCAGGCAGGAGATCAATATGCTGCTGATGATGATGAAGTTGTTTTGATAAAGGCCCTGCCTTAGAAAACGTGCTCAATTTATCGAAATCGGTGCAGAGTACTACTTTGCTATACTATGCCATACTTACTTTGCATGGCCTGTTTGCCCAAGATAAACATCATAAATGCATTGAAATGTCATTGCCAACTGTTGCTATCTGTGCCGTCTGTGCTATGAACAACTACCAAAAAAAAAAGGGAAGTCAAGCGATGGCGATAATAACGAGCAAAGTGAAGCTCGGCCGATTACTCTTGACTTGGTGGCACCATCAACATGGAGCAGCAGCATCAAAAAGACACAGAAGGTGAACCAGGAGCAGCAGCTAATGCCGTTACTCTTTTCGCAATTACGAGTACCTGCAATTTCCGAAGCTTAATTAGAAACACATCGAGGGCTAAAACAGAACTCTCTGGACTCGGCTCTACTCTTACTTAGACGACGTCACTTGGACTCGTCGTACTGTGTAGTCAGTTGAACAGTCTGATGATTATTTATCACCGTCGTGAGTCGTGCGACAATGACGAGAAGACCAATAATGATTGCCAGCAAGAAGACTGGATGCACAGTGCATCATTCTAAAATAAACAAAAAAGCAAATACTTAATTTGTGAGTGCTTTATTTCAAAGCTAGCAAAGGTGGATGTGCCAAAAAAAAATCTACACAATTCTTAGGAATGACTACTTAATTATCAGGATACAAATTTGTGATATATTGCAAAAATTTCAAAGTTGCTATGTAAACTAAAACTACGTTCCATATACCACAGTGCATTCGTCGTTGGCAACATTTTGAATGTTGTTGGCAAGTGGTTGCTGCTGCTACCTGCCAAACTGGGCTTTCAATCTTCAATACCTAGTTGACTAGAGAACGCCTCATTCAGAGAACTTCAAATACACATCATCAGTTCAACTGACGGATTGTGAGAACAAAATTAATTTCAAATCAAATGGTTTGAACTAAACATCACATCAACTTACTCAAAAATTGTTTCACAATATATACAAACATATGTAACAACTGAACACGTAATCGTTAACAGAAGACATGCAGTTTGCGCTGTTCGGCATTTTGTTCACGTTGATGATGGGATATTCTGTTCAGCCAACTTGGAAAAAGCAGAAGTATGTACGAAATGGTAATTCTGAAATATTTTTCACACATAGTTCGTTATCGTATCTAATCACCCGATTGTGTGTTTGGCAGAAATATGTCTGTACGTTGTTAATCCAGGTCCATGCAAGGAACAAATTGAGATGTGGGGCTACGATCCTTACTTCGGACATTGCAGCTCGTTTTGGTACAGCGGTTGTGGTGGAAATCCAAATCGCTTCACATCGTATCTAGACTGTAAGTCTGCTTGCGACTGGGGTCGAGCTTCACCTGAGGAATTTTATGACACAACATTGGTTGAGGTCAATGATTTTTTTTTACGACTACAGTTACAAAAGGAGAAGCACATAATACAACAACGACACAAACAGAAACGGCAACGCAAACAGAACCTGAATATGACGATGATGTTTATGATTTTGATTATGAAGATGATGATGAAGATGATAAGGAAAATAATAAAGGTACTGCAACTAGCTAGAAGTTACGAAAATAAGTATTATTATCAAGCAAAATTGATGAAAAAAAATCGAAAAAAAAAAATTAAAAATATAAGTGCAAATGATGAAATGAATTAAAACTCCGCAAGTGATGAAGTACTCAACAGTAGAAGTGCTAAAAACGAATGGAACTATTTTTGAAAACGACAAAAAAGAATGAAAAAACGTTACGCAAATGGATAGAGATGGAACTTGAGACGAAATATGCATAATAATTTAATGTGTTGATTACTTCTTAAATGTATATTAGAATATTAAATGTATCGTTGAGTGCGGAAGTGTACATAACCTTAAGCCATAACAAAACATAACAATAAGAGACAACCGCAAGTTGCGTAGCCAATGCAGCGGAACTAAACCATTAACGCCCCAAACTGTGCGATCGAGTATGCCGACTTATGAGCTAAAATTGTATCGCACATTCTAATGACTTTATTATAAGCAATGCAGGGCAAAAGCAATACGTTGTTTCTGATCATGATATTGTTGCTGTTTTTGCTGCTGCTGCTGCACCCACCAAAAATGAAAAAGAATGACGTCAGGGGTGTGCCAAAGTTGTTGTCGTTGTTGTCGTCGTCGGCTCGCAGCCTTTTAAGTGTGCCGTAAGCTGAAATGAATACGAGTATACCCGAGCTAGAGTCAGGGCAGGCCATGCTGGGCCAAACAGCGACTGTATATCAGTTGACTTTTCTGGCTTTGACAATTATTTATGGTAATAAATAGAACCGCTAGCTTAAAGCTGGGCACAGCTTGGCTAAGCTGGATGTACTGACAAGAAAACCAACAACAGCGTGATATCATAAGCACTAAATCTACGGAGCCCACATAATGCGCCTCTAATTGCTGCACTCTGTGCGAATGTGTTACAATTTCTATAAAATTTAACGAGTTGAGCGATTTGTGCATGAAAATTTCGATTGGCAATTACCACCACTCAGCAATATTAAAATGTTGCAAACGTCATTGAGTGCAACTGGCAATTTAAAAGCGTGCAATATATAAAGCACTCGTCCAGGCGTTCATTGTCAGGCAAAACAAATGGCCAGTGTCTCATTAATGCCACACAATGGAGGCAGCCAGCGGCGTCCCGCTGCGTCCAAAATATGCAACGTTCATCAATCACACAGCGCACACAGAGCACTCTTGGCCAGGAATGAGAATGAGTTCACGCGTTGCACTTGGGGTCGAATTCAGAACCAACTGAGTTTGGATCTGGCTGTGCCTCGTGATGTTGTTGTTGCTGTTTCTGTTCGTTTGTGTGGCTTGGATTGATTTGCTTGCCGCATTTTCAAGTCAATTACACATATTTGTGGCATTTGTGGCACTCAAATGTGAATAGCCATGCGGTGGGTCGCATGTTGTTGTAGGTGTTAGCCCGTGTGTCTGTTTTTGCTATGTTTCCCTATATCTCTGTCTGTCTGTCGATACTGTTTGTTTATTGTTGTTGTTATTGTGGCTGCTTTGTGTTTTGTGGTTTGTGTGTGCGCGTGGCATGCCACAACAGAGCCGTATGTGTCCGCCCACAGCGGCGCTGGACAAACAACGCCACAAGTGAGTCACGTTGCAAGTCAAGCGAGCAATAATTCATGTCCAATACTGTTGCACAATAAGTACAACTGTGCCCATTTAAAGGGCCATCTAAGGGTTAAATAGCGACTCTTATCGAACAGCTGTTCCACAAAAGCTTCACACGCCCCCATATAATAAAACTGCTGGCCCAGTATCGAGTTGATAAGAAAGCTTTACACACGTTCTCGCTCTATCTCTCTCTCTCTCTCTCTCTCTCTCTCTCTCTCTCTCTCTCTCTCTACTTTCTGGGCCCAAGCGGCGCATGTGTGATGAGCGAAAAGAGAGAGTGAGAGTAAGAAAGCCAGAGAGTAGTGCTTTTGGAGAGTGCGGGAGAGAGCGCGCGCGCATTGATAAGCAGACAAAAGCTTGTAACTGACTGCTGCACTCGAAGCACAGATTGAAAACAACATAAATAACAATAAACCATACTTTTGCTGTATACAGTATAAGACTGTCAAATACCGTGTGAAAGTTAAAGAAAAGTCAAGAAGAAAGTGACCAAATAAGATACATTTACATATGAAAAGTTTAAGAGACAATTACAACCTTCGACATGGGATAGCAAGACTTTGAATATTATTAAAAATCAGAATAAGATAATAATATAAATGACATACTAATATTTTTATATTGTACTGGTATTATTTTTTAGAAATCATAAGGATTTAGTCAAAATGAATCAGCCTTAAGCTTGTGCATATTTATTTTAAAAGGTGTAAGCATATATCATAAATATTTTTAGTACCCAATCCAATTATAAAGTTCCTGGAACACTCGAAGTATGTGGGTATGAATAATGTTTACCAAATTATTTTAGTTTATTATTTACTTTTACTGTGGTGAACATTTTATATACATAAACATGAAAGAATTAAATGCTTACAAGATCGCCTATCTATAGAATGCAATTGTGTGGCAACAAAAGGCGTTCCCCTTGTCACATTCTTTAAACATGATGACAACGGAATAAAAACTTAATACTATTTATACAACAGCCGCTTCTCAGCATTCTTCCCGTTCTCTAACTCTCATCTCCACTGCTTTACTTACTCTTTCTATGACTCTCTCTATGTTTCTCTTATTATAGTTGACTCTCTAAAAGAGTCGAATTGCCTGTCAGTTTTGCACATCAAAATACGTAAACAAAACCATACTATCATCGTGTAAATAAACAAAAAAAAAAAACGAATTACATTTATTCTCATAGCTCAACACTCTGCTCTCTCTCTCTGCACATCTCTCTGGCGCTCTTTGGCCCGCATTGGAGCAGCAGCGTTTGTGGCAGACGCAAAACAATCAAGTGAAAGCGCTAAGCAAAAGCATAGCATATCTAAAACTTTGTGTATTGTATTGTATTGTATCTATACAACTTTCATTGGCTCGGCAGATACACAGATATACCACAACAACAACCCGTACATTGCACAAGAGCAAAGTGCACGGCGCATGGAGCTCGAAGCACGGAGAGAAAGACAGAGAGAGAGAGAGACAGAGAGTAGCTGAAATTCTTACGGAACTTACGGAGACCCAGACCCAGACACTGAAAGCGTCAGAGTCACCATCAACGTCAGGCTGAATCGTCGTCGTTTGTATCGTCAGTGTTTTCAGTTCGCGGTCGGAGCCAAACGCGGGCGTAACAAACTCATTTCGTAAATGGAAATGTGCTGGAGACGAAGACGGCGCGGCAAGCCAATGAAATGAAATTTATTAAATTAAAGAAGACGTGAATACACATATACACACACACACACACATACAAATGCAACACGAACGGAAGTGAAAAGTTACACAGAGCATCTGTATTTACCACAAACAAAGTGTAGACATCTTAAATAAAACTAAACGCTAAAGGTAACGCTAGCCAAATACTTAACTTGGGGCATAGTGCATATTGCCTGAAAACTGTATCTGTGAAGTAGCCATAAATGTGTGTGTGTCCCGTGTGTGTATAACCATAAAGTAATCAAGTGCCTGAGTTAGTTGTGTGTGTATATTTGCAGTGTATATATGGAAGTACACGCCTTATAAATGCAGTAGAAACAAAATATGTCAATAACATAAATGAAAATTAAACATTGTTTGCGTTTTCCACATTATTCTTAATTGATGCAGCAGCTGAAATTTAAGTAATGCTTGCGGGAAACAGGAAATGTGTCTGCCAGACAAACTGTCGTCTGTGTAATTTGAAACGTTTTAGCCCACAATATTTTTGTCTGCTGGCTATTCGCCAAACTGACTTAAGAGCCAGTGCGTTGCGTACGGGTCAATATCCTTTGACCCAATTATGTTAGCCACTATACATTCATAAACGAGCAACCAATTGACATCTAGTTGTTGCTGATGTGGCTGATGATCCGACAGCCTTAACTCGTATATAATGGGCTTCAATTTCCGTTGCTTTTCTTTGCATGAAATTACTACTACCCACCCGATTAAGCCACCACCCCCTAATTCCCACATGGTATGCCTCACAGTTTGTATGCATAAAAATGTCACAATTGCGTATGGAGTTGTAAGTGGGAGGGGTGGGTGGAGTTCACCCGTTTGTAGATGGTGGGCGCGGCAGGACCCCAGTCAAAATCTGAGCAGGAAAGCTCTCTAGCATTGCACTCTCCCAAAAACTCTCTCACAACCTCTCGCACTCTCTGCTACTCTCTTACTCGCTCTGCCCCCCCTCTAAAGGATAGGACGTGCCTAACCTACCTTGCGTTCAATTCTATAGTAGCATAATAAAAGTACGACTGTATTAGTGTGTGTGCGTTTTTGGGGGAGGTCTAGTGAAGTATATGTGAGTGGCAGCGCGTGTGTAAGCAGGTGATTATCTGTTGCAGTGTTGTATTTATCTCATTGAAGCCGAGCTGACGAGCTGGCATCATGCTATCAATTTCAGGCTCTCCATTGGGTGCATATCACAGTAGACAGACAACCATTTAAACAGTACAATGGATAAATTTCACACAAGTTCAACGAAATCCAAAAGAAGTACATACATATATTACAATCAATAGGTTTTTCATCCGACTGTCGAACTCTTACTTTTTTCACAAAATTAAACAAATTCCCATTGTTCCGAAGGGAAAGTATGCAACAATAGAATGTTTATAGGGTTTCAATAATTTAATTTTATTTTATATATAAACAAAATATTTCGGAAGATCGGATTGTCAGCATAACGTTAATATAACAACATAATTTAAGTATTGAAGATTTTTATTAGCTTAAGAAATCATGAAGTATTGGCAACATTTTGCATTTTGCCCATTGTAGGTGCCCGCAACGTCACGTATCAAATATACTGGAAAGATATTTCAACGCATAAAAAGCACTTCATCAGCGTCGAAGCTATGAGGCAGGCTCTGGGGCAGAAAGTCCCACATGCGAGTGCTTTTTGGGGGGCGGGGGCTGTGTCTTATTGTGCTGTATTATTTCAACCGTAATGGCTGTCCTTAGACAGGAATTGTGGCAGGTTGAGATGGCCGCACTGAATTGAAAGGCGCAAAAAAAAGTCATTAGAACTAAAAGGCGACCCGAGCGAAAAGCCACAAAGCCCGCAGCGTTTTAATGAAGTACACTTCACAGTCATAATTCGTTTTCAGTAAATCAACTCAGCGCCGTTGACGTTTAATGTTGTTGCTGATGATTTCAGAAAGCGATTACAATTATGTGCGACCACTTGAGAAAGTCCATTAATGGTCATTAACTTGCAGGCAAGCTTGCAGTACGTAACACAAACTATGGGTAAGGATCAGGAGTTTTTGGAGGCGGCGCGCAATGGCAATATAAGTCACATCGAGAAGGTGCTCTCCCAGAAGGGAAAGCGCGCCGGACCGTTGGCAAGCTTGCGACGCACTGGCGTCAATGTTCAGGATAGTAGCGGTTACTCGGCCCTACATCATGCCTGCCTCAATGGCCATGAGGATATTGTGAGACTGCTGCTGGCGCATGAAGCGTCCACCAATCTGCCCGATTCGCGTGGCTCTTCACCGCTACATCTGGCAGCCTGGGCCGGAGAGACGGACATTGTGCGACTGCTTCTAACGCAACCCTATCGTCCCGCCAATGCCAATCTGCAGACCATTGAGCAGGAAACGCCGCTGCATTGTGCCGCTCAGCATGGTCACACCAGTGCCTTGGCGTTGCTGCTCTCACATGATGCAGATCCGAACATGCGCAACTCCCGCGGCGAGACGCCATTGGATCTGGCTGCCCAGTATGGACGACTGCAGGCAGTGCAAATGCTTATCCGTTCACATCCCGAACTGATTTCACATCTGAGCACAGCGGCAGTGGAGAATGCTGCCCCATCGCCCTCATCCCCATCTTCACCAATACGTCAGATATTCCCGCACACCTGCCTGCATCTGGCCAGTCGCAATGGCCATAGGAATGTTGTCGATGTGCTCCTATCAGCTGGTGTCTGTGTCAATCTGTTGACGCCCTCGGGTACAGCCCTGCACGAGGCAGCGTTGTGTGGTAAGGAGAATGTGGTTCGAACACTATTACGGGCTGGCATCGATCTGTCTGCCACGGATAATGAGGAACGCACTGCTCTGGACATTTTGCGGGAATTTCCGCCTCATGTGACTAAGCACATTATTGCAGTGATTAACAGTACGTATGAGTAATATTTATTTTTGAGTTTCAAAGTTGGATCAGTTTCTAAAACTACGCCAGTTAACATATTATTCCTTGAAATATTTATATATAAGCTGACATCATGATTAATGTACAATGTCCGCAAATAATGCATATATAACAAGTAAGTATGTGTGTGTGTACACATATAGTCCATACTTTCTTAACTTCAATGATCCTTATCACCGGTGTTTCTCAACCGATTTCAATAAAAATTGTACAGATTGTCGTCTAATGTTTTTTTTTTTCAAATTCAAGATTTTCTTGTTTTTGATCACATGTGTATATCGGGGGGAGTTATCGAAAATTTGAAATAAAATTGTACTGCCAAGGGATTGGGCGAGCTTATGTTCCAAATCAGGAGTCTGTAACTCTTATAGTCTCGATCTCAGTGTTCATACATACAGACATACTAGGATGGCTATATCGACTCGGCTGTTGATGCTGATCAAGAATATATATACTTTATGGGGTCGGAGATGCTTCCTTCTGCCTGTTACATACTTTTGCACAAAACCCTTTTTATCCATTTTCAATGGGTTCCGGGTAATTACAAAGTAGTAACAGGAATAGCCCATGTTTGATCTAAGTCTACACAAGTTTACTTATGACTAGCTAAATTGTATTTCATATGTCAATTCTATCACATAAATCCAACTCTTGTACTTATCTAGACTTTCGCCATCAAATGGATACAGATGAGGTTGATGAGGTTATTTATCGGCAGCATGCACCACAGACAACGGGGCGTGGCTTACACAGCTCCAAACAGCCACAGTCTCAGCAACAGCAGCAGCACAACACCCATAACCACTATCATTTCAACTCAAATAACCACTTACTAAACCACTCACACTCGATGCAGCAATCCGGATATAGTAAACAACGGTTAAGTGCCGGCAATGGCGGCCCCTACAATGGCGGCAAATCTTTGGACAGTGCACTGCAACCCGAGGACAGATTCTACCAAGATCTCAATGCTCATTCGCCGCTGCACATACAGAAGTGAGTTCATATGGTATTACTATTGCCTACTTACATTAGTATTTCTATCTTCCACAGCGACATGGGCGGTGGCTTTAGTGTAAGTCCTTCGTCCTCGTTGAGCAGTTTTGAGCCAGCTTCGGTTTCGCCGCGTTCCCGCTGCTCTACTGGCGGTGGCACACAGCAGCTGCACATGAGCACCTTTGCACCGAGCGTACCTCCAAAGAAGCCACCGCGACGCAATCTCTCCGTATCGCCAACCCACGCTGGCCCTGGTCAGCAGTTTGGCTATAGTTCACCGTCTAGTCAAGGCCAAGGGCAACAGATGCGTCGTCGTCCGCCCTCCAATGATAGTCCCTACTCCCATCAGAGCCACGGCAGCGTTGGTGGCATGAGTTTCGATGAGACCCAACTAAGGGAACGTCAGCGCAGCGATCGACTCTATGCCAGTGCCAGACAGAGCACCCGATCTGCTGTGGCGGGCAGCATGAGCGTCAGTTCCAGCAGTGAGTGTGAACTGAGATAACCTTTATATTATCCTCTGACGTGTGTGCCTGCTTTTAGATGACATGCTGGATCGTCAGAACAGCAGTTCGGAGCTCAATAGTGAGACAAGTGTGCCAAATTCAAGTGGAGAATCACCAGCTCCAGCTTCCAATGCGACCAACTCAATGAAGCGACCCATTCCTGCACAACGCAGTGTTTCAACTAAACTGTCAAAGGAACTTCTCAAGACCTGCGAGAGTGCCACCTTGAAATCGTACAATCCCAATCGCAAACTCAAACGTAATCGAAATAACTGGTGAGTAGGGAAATTCACAGAATTTGTTTATTGGTTTATTAATTGGAATAAATGTGTTATTCAATTGAACTTTTGTATTTGTTTTTTAAGTTTTCCGTTGAAATGCATGTGACCCCAAAAGTAGTAATAGAAAACTAATTGGTGATTGTCTTAGTATTCTTAAATTATTCGCAAATTCATTGAATATGATTTAATAAATTCCTTGGCTGCAGCTCTTTAAATGTAGCCGAAAAGCAGGAAGGTGTCGTACAAAACTGTGATGCCAAACAACAAATTCCTAGCAGTCCCACACACTATAAACAACCACCAACTCCAGATCATCCGCCACCGAGCTCAAGCCAGGCAGAGCGCACCATTCACGAGCGCATCCGTCCACTGAGCCAGGAGTATAAACGTCGTTCGGCACTGTTGCAGTTGCAGGCGGCGCAGCAACTGATGATTGAGACGGGTTCATCGCCATCGAAGTTGCTGCCATCGCTGGGTACACCGGGCTACGACTACGATGATACGGTTACGGTAGTGCCACGTTGTCCAGCTCCATCGAGTGGTTCACTCAGCTCAAGCATTTCTTGTTCGGATCACAGTCTCTCACATTCCACTGACTATGTTGAGGAGTTTGTGAGCGATGTTCCGTTTGCTGGTCTACTCAAGGGGGCCACACAGCCGACGCACAAAGAATCTAAGCTACAGTCGGTGCTGGACACACCACAACAAGCACCACGTGTGCGTCCACCTATAGCATCGAAACCATTGGTGCCCGAGAGAAAGTTTGTTAAGCCCCCAACGACACCCAGCCCAAAAAATGTCGAAGTAAAGCTTCAAACTAATGGCAATGCAGATACAGAGACCTCCTCGCGTAAGGTAGACAAATCGCCAGCAAGATCACCTGCGAAATCACCATCGAAGTCCCCAACCAAAACACCCTCAAAGTCTCCAGCTAAATCTCCAGGAAGCGGTCATTCAATAGCTCGCAATTCCATCAATCTACTGAGTCCCTTTAATGCGGAAGAGGCACGGAAGAAAATATCCGAGATCATTGAGAACTTTGGCAGTGGCATACTCAATACCAATATAACACCCACCCATGACATCGAGCTGGACTTTGAGGATCTTGAAGTGCTGCCGGAACGTCGAGAGTTGGCCGTAAGATTACGCAATGCTGGTTTGCTGCATTTGGAGCGAATACTCTTTGAGAATGGTTATGACAATTACAAATTTGTGGTAAGCAGTAAATAATATCCCTCCTTAACCCGACATTTTCATCAACAGTTTTATTTCAGCGCACTGTGTTTGAGGAGCGAGATATTCCACTGTTGCACATTCCCGAACGAGACGCGGCCAAGCTGCTGCGATTTGTGGAGACATTGCCGCCGGCAGAGTTTCTGCCACAGGTGCCATTCAAGACACAGCAGGAGAACAAACATCTGGGCGTTGCAAGCCTTCAGCAATGGCTAAACAGCATTGCTTTGCCCGAATATCTGGAGTTCTTCAAGTGAGTCTTTGGGGCAACATTTCCAGTTTGAACTTTAAGTAATCCGCAACATTAATCTTGCAGCAAGCATCTTTACAACACCATTGAAAGCGTCTGTGGAGTTTGGGATGTGGAGCTGCAAACGGTGCTCGAGATAAACAAATTGGGCCACCGCAGACGCATTTTACAATCCTTGGCCTACATACGACTGATGCGGGAGCCCAAGTCATTGAAAACACCGCTGGGCGAAAACAACGAAACCAACAAAATGACAACGAATGGCAACAAGGAAGCAACAACGGCTTCCACGAGCGCCACAACACAACCAACTGCAATAGTTTTACCACATCGCAATTCCATTACGGGCTATCGCAAAAATCGGTAAGTTTCATGTATTCCACTCACAAATCAATTTCAATTAATGTGTTTCTTTTGACAGCCCTGCACCACCACCACCTGCACCACCGGCACGCAAAGCAGCAGTTGCGAATGCTGCACCACTGCAAATACGCGCGCCGTCCGAGCTTCTGCTGGGCTTACCCGTCAATCTACGCACTACCCAATGGCATCACTCGGCGCAAACTCTACTCAATGAGCACATTAATTACGAGGTTCAGGTAAATTTGGAGACTTTATTCACATATTGCATCTGTCATTATCATCTCTTGGACTTATTAGTACCTCGGCTCAACGGTTGTGAAAGAATTACGTGGCACAGAGTCCACAAAAAAATCTATACAAAAACTAAAAGCGTCTGCAGGTCAGATTAATGAGGAGATTCATAAACAGGGCGCACCACTATCCCTCGCCATATGTCATCGTGGCGTGGAGTTCATTGATGCAGCAAGCAAGGTGAGAGTAACTAATAATCTGCTTATCTATTCAAACTAATTTTGTCATTCATATTTTAGCGCATTATTTGCGAGCATGAGATACAGAATATAAACTGCGCCTGCCAGGATTCGGAGGATATGCGTCATGTTGCCTACATAACCAAGGAACAAGACCTGCACTATTGCCATGTGTTCCTGGTTCAAAGCACTGTAAGTAATGACGAAGAACTCAATGGACTAAAACATATTCAAAAGCAATCGATGTAGAAATTTAGATTTGTGATACCTTCAACTTGTTTCCCATTTTAGGATCTGGCTAGTGAGATTATCTTAACGCTGGGCGAAGCCTTCGAGGTCGCGTATCAGCTGGCGCTGCGCGATGGGATTGCGACGACGCCAGCACTGCTTTTGGATAATGGCATGCTTCAGGGCGAGTACTGTGGCGGTGGCAGCAAATAGAGTCAGGAGCTGGCCACCGCCCAGGCCCCACAAAATCAAACTTTGGCTAACCGATCATCGAATCGGAGTCATAGTCGCAGTCGCAGTCTCTGCGCCAAACTCTTTTGCTTAACCAACTATGGTGCGCTGTTTAAGTTATAGATAGGAATCCAGTAAATTTTTATTCTATTTGACTTATTTTTTAAAAAAGGCAAATAGCAAACAGAACAGAAGAACAACAACCAATATATTGAACAAAAAGACTTTTAACAAAAGGCACAATTTTTTTAATGAAAAACACAAAAAAAAAAACTTCAAACTTTTGAGAATCATTAACGAAACACACAAATATTTACCTTATATCATTATCGTAAATCATTTCAAACGAAAATAATGCATTTAAATATTTTTAAAACAAAAAACTCTATATAAACGCAATTGCATTTAAATTACATAACACTTACTTGCGTATAATAATGTTTTAGCAAAATTTTAGCTATATCTAATCCAAAAAAATCGAGAAAAGTATAAATCTATTAACTAATACTATTGGCATATAAATAAAATTTTATTAATGTTAAAAGCTGTACGAAAATGCATTTAAACAGCGAATTGCTTACAAAAGTAAATGGAAAATTCATATCCCGCAAAAAAAAACCAAAACAAATACAAATTGGCTATATACAAGCGATAAAAATATATACAAACACATATAACTAATCCCATTATTATTAAATGAGACAATGCGTGTTGTTATATAATTTTAAATAAATTCTTATTAACAATAGTAAATCGAAAGCTAAAAACGTCAAATCTAATCAAAAATAAATACAACGCATAAAGTTATAAGCAAATTTGCTTACAAAATACAAAAATAAAAGATAAAAACGAGAACTATCAGCAAGTTATACGGAAAAGAAAAACAAAATGAAAATAATATCAAAACTATAAATAATATTGGTGTATATTGCTTATACAGTTTGAATAAACTAGTCCTTTGGTTGTTATCGGGGCGATTAAATATATAAATAGGAAATGTATTTTCACAATTCTTAATTTGAAGTTGATTTAAGGCAAAGCCTTGTTGTTATCATTTTTTGTTTTTTAGCTAATTATTATTTAAATACATATATACAATTATTCAATGAAAAAATGCCCCCGCCCCCTTCTCTTAATGTGCGCAATGCTTTAAATGTTAGCCTGCTTTATGGTACAACAACGTTCATAAGATGTACCTAGCCATAAAAAAAAAATTAAAAAAAAAATCAAAATATAAATCATGTGAAAATCGAATACATTATTAATTGTGAATTTTCTGTAGGCAGTTTAACAGTGTGTTATGCCACTTACACTGCAAAAAAAATTAATAAAATATACATACATATAATTCAAAGAACTATATACATATATACAACTTATAAACTCACAGGCTAGCGCATAACTAATGAAATTTAATACTGATCTATGCATAAATAAATACACAGCAAAAAAAAATAACATGTTTACCAAAGAAAACTAAATGAAAACCTGTAAACCTGATTTGTCTTCGTCAAATTGCATAAACAAGTTTAACCAAAAACTAAAAACAAATAAAAAAAAATTGAAATATTGAGCAAATCCATACATACATAGAAATATATATGTGTGTAGATGCAAACATATGTACAACTAACAGAACAAACCTTATACAAATCCGTACTAAATAAATGCATAAATATGTATGTAATAAAACAATGCAACAAGTTGTTTTTTATCTAACCACAACTCGGTTGGTACGCGCGGGTCAGTGTAATGCATTTAAACGCCTCGCGTCAATTAAGATGCACTTTCCCACAGGCCTCTTCCATAACGTAACAACGAACACCAGCTTTAGCTCCAAGTGCAACTTCAACTTCATAGTCAGAACGGAGATAATTTACACAAGTTGAATGCGAGCCGGTTTGGCGAAACGTCTTGTTGGTTTTTATAAGGCTAAATGCGTTAAGCATTTGATCATACGAATATTAATTGGCAAAACAGCAAAGCGCAGCTCAGGCCCCGACATCGACTACAACTTCGACTCCAAACTCTCGACGCTCGACTCTGGCACACGCACACACGCGCTAATGTTGCCAGCAATAAGTTAGTGCGGCATGCGTCAAATGATGTGCTGCCAAAGCAACACGATAGCAATTGCCCCAGGATACCAAAGGGGAGTTTGTGTGTGAGATGCTGCGGCTAGCCAGAATGACGCTCGTCCATCGTGTGCTTGATGCTGCCGCATCTTTGCGCTTAACGGTTTAAATTATTTCGCTAGCGTGCAATTTGTGGCGCACAGCTTATCACAATTTCATTATTATTACAAGTATTATTATTGCTATTGCAATTGCCAGAGTGAATTCACAATATGTAGAGAGCAGCACAATAACAAACATCTGCCATTTGGCATTGCCGACTCTTTATGTTGTGGCTGTGCGTTTATTTGTAATTGAAATTGCGTGACTTTATTCTTCGATTTCGCCATTCCCGTAATGTCTGCGCGCTTTTGTATTGTTGCCATTCAACGGAAAAGCGATACACTTGCTCATTGTATATACAACTAGCAGAGAGTAAATACATATGCACGTTAAACTTTTGCCAGAGCTTTCATTTTGACAAGCAAACAAAATAAAATGTATATGAACAGCACAGTTCAACAAAAAGCAGACTACTTGCTGTCAAAGCTGTTCGCCTGTTCCAATTGCGAGCAAGCAGCGCAATGTTTGCCCAGCCCTTGTCAAAGCAAAATACCCTAGTGTGTGTGGGAGTGTGTGTGTGTTGCGAGAATGTATTGTGTATTAGCACATAAAGAGCATTTAAGCCAATTTTAAATTAGCAAAGCACTGCGCACGATTTGAAAGCATCTTGCGTTTGCTGTGCGCCTGTTGAAAATTGTACCAAAAAATCGCCGTTCGTCTGTGTCAGTGGCGAGTGCCCGAAATGCTAGCGATTCATAATATCGTTGCCATAATCAACCCCGCTGGCACTTGCGCTCTGTTAAGCGAACCAATTTTCAAATCAAGCAGTTTTATTGAATTTTATGTTAATTTTCTTAAGAATTTATTGAAATGCCGCGCATTTTTTGCAGGTAAAATTAAAATAAAATAAAAAAATTGCAGCTAGCTGCAGTTAAATGAAAAATCTGGCGTATTTGAAAACAAACTTTTATGACGTTATTATTACTTATTTAAAAAAAAATAAAATTTTTGGTACCTAAAAAAAAATATGAATAAACAAAAATTATTGCATTAAATTATTATTTTTTTCTAGTATTTCCCGGCAATTGACATACTTTGAATCTCCACTAATTTCAAATAATACTTTTACTACCAGCATTTTATATGCCTTGGTTGAAGCTATTAACAAAAGTAGAAACAGCGAAATATAGAAAGTTATCCTCTTGCTACTATGGTTTAGAGGTGAAACGCCTATGGTCATTCCTGCTCTTTCGCGGATTAATCGACTTCAATCTTTGACATATCCAATGTTCCTTAACAGATTATATATAATTTTTTTATTCCTGGGAATGCTCTCAATCCGACAATCTTGCTCTCTAAGTGCAAAATTAGCACAGTCTGTTTTGGTGAAGAAACGATTATAATTTCCGCCGCAGTTTGAATAGTTATTATTATATATTTTTTAGTTATTATATTATATTTTAAGCTACGAAAATTCAGTCCAACATGTACATTATTGCTTCTGCTTTTTACTAACATTTGCAAAACAAACATTAAACCTTTTTACCCATTTCATGGGTTCAGTTAACAACTACATAAAAACTCTGGCATGTAAATACCCACTTTTTATAAAATTATAAATAGTTATTAGCAGTATATTAATTTTTGATAACTAATAGTCTGCCGTGGAAGGCATTAAATTCCACAGTTTTGCCTTCTCAGTGCAAAATGTATCACATTGTTCTTTGGTGAAGAAACGATTCTCATTTCCACCGCAGTTCGAGTAGATGAACGTTTCGCATCTTTTTTTATATTGATTATAAAACCAAAGTACTCGTTTTCCCCCGCACTTGCCATACTCTGGAACTGTACCGCATACGACTGTAAAAAAAAATATTAGAAATATTTTAAAAGCAACTAATTTCAAATACTACCTATGGCATGTTTATCGAATTTTAATTGAGATTTGACTTCGTCGAAATTTACATCACGACTTTGTCCCAAGACAAGTACAGCTAGTATCAAAACCAGGAACAGCGAAGAATAGTTTGCCATCCTGTTGCTGCTGTTGGTGAAAATGTGACTGAAGATTTTTAACAATGCACACACAATTTATAGTGCCAACAACTCTTCGCACACCGTCACAATGTTGGCAACTGTTTTGCTTTAAGACAAGTTGTCATAATGTTCTCGTGAACAATTTTCAAACAATGAATGGAAAAAGTTAAATCGAAATGCAATCAGTCAGTTATCACTGATCAAAGACTTACTCGATCATTACAAAAAGCCAGTCCACTGGCACTTGCGCTATGTTAAGCAAAACAATTGTTTTTTTTGTATACTCAAAAATGATTTATATTAAGAATTTTTATATATATATTATAACGTCGGTTTTTGTTCGTTACGTATTTTTTCCAGGCAAAAATTGATGCAAAATTCTTCACGAAAGAATTTGTTGCGATTGCCACCACAGTTTGAGTAATCAAAAAGTTCGCATCGGTGACTAACTGAATTAAAAAACCATAGTTGGCGATGTCCTGCACATAATCCATATTCCGGAGGAGCTGAGCATATGCCTGCAAGGATCATATGCAATAAAATTACTTGAAGTAAGCAAAGAGTCAACTTCCAAGTCAACTTACGCGATCTTAGGTTATCATTCACTTGGTTTCGTTTCACTTCAGATTTTACAAACACTTGGAACGATGCTAAAATACAACAAATGACAAAGACAACTTTCATTTTGCCACCAATATTTCGACTAACTAAGCTTCAGTCAAGTAACTGTACTGCTTAAAGGGCTTCAACCTATGTCAGCTTCTTTTTATACTCGAGCTAAAATTCATTTAAATGTGTTGTTAACTGCTACTGCTAATTGCAATGTGAAATATAATTGAATGAAAAATCTGGCGTATTTGAAAACAAACTTTTATGACGTTATTATTACTTATTTAAAAAAAAAATGTTGTTTGGTACCTAAAAAAATATGAACAAACAAAAATTATTGCATTAAATTATTATATATCCAATGTTCCTTAACAGATTATATATAATTTTTTTATTCCTGGGAAGGCTCTCAATCCGACAATCTTGCTCTCTTAGTGCAAAATTAGCACAGTCTGTTTTGGTGAAGAAACGATTATAATTTCCGCCGCAGTTTGAGTAGTTATTATTATATATTTTTTAGTTATTATATTATATTTTAAGCTACGAAAGTTCAGTCCAACATGTACATTATTGCTTCTGCTTTTCACTTACATTTGCAAAACAAACATTAAACCTTTTTCCCCATTTCATGGGTTCAGTTAACAACTACATAAAAACTCTGGCATGTAAATACCCACTTTTTATAAAATTATAAATAGTTATTAGCAGTATATTAATTTTTGATAACTAATAGTCTGCCGTGGAAGCCATTAAATTCCACAGTTTTGCCTTCTCAGTGCAAAATGTATCACATTGTTCTTTGGTGAAGAAACGACTCTCATTTCCACCGCAGTTCGAGTAGATGAACGTTTCACATCTTTTTATACCCTTAACCCATTGAAAATGGGTAAAAAGCCGAGTCGATATAGCCATGTCCGTCAGTCCGTCTGTCCGTCCGTCCGTCCGTATGTATGAACGCGTCGATCTCAGAGACTATAAGAGCTAGAGACTCCAGATTTGGTACATAAGCTCGCCTAATCCCTAGGCAGTACAAGTTTGTTTTAAATTTTCGATAACTCTTTCCGTTTCCGATATACACATCTAATCGATAACAACAAAATCTTCAATTTGGAAAACTTTGATGCAGTTTGAAAGATTAGACTAATTAATGACAATCTGTGAAAATTTTATTGAAATCGGTTGAGAAACACTGGAGATATGGAGTATTGAAATCAAGAAGGTATGCACTATATACATACACCACTCACACATACTTGCAAGCACTGACTGTATGCGTAAATTATAGGGTTAAGCGTATGGTCTAGTCGGGATTTCGCGACTAGAGCCTTCTTACTTGTTTTATATTGATTATAAAACCAAAGTACTCGTTTTCCCCGGCACTTGCCATACTGTGGAAATGTTTTAAAAGCAACTAACTTCAAATACTACCTATGGCATGTTTATCGAAATTTAATTGATGTTTGACTTCGTCCAAATTTACATCACGACTTTGTCCCAAAACAAGTACAGCTAGTATCAAAACCCGGAACAGTGAAGAATAGTTTGCTATCCTGTTGCTGTTATGTTCAGTGGTGAAAATGTGACTGAAGAATTTTAACAATCCACGCACAATTTATAGTGCCATTAACTCGAAATACTCACACTACTACAAATAGTTTTTGTTAAAAAGTTCTTGTAAGCAATTTAGAAACAGTCATTATGTTAAGTTGAAATGCAATTGCTTTCAAAGTAATCAGGGGAAAAAAAATATTTCGATCGTTGCAACAACCCAGCCCGCTGACATGACGCTTAACTTTTCTGCGCGGTATGTTTGAATATAAGTGGATAGCCCAAAGATTGAGATAGTTGTAAAGTTGGTCATTGGACTGACTTCTGTGTTGAGTTAGCTCGATTACTTAAACATCCAATTGAGTTATTATCTTTTAGGACCCTAACTTTGTGTCTTAAGTTTTAAATATGATTTAAGTAAAAAATGATTTATTGAAAATGTAGTTTCACTCCTTTCTTAATAACATGTTTCAAGCATTCGGCTTTTAAAAGTTTTAAATATTTTGAAGTATTTATAGCAAGTAAAAAGTCTCTAGTCAAGAAAACTCTGAATAATTATGGGTACAGTCATTGTATGTTTAAGTGTGTGTGCACGCTAATGGAGCAATGTCCTACGCGATATCTCCGGTGGTTCTTAATAAATTTCAATGAAATTCTTCACAGATGGTCATTATTGCATTTAGCCTTAAAGCAAGTTCCACATTTTGTATGTATTTTTATTTGATCGATTACAAATGTTACAAATCGATTTCAAGAAGGTGTATATTCAAATTTAAGTCGTCAAACAATCATTTTAAAAATCAAGAATAAATTTACATTCATTTGAAAAAGAAGAAACATATTTTGCCCTTTATTCCATTTTATGAGTTCAGTGTATAGTAACAAAAAATCTTAAAAATTAAAAAACATTCATTTTTTGTGTACTAACATTTATTTATTACAAATTTAAACATATTTTTGGTACACAATTAAAATGCAATTAAAAAAATATTTCCTTACAAATACTTTATCATCTGTGGTATGCCTGTAGTGTGTGTATTTCCTTCTTAATGCAAAATTTTTCACATTCGTCTTTGGTGAAGAAACGATTATAATTTCCGCCACACCTCGAGTAGATGAAAGTTTGGCATTTTTTTTGAACCCTATTATAAAACCAAACTACTATACGCCCCCCGCACTTTCCAAACTTTGGTTTCGAACGACATATGGCTGTTTAAAGAAAATATTAGACATGTTTTTTAAAGCAAAATGTTTATATACTACCATCTGTTATATATTCAACGTTTATATTAGCTTGGTTATTGTGGACATAAGCCTGTTGTCCCACGGCAAGTGCAATATGTAAAAATACTAGGAACAGAAAAAAATATTGAGCCATCCTTTTGCTGCTGTTGTTCAATGGTCAAAATATGACTGAAGATTTTCAAAAATACACGCACCATTTATAGTGCCAAAAATTCGACAAACAAAAAATTTTAAATAGTTCTTGTGAACAATTTAAAAACAGACAACGGAAAATTGCTTAATTGCAATGAAATTGCTTAATCAGTGTTCCAAAAAACCATTCGAACAGTTGGCCAGTTAGATTTGTGGTAAGCAAGCAAGCGAGATCAATTAAATTCTTCAATAAATTATAAGTGTAAAAACGTACACGTTTCTAAATACAGCTTACGTACCACCTAGTGTGGAGTACACGGTTTATAACTCACCTGTGCTGCATACTTAGATGCAAAATATACTGACTGTGAACTGGTCCGGTATTTAAACCGGTACAAAGTACTCCATGCCAGATTACGCAACCATTGCACATCACATACTATCACACATACGAAGCGTTGTACAGCGTTGAGATATAAATGTAGACGACAGCGTTTAGACACATCTTGATGGCATTTTTCTCTTTGCAATAAACGAAATCGAAAACATCGGCATATCGAAATTCTAGATCAAGGCCAAAATGCACACACATAAATGAATACAAACACAGTATAGATACGGATGTATATGTTAACGCACGCAATGCATGCGTGAAAAAAAAATGCAATACAAAACTACAAACTAGTTTTGCCGTTGGAGGAGGATGATTGAGTTTGGCCTAGTAGCCAAACGCACACAAACTGGGTCAAAAGGAAGCACTGCCAGCAAATGCAATGGCAATAAATTGCAATTAAAATGAGTTTTGTCATTTGACAATTTGCATTTGTAAATTACAAGACAAAACACTTAGCAGCACTTACGCTTATTGACAGGGCCACAGGCTCCGAGGTTTCGGGGCGGCAACCCCAATTACATTTGCCAAATACATTATCTCAGTTTACGATATTGGCATATGTCAATTTGAGCGGACCACGACTTGAAGGTTGAACAAATTTATTGAAATTTGCATACGGTTCATTTTTAACCCATATTCAAGTAATATTTAAATAAGTATAAGACACAAAAATTGAATGTTATATATAAACAAATGCTAATAAAACATTATTAAAGAAATAAAAACAATAAATAACACGTTTTAAGCTATTGCAATTCGATTTAGACATTTATATGTCAAATTAGATTTACGCGGATTCGATTCGAGGCCGCGGGACTTGTTGGCTAGTTGAGCTATTAACAAAATTACTGGCCATAATTCTATTAACATAAATGTTACATTTAAATGTGCAAGCAAAACAATTTGCAGACTTTTAGTGCGATTATGGTTATTAGCTGTAAAACAAAAAAAAAAACATTTAGGGCTGCCTTGGGGTTGCTGTGGGTTGCACTTTGCCGCTTATCGATTATTATCGATTGTCTCTGGCCTCGCGATTCGTGTGTCAAGGCCAAAAGTGCAGCAGTTAGAGATTGTACAATACATTACTTCGATCGTGGAGTATAATGTGAAATGTGCCGTTATTCAAATGATTGATGACAAATGAAATGCAAAAAATATTTGGCAGGCAGTAAAGTAATGGTCGGTTATCTTAGGATTTGACGCTTTTAGCTGGTCGCACAAGCAAAATGAACCACATGGAAAATTGTGCAATTATGGCTAATAAAAATGTTTATGGCCCGCTGCCGATGCCCATTGGCCGATGACTTCTGCTGAGGCGATAAGCATCACCATAAATCTAAGTGCGGTATAAATATTTATCGTGATTTTATAATCATGGCTGTCCAAAAGCACACCACAAGGAAGACAGCCAAAAAGACTTGACTTGC
This sequence comes from Scaptomyza reducta, assembly GCA_035044485.1. Classification (NCBI taxonomy): domain Eukaryota; kingdom Metazoa; phylum Arthropoda; class Insecta; order Diptera; family Drosophilidae; genus Scaptomyza; species Scaptomyza reducta. The sequence continues at coordinate 105,543 of JAWNNV010000490.1, forward strand.
ATGCTTGCAACAGCAACAGCAACAGCAACACAGCAACAACAACAACAACCACATTTGGCATGCGTGAGAATCGCACGCAGAGCAACTAACCAATGTCCAATATCGCCAATATAGCTAACGCAGACCACATTTTCTTTATTCAGCTTTATGGCAGTCAAATTTTGGTTTTTTCGATTCGAATGGCGCAGATAAAAAAGGTCGCGTGGTCTTAGAAAGTGGGTTAATTAGCAGTCTAACACAACACAGATTCGTGTATCCGTGTGGAGACCCCACAGTGTCCGTCTGCATTGCTCCAATAAAACATAACGCATTGGAATGCCCAAAACTTGACCTCAATACTGCATTTTCGACTGTCCGGCCAAAAAGGAGGATGTGGCTGAGGTTGAGGACGAGGATGCTGCTGCTCGCGCACACGTCATGGTTAATTGGGCATTCAAATGTCAAGTTAAATTTTGGGCTACATTAGCGTTACCTATAAAAGGGCCGTTTCGCAGTGAGCTCTGCATAAAATGAGATTTATTGTTGCATTTTGCTGCCCGGCTGCCTGCCTGCCTGAGTGCTGCCTGAATAAATTTTTCTGGCCCACTGAGGCTGCGCCTCCAACAGCGACTGCGGCTGCGACTGGTGGCAATGGTCCAGTGATCATCGGGCAAGAAAACAATTGACCAAAAGAGCAACCAAGTCGTTTGGCTTTTAAGCTTTTTTGAATAATTTGGCCAGTTCCACTTTCGTATAAATTGGAATAACATTATTAGCCAAATTTGCAGATAAAATAACTAAATAATAAATAAAATAATAAACCGCACCCAAATTGATATCTCTTTAAATGTTTTTTTACGACATTGACGCGTTTCTTCCGCGTTATTTCCAATCATAGTACCAAAATCGAGCTCAAGCTAAACAGCTTTTTTTAGTCAACAATTAGTTTCATTTAATGCTATAGCTTTTTTTTTAAAATCATATATCTGTATTTACTTAAGTATCAATTAAATTGTCTGGCCTTAAAATATTTTAAGTGCAGTCAAATCCAAAGTTTTCTTATGGCTATTTGGTGGCATAATTCAACGATAAGAAAATTAAAAGCAATAAATTTGCAATTAATTTTCAATTTGCGCAAATTGATTAACATCAGCATGGTGTAAACGCCAGACAACAAATGTTATGAAATAAATCAATTGCTTGTCATAAAAAAAAAAAAAAGGATTTTTGATAATGTGTACATAGAATCGAAAAGAGATAAAAATTTATTTCCCAACTGCAACTCCTCTGCTCTAATTGGCATACTTGCTGGGCGGTCTCCTTCAGTCATATCGATTAAAGCTGTTTGGAAATTTAAGAGCTCAACCTGTCAAAGATTGCATTGGGCGTCGTCTGCTGCATGTTCTATAAAGATTTTCTATATTCCAGACGCGTGTTGTTGCAAGCACTTGCCATGATCTAGACCATGTTTAATCATTGTTTCTTTGCTGCAATGAACACGTCAGCAATAGCTGCTAAGCAAATTCGTCTTGACAATCTGAGAGCCAAACAAAGTGCCCACAGCTACAACCTACGCAATGTGGCCAATAAATATGGCTGTTGGAGTGCCCCTAGCCAAATAAAGTGTGAAGGTCTCGATCGGGCCAATCTCTCAGTGGCCAACTGTGAACTCAGCAACAACAGCGAGAAAAGTAACCAATAACACAAGTCGAACTCTTGACCCTGCTGTTGTTGTTGTTGTTGCCGCTGGGATTATTAACATTATAAGATGTGATTAATTATGCTGACATTAAATCGGCTAATAGAAATATATCTCGTTGCGTTTGAAAATAAATGTTGACGTGATTGTAATTGAAGTTGTTGGCTGTTTTTTTGGCCTGTTGCTGTTGTTTGTTTGAATTGCAGTTGCCTTTAACCCTGCACAAAATTGCCTTTTCACCGTGCTGTGCTAAGTTTTGCTTATGCAGTTTATTGCAAATTTGCTTGTTGGTTCGGTCGTTTGTTTGTTTGTGCATTGCATGATAACTGATGGGGAAAATTTGTGAAAAGCGCTTACGAAAAAAACCCAATTTGACAGAGCACATTAATCACATTGATAATTGGCAACTGTTTTACTATCTTGCTATTTGTTGTCTGGCTTTCACGCCAGATAACCACTTTCGAGACGCGTATCTTGGGAAAGTTCTGAGCGCCAAAACGAATTGGCCAACAATTAAACTGAAACTGCACAGTTGTTGCTGAAGTATGTCTGTATGCATGTTTGTATATGTATAATTAACTGTTTGCCACTAAGTTATTTGCCACGCATCATCAACGTATTTAAATCAATTACAATCAGCAATTTGCTCGCCTCGTCTGCCTTCTCTGTCTCTCCCTCGCTCTCTCTCTCTCTCTCTAGTTCTGTCTTTAATCAAAGCAATGCGTTTGCATTACAGATAGATGACACTGCCCCTGAAGATGTTGCGGCTGATGGTCGTGTTAAGTACGCGTCTTGCCACAGTCACTACATCTTGGAAAGTCCTGCTCTACTCTGCAGCGGTTGCCATTGCAGTTGTTGCTGTTGCTGTTGCAGTTGCTGTTGGTGTTGTTGCTAAATTGCGCGTCAAGACAAGTCAAGAATTTAACAGCCAAAGCGCCGCCTGCCACAGCGACTCTGGCGCGTAATTTACGTCGATTTGATGTTACCAACATAAATTTATAGCGCGCACATTTTTAGCCAAACGATTTGTTGCCAGCGCCGCCTGCAACATGCTCAATTGATGATGCTGCTGCTGCTGCTATTGCTGTTGCTGGCGTGCTTTGATTTCGCAGAGCAGCAACAGCAGCAGCAAAGACAAAAATGTCGCAATAGCATAATAATGAAAAACCAAGAAAAATCATGTTGGCATGCGGCTGGTCGCACTGACTGTTAGTGTTGCTGTTGCTGTTGCTCGTTGTGAGTTTTCGTAAGCAACATTTTTAGCCAACGATTTGGTTTTTATTGACTGAAGAGGCCGACGCCGCCACCACATATTGAGGAGGTGGGCAGGCTTATTGAAGAGGCGCCTGCGTGCATGAAATATGGTGTTGGCTCTTGTTGCACTGTGTTGTGCTGCATGTTGCCACAACGAAGAAGAAGAAGAGGACAACGACGACGACGACATGACATGTTCGAGGAGCAGGAAGTCATTTTGCGTTTTGCCACATTTATGAGTTACGCTTTGGCCGCGTGTTGCAAGCAACGCGGCATGCAATGTGCCACTTATGCCTGCCGCCGTCGTCGTTTAATTATTTGCAACTTGTTTGGAGATCATGCCACCAAATGATGCCATTAGTATTAAAAACTGGCCACTGGGCTCACAGTGCAAAGGTAAATACAAGAAGAAGAGTGTACACGCACAATAAAATTAAGAAATTAATTGCCCACATTTAGCGCCAGTGTGACTTGCAACATGAGGCAGCTGCTGTTGCTGCCGTTGCGGTTGCGGTTGCAAGCAAATTACGACTGCCCTGCGGACAACACGCCGATCTAATTGCAAATGGAGCAGCAGCATAGAAAATTGTTGTTTTTCACCAAATTCGATTTTCATTTAACAACAGAACGCCCAAGGGCGTGAGGCACGTTTAAATACAAAAATGATGCAGCAGCCATGTTGCACAGTTGCACTGTTGTTGTTACATTTATTGCTGTTGCTGTTGCAGTTGCTGTTGGTGGGTGATGTTGATATTGCCTAGCCCAATTATAAGGCAAGTGCAATTGACAATTGGCTGTTGCTGTTGCTGCTGCTGTTGCAAGTGGACCGACCGCATGATTTATGCGGCAAACCATTTAAAGTCCATGGCGGTTCCATAAACAAATTGTCGCCATTCGCTCTAAATGGACCTCTGCCTGCCTGCCACACAGCCATGAAATTGAGCTGTAATTGAATTGCGCTCAGGATACGAATAGAAACAAAAACAAAAAACAAAATTCAATTCGTTTCGTACTTTTTGGCCATCTTGCAATTTATTGCAGTGCATTTCAATTTCACAATTAAAACACGGCCCATAGCCAAAAGCTTTGAGCTACATCATTAGTTTTGGGCTAATCAAATATGGTCATTGTCTCTCTCTGTTGTTTGTGTGTGTGTGTGTGTGTGTGTGTGTGTGTGTGTGTGTCATGGATATTGCCTCATATCGAGCATGCGAGTTTGTTACGATTTCAAACATTTAACATTTGTTTTAGTCAAGCTTGCAAGCAGGCCTGTTGCATGTTTGCCCAGCCCGCAGGCTGGTTTGTTGCCTTGCTTGGTTTGTTGATAATTTGTAAGCAGCAACTTTGTTGCAAGTCTATGTTGACTGCTTGTTGCTGTCCAAACTGTTAATGCAACCAATATCTTAATCAGTGTGTGTGCGTGTGTGTGTGTTGTGTACTTAATGCCCAGGCGATAATGAGGCAAGTCTATAACAGAAAGATCCTAGAGCTTAAGCTTTCAAGTGTAATACAAAAGTTGGCCAGCTCATCTGTTGGTAATCAAATTGTCTGGTTTAGTTGAGTGCCTGCCCAAAAGTGGAATCATTTCTGGCTGCAGACCATATGATCATTGATTGCCACCCGGCAAATGGTTGCAGAGACAAGACAGCAACAGCAACAGCAACAAAACAAACCATAACAGCATAGCGAATATCATTGTCAAATGCGCTTTTAATTGATGTAGACAGCGCCCGTACATATTGGACAGGCAACTGGACACTCGAGCTGGGGCTCAACCGCAGCTGACAAGCGCACATTAGCAATAAAATATCTAATTGGCGTCTCTTAAGCAACAACAACAACAATAGTTGTAGTAGTTGTTGTAAAGTCAAGAAATGAAATTTTGTATTGTAGGAAAACGTAATCGAGACTTTTGTTTGGTGATTTGCTTTGGCAGTTGATTGTTGTTGTTGTTTTGATTGTTTTTGTTGCTGTTGTTGTTGTTGTTGTTGTTGTGTGGTTTGTTACAATTTATAGTCGGTGATTTATGCCTGCAAACAGAAATTTATTTCATTTTTAATGAGTAATTTACACAAAATTGCATTAATTTGCGCGCGCCCAAAGCGTTACACATGCCACATGCGACAAGCAACATGCCACGGCGTCAAGTCATGGCAAATTTGTGACATTTCCTTGATTTATACTATATATTTATTTCAAATTCAATTCAATTCTCACAAGGTAAAACGATTTTGGCGTCTCAAATCACGCAATTTACAATTAATTCAATTATTAATGAATTTTTTTATTTATTTAGTTTTTGTTTCTCGCCTGCTTAATATTTGATTTGTGCTGTGCTGTTAATTTGAATTTAATTCCCAATGGCTGTCGCATACCAAAACTAACCCAAAAATACTTTGGCTGGCAATACTGACTGTTGAACAACGTGTTGCCAATTAAGCGCCACATGCAATGTGCGTGTGTTGCCTGGCAATGTTGCAACGATTTCCATATGGACAGCAGATGCTGTCTACGCCAAAAATGGTCGTATGACAAACGCAGATCAAACGACGCCCCGGACAGACACACGAAATTGAGATGATTTAGTGTTGATGCAGAGCGTTGACCATAAATGCAACGCTTAAATTAATATGTACGGGCGACACTAATGAAGCTGCTGGCCAAATGCAATAGCCAACTAGACAGACAGCCGGACGGACGGACAGTTAAGACAACGTGACCAACACGGTGCGACGGTATTTTTGGAATTTTTACAACACCCCAGTCCGAATGGGTAAGAAAGAGAAGCCGGATTGGTTCAACGGTCCAACGGTCCATTTTCCATTTTCGCGGCGAAGACGAAGCGAAAATGTTGGGAAAATTGTGCGAATGCGAGTAGTTTTAAATTATGGTAAAAACACCTAGGCAATGATTTATCGTTGTTGTAAATAAAGAAATTAAAATGCTTTTATGGTCAATGCAGCGAGGCATGCATCGGCTTCTGTTTTAAGCCGGGCCAACTAGCTGGCAGCAACAAAACTAATTGCCAAAATGTTGATAAGATTATTGTGTTGTATGCATGCACCGACTGTTGCCAACATTGGTAGCACCCCCGCGCATTGTGTGTGTGTGTATGTGTGTGTCTGCTGCTGGCAAAGTGTCCTTAATTAAAATTTTGTTGCATGTTAGCAGCATTTTGTGGCAGGAGGCAGCCAGCACAATGTTGGCAATATTAATGTGGCTCTATAATTGGTTTCTCAAGTCCAAGTCACGTTAAGTCTATTATGAGAAATGGATTTTTTTATTTTATTTTTTTGGCAGTATGCACTCAGCATCGTTGCATAACTCCATTTGTTGTCGGTGTTGTTTTTGTTGTTGCACAGAAGAAGCAGGTTTAACCAGTGCACGAACACAAGCTCAGCTGACTCCATTTGTATGGCCAGTGTTCAAAATTAACGCCAAATGCTCATCATAAAAGACAGCGTTTGACCCAATGTCCAACGGGCATGCGACAAATTCACACACACATGCAACTGTTGATGTGCAACATAACGACGCTAGTTCGCATCGGCGCAATCCGAATTTGATTGGCCTCTGCCACTAAAACGCTTAGAACAAGCTCGTTAAACGTTTTCAGATTGCCGTGCCGCTATAAATTCTGACCAAAAATGTTGCTAATGATGTGTTATGAAAGCCACTCATAAATCGCTTGATTTCAGTGCAACATTTAAGACACAGGGGCCAAAAGAATTTACTAACTGCTCAAGATTTATTTATCTTCACTGTGCTTGCTTATTGGCACGCAAAATGAGAGTTAAGAAATCAATAAAATTAAATTGTTTTCATTATTTTTTTACATTTTTAACATGCACAAAAGACATTGATTTCAAATATTTAGCACTAAACTATCTTAACTATCCTTGATCAACATTTTTTAGTTTAAGTTTATGAAAAGATAAGTATTTTTTTTTTTTTTTTTTTCAATTCCAGGTCATATCAATTGCAATTGAATCTTAAGTAAATAAATATTTGTATTTTTATTGTAGATTTAACTGTCTATATATTTCTGTACGCAGCTGCTCTTAAAGAAAGCAGAAATACAACTTTAAAAATAAAACTGTCTTAACTGCTGACATGAAAGTTTCTGTTAGTCAACTTATGAGCTTTCGTAACAACTTTGATCCGGAGGCTGTGTATGATGACCCTCAGGTGGCATCAAGTCCAAACACGATTCGAGCACACGCGACGGAGAGAGGTGAGCGACTCGTAATGCTGTATGAAACAAGCGCGCGTGCCTAGCCAGAAGCAAACAATTGTTTTGAGCGACTTCAACTATGTGCAGCAATAAATATACATAAAATCACATGCTGAACTGCAACCATGAGGAAATCATTGCAGCCAATAACCAATAGGTGGCGCCAGTTCAATACACTTACTGGATTAAGTGCTGCCCATCTAGGGAGTGAAAAGAGTCGCGAGCACACAAAGAAACAAAATGGCACCTGTTTATTAACTTCTTTATTGACAATAATATCGCTGGCAAAACCAAGTTAGTCTTTCCCATGGTGAAGCATCTCTTGGGATCGCATGTGGCTTGAAGATTACGCGCACTCGGAACCTACCTGCAGTCCAACAATTTTGGCCAAAACAAAAACAATTTTTCAGTCACTCCACTAAGTTGTACGGGTCACGAGACAACGGAAAATTTGCGCGGGTTGCCATCGAAGTGCTGCAAATGATCATGATTTAAGCTTTAACATCCACAAAGCAAGCAACTGCTCCAACATCATCAACGGCGGCAGCAGCAGCAGCATCTGATGATGATAAATGTGTCGTCTGGTCTTTGGCAGTTCACATGAAAAACACATTACGCGCGAGCGTTTCTTAATGTTCAATAATGATGGAAAAATCATGACACAAGCCTCACAATAATGTTGATAAATCAAAGCAAATATATATATATATATAAGTATACAGGTAGATCTTTTAGAAATATGCGCTTTACAGTTAGATTGCATTGCTGTTTTTCTTCTTGTTATACCCTAAATGAGTGCCCAACAATTTGGTCATTCAATCTGTCCCATGAAGGAGCATCATCTCTTTGTAAGGGACCCATTCAGCCTGCCATAACGAGTATGTGGGAAATCATTACAATAGGGCATACAATGTTCGGTACGTTTTGATATATATATTTTTATTTTTATTTTTTTTGCTCCGCGTTGACATGGCCAGAACCGATGGCTGGCAGTTAAGTTATGAACCTGCGCCGCTAGATCAGCCATATGCACAATGTGGCACGTAGCAAGAAAGAAACACAGAAAATGACTAGCAACACATTGCCAGCCACCGCCGCAGACTTGTTGACGGCAGCTTTTGTCTTGTCTGGCTTGCTATGCTCAGTGAGTTGATTGGATGGGGTATATATAGTGTGATTGGGTTATGATCCACTTTACTTTGCAGATATATATGATATTGTCCATAACCCTTTGCTGTTCTTGCTGCAGTCAGCATTCAATACAGGGTATCATCTCGTTTGTCAATCAACTCCACTTCATATTGCCTGTCTTATCGATTTTGTTGTTTCTGCTGCTGCTGCTGCGGCTGTTTGAGCCATTAAAATATATAGTTAGTGTTATTGCTGTCAATATGAGAGGTTGGCAATGGTTCATGGAAGCGGGAAAGGCTGAGATGGAAGAGGGTAGGAAAACAACAGCACATGTCAGTGAGCTGGGCTTGTTAATAATGTTGCTGACTGGCTGGTTGGCTGGCTGGTTAGCCAAGTTGCTGATGCTTTGCTTGTGTTGCTGATGATATTGATGTTACCATAATCACGATCTAATTTATTTACAAATTTGTGTTGAAATCATACGTTCGACGAAGAAGTCGTGTTTAAAAAGGTTCTTTATGATTTATGCGCGCGTTGAAATGCCAAAATGTGTGCAACAAAATTTCTCACAGTCATCGAAAGATAAGCTGTGTATATTATTGATTGGCATTGTCCAAAGGAAGCGTACACACACACATACATATAGACTTTCAGCCATGTCCAGGAACAGCGCTAATTTAGATTTATGGTGCAAATCGCAACTGGCTTGATGCGTGATGTTGCCGCCGCCGCCGTCGCCGCTAGGCCGTGCAACATCCTCCTTCGCAAACTACAGCCACCCAGCAACTCTTGCCCAGTTGCATGTGGCCCATTTGTCATGGAACGATCGTGTGCTGCTGCTGCTGCTGCAACAACTGCAACTTTATGATACTAAGCGTGCAACGAAACCAACAGGCAAAAGATGTGCCTGCAAAACTTTCTGCATTAATCTCTCGCTCTCTCGAAGTCAGAGTAAATGTTGATAAATGAAGTTGATTGTTGATTTCACGCCGCAATTGATGCAGTTGTATGCTCATACCATGTCACTGTGCCACGGAGAACCCAAATAAACATATCAACATGATAAATATGCAACCCATAAGCAGCAACTGCAGTTATCGACCAGTGTCCGGGCAACACGCAAAGCGAAGGACAAGCGTATAAATCAAGTTGGCTCCTTTTTTTAATCACTGATTTCCTCTTCACTGGAAATGAAAACAGAGACGACAGAAAGCGTAAGGCAAACGGGTTTTCTTCTCCTTCGCCTGAAGGTATATAAAAGAATTCCAATGGCACGCTACAGCAATCAGACACAACTTATGTGACAGCCCTCGCAGACTTCGAAAATGTTGAAAGCAAAGCTAGCTATCACTGTACACTGCACGAAACTGCGGTTCATATTCCAGTATTTGACAGTATTGAATGTTTACTAAAAATTACATTTGTTTATTTAATCCACACATTTGAATTAACTTGGGTTTTTTGTTTGTTTGTTGTTGTTGTTGTTGTATTTAACGCAATCAATGCATACTTGCAGCTGTTGTTGTTATTGTTGTTGCTCTTGTTAAACAGTAAAAACTTAAACTTTTACATAACCTTGGCCTCGGCGATGTCATCCAAAGGCTTGCTGGGTGGGGGGATCTTGTACTCCGTCTCGGGTGTCTCATAGATCTTCTCTTCCTTGGGCTCAACAACGGACACATTGTCGGGCAGAGGCTTCTTGGGACCAATCTTATTCTTGGGATCATAGGGCAACATGATCTTGACCTTGATACCAAGCACGCCCTGGCGCAGCAGAACGTGACGTGTGGCAGTCTCGACGTAGTCATTGCATGGATCACCGGAGTGAATCATGAGGCCATCGACGAACTTCATCGACTTTGCACGCTGACCACGCAGCTTGCCAGAGACAACGACTTCACAGCCCTTGGCGCCGGACTCCATGATGAAACGCAACACACCATAGCAGGCGCGACGCACAGCCAGTCCTCCGGTCAGCTTGTAACGCAGCGACTCAGCCTGGGCAATGGCGCAGAGACCACGAGTGGCGACCTTCTCGGCGTACAGCTCGATGCGGCCTGTCTCGAAGTTGAAACGCTTCTGCACCATGGCGGTGAGCTCACGAATGCGGCGGCCCTTCTCACCCAACACTTGCTGGGTCTTGGTGGCCATGATGATGATCTCAGTGCGGGAAGGGGTCACACGCACCTCAACACCGGAGTAGCCATCCTCAGCGAGCTCGCGAGTCAGGAACTCGTTCAACTCCGCCTTGAAGATACCGTCGGAGACGAACTGCAATCACACATAAAAATAACCATTTGTTAATCGCTTATATCTCCCAAATCCATTTAACATCACTTGTTGTTATTGTTGTTTTTGTGCTAAGAACATGACTCGGATGCTCCACGCCAATCAGACGCTCGCAATTTGAGGTTAAATCTGGTTTCACATCTTTTTTGGTGGCTGTGCCGCGAATTGCTCACACAACATTATGCACAAAATATGTGCGCAGCTCAAGTACACCGTTTCGCACAATATCCAGTATGATTTTCGTTTAATTACCTTACGTTTCTTCGAAATGTTTAGGTTCATGTTCATTTCATACGACTCGCACGGAACGTGGTCAAAAAGAAAGAAAGACAGCGCTCTGCTTTACCGATAACATGGCCGTCGCATGCACTGCTTTGCCATCTTAAAGAGTTGCCTTTAAATTATATCGATGAGTGCATTACTTTCAAGTTGATGTATTCATCGTTACATTTATTTTACTGCAATGCTCGTGCAATAAATTTCAGCATGAAAGATATTTTTGAGCGCAAACGCCTTGCGTGTAATATATACAGAAAACTCGAATGTTAACATTTGGTAAGAAATTATTCTGTCTTTGCGTATCGATATCTAAAAATCATCTCTCTTCTCTAATACTGCTTAGACGAATGAACTGTGTTGCTGTCTTTTGAATCGATTAGATATTCTCAACCGTCTCAAACTATAATCGATACATTACAATCATCGATTATTTTACAGCTGAGGAACAAAGCAGCAACCAATTGCGTCTCATTATAAAAAACGAAAATAAATAACAAACCAAAAGAAACTCAATTTCGAAAATGTCGGAAATAAAGGCGTTGGAGCACGCCACACTCAAAGTGCCATACGAGATACTAAACAAACGCTTCCGATCCGCTCAAAAAATAATTGACCGTGAAGTTGATCAAGTAATGAATGTTTCCCGTCAGGTGGAAAAGGCCTTGGACGCTGAGCAGACTCCCATTTTATCGGACATGACCAAGCTAGTAGCCAATGTCGAGCAAAAGTTACAGGTGCTCAAGCGCAAGGCCGACGAGAGCATCAACGATGAATTAAACGTCACACAGATCTGCAAACGCAAGCTGGAACATCTGAAGGGTATTATCCCACGGAGCAATTGTGAAGTGTTTATTGGTTCGGTTGATCAGTGGAAGCGCATTCGCTTAGACCGCTTGGTTATTGAGCACTTTTTGCGCATGGGCTACTACGAGACGGCCGAAGAGCTGGCATCACGTTCAGATGTTCGTTATCTAACCAATCTGGACATCTTTCAAACTTCGCGTGAAGTGGAGGATGATCTGGCCAATCACAGCACAACAAAATGCGTGCACTGGTGCATTGACAACAAGTCCAAGCTCCGCAAAATCAATTCAACTATTGAGTTCAGCCTGCGTGTGCAGGAGTTTATCGAGCTGGTCCGTCATAATCAACGCTTTGAGGCGGTCAAACACTCACGTCGCTTCTTTCCTGCGTACGAGAAGACCCAGTTGAATGAAATATGTCACGTCATGGCGCTGCTGGCCTATCCGGCCGATACCGATATAGAGCACTGCAAGAAATACTTAGACCCTAAACGCTGGGACCAGCTAGTATTGAACTTTCGTCACGAGAACTACCGCTTGTTCCAGCTATCGAACACATCAGTCTTCTCAGCAGCCGTCCAGGCTGGCTTATCAGCATTAAAGACGCCACAATGCTACTCTCAGACCTGCCGCAATCTCAATTGTCCCGTCTGTCAGGAGGATCTCAACAGGATTGCACTCAAATTGCCATATTCCCACTGCGTGCAGAGTCGACTTATCTGTCGTGTCACCGGCAAGCCGCTCAATGAGCACAACCAGCCAATGATGTTGCCAAACGGGCAGATCTACGGTCGCATCGCTCTCCAAAAGATAACCAAAGATGACGGCACCATTACATGCCCGGTAACAAATGTTAAATTTACAAAGCCCAAAATCGACAAGGTATATATCATGTAAGCAAAAACAAAGCTGAGGGTCCAATGCCAGCTATAGATATATATATATATATATTTATGTTAAACTAACTCCCTTCTTCCCTGATCGCTCGCAAATTTTTAACTTTTCGGAAAGATAATTTGTCAGTTCCTTTAATAAATCGATCAACGTATTTTTGTGCTATTATGCTTAAACACCTTATCATATTCATTTGAATACTTGTGCATTTCGCACTTTCTTCATTCGGCAAGATTGGAGTTTCAATTTCGAACCATACACTATCCTTATGTTAAGCAAATGAAAAGTCAACTATATATTTTGTATAACTTGTATTTCTGTATATTATGTATTTACTAAGTAGCGCTTCAATTGTTAACATCAACTGCGCATTTGAATTTCGATTACGATTTGTTAGTTCTTCGCCGTTGCGCCGTCGCAATTCTATTGATTTTTCACGACAGCGCAGTCGGAGTTGATAGCAGCGACAGCAGCAGAGAAGTAGCAGCAGCAGCAGCAGCAGTATGTCGATGTTGATTCATGCTGTGTGCAACGCGGACAATGTTATTTAATTCCTCAAAGTGAAAAACTCTTCTAATAATATTAATATAAATAAAACAAGATATCATATAAATAAGCCAAACATAAAGTGTTTTCTTCTTCAATCCCAATTTGTTTTGGATTTGGGTTTTAAATTTCCAATCGCTTTTGTTATTGTCACAGCTCAGCTGTTTAAATGATTTCAAAAAATGTGTGAAAATTATTAACAACTCACTGGACGCGCACCAAAATAATTAATGCAGCATCAGCTCATTGTGAAAATAAAAAAACAGCTGCGTATCCAGTTATAATTTCAAATAACAACAACAAACCGATACATATATACATATATATATATTGCAACCCCCACGGCCAAAACTTCCAACCAACCACCACCACCAAGACCTCTACTCACACCACCAAAGAATAAAACAAAAAGAAACAAGGCCCATCTGTAATACAAAACCCGCTTGAGAACATTTCACAATATGGCTTTGGATTTTGTGGCCACCTACAAGGTGCTGGTGCTTGGTGACTCTAATGTTGGAAAAACCTGCATTGTCCATAGATATTGTGATGAGAAATACTACGACACATACATCTCAACCATCGGTAAGTGGCACGAGATGAGTAAGAAACATACAAACATGAATAATTGTTATTTCTTCTTCCTTTACCTTCCGATTCAGGCATTGACTTCAAACAGAAGCTCATTAACCTAGATGGTGTGCCCATAAAGCTACAAATCTGGGATACGGCCGGACAGGAACGTTTTCGCACACTAACAACAGCATACTATCGCGGTGCCATGGGCATTTTACTTATGTACGATGTTACCAATCTGGAGAGCTACAATAACTTGTCCTATTGGTTGCGCAACATACAGGAGAATGCCTCGCCCGATGTGGTCAAGGTGCTGGCTGGCAACAAATGTGAATGCTCAACGACACAACGGATGGTGGACAAGGAAAGAGGTGAAAAGGTAAATGTCATTGGTTGTTAATTATTAATTAAATTATGTATGCACAATGAAATTCTTTGCTTACACTTACACAGATTGCTGAAAACTTTGATATGCCCTTCTTTGAGGTCTCTTGCAAATGCAATATAAACATTGAGGACGCCTTTTTATCGCTGGCTCGTAAAATACGCGAACAACGCGAGCGTAGAGTAAGTTAAATGCAAACTAATTTGAAAGTTTAATGCTACTAATTTGATTTTTAATTTGTTATCTATTTATAGGGCGACAACTTTGACAACGACGATAAACAGAATAAGAAATCACCGGGTTCCAACGGCTTGGGCACCTTTAGTTTGGGCAGTCTGTCTGGTGATAATCGTTGCACCTGCTAGGTCATCGCTATAACCTGAATAGGTTGTCCATAGTTTTTGGGTACTCATAATTATGATGAGGAATGCATAAAACAAAACAAATAATTATTTTAAATGCATTAAAAAGCAGTCAAATAACAAAACGAATAGTCAAGCCTATGTAAAACGTACAGAGTGTGCATTTTTAAAGATAGTCCAAAAATAAATAGCATAAATATTTTTAGCATATTCGTGCAGATACATAAATAATAATAGTAGTCGATTATAGTCGCGTCATAATTTCTACATTAACTAACTCGTGTACTCGTTAAGCTAAATAAGTCTATATATTAAATATATATATATATATTGTATAAAAAACCGTATATACATAGCTATAAAAAAAAAGTTCTATGCATATTCTGAATGTAAGCCGCCTGTAACAATTAGTTACAACAATTACAAAACTTTTAAAGTAAAGCTAATAATTATAACGTCATTAAGGACTTTTGATTTACTTTTCAGATCGGATCAATTACATTTACTTGCATTAAAAAAAAAACAACAACCTCAAACAATTTGCTCGATTTTCATTTCAAAATCAACATGGTTTATTCATATACTATACTGCCCCACATACCACCTGCTGCCAATAACCCCTAAACTAGCTGTCAATTATCATTGTTTTGAATTCCTTTGGTCAATCTATTTAACTATCTATGGCGCCTAGCAACCAAAATTGTCCACAACGAAGATATGTGTATCTCGCAGATACTATAGTATCTGCTAGATACTATAGTTGCAGTTCGATTTTGGTTCTGCTTTGACACGTTTCGCGAATACGCTTGAATGATATGAAAAAGTTTCGAAACAAAGCGAGTTCCTTGCCAATCTTTAATGGCCGCATTACAGATGCAACTACATTAACAACAACATCGTTGCAGTTGCCACCGACAGCTTTGCGCAAACTAAGCTCAAGGGCCGTCGTACCTACAGTTTTTACAATAACGGACGGCCACACAGGTGCTCCAAGCACATCTCTGGCCAAGGCAATGGCCACTAGCCATGTGCCACAGTCACCGGATCAGCCGTTACAGCAATTGGCGGTGCCGAAGGAGGAATCACTTCATATAGCCGGCACCGAGTTGGCCAACTACGAAAAGGTTCGAGTTGTGGGTCAAGGTTCTTTTGGGATTGCCATCCTCTACAGGCGGAAGTTCGATGGCCATCATATTGTGTTTAAGCAAATCAACTTGAGTGAATTGTCACCGCCGGGTCGGGATCTGGCCATGAATGAGGTAGAGGTATTCTCTAAGCTGCATCATCCCAACATTGTCAGCTATCTGGGCAGCTTTATCAAGGATAACACCCTGCTCATCGAAATGGAGTATGCAGATGGTGGCACACTGGCCCATATCATAGCCGAGCGACAGGGTAAACGACATTTTCCGGAACGTTACATAATCGCAGTGTTTGAACAGATATCTAGTGCGATTAACTATATGCATTCGGAGAATATTTTACATCGGTAGGTTTTTTTTTCACATAAATCGGTTTAATAATTGTTTTTCCACCTTTATAGCGATTTGAAGACAGCCAATGTGTTTCTGAATGGACGAGGAATTGTAAAGATTGGTGACTTTGGCATATCCAAGATTATGAATGCAAAGATTCATGCACAAACCGTGCTTGGCACACCCTACTACTTCAGTCCCGAAATGGTAAGTGATTTTAAAGGAAACCATCAAGTTTATAATGAACCGTGCTGAAGTGAAATATTATTAATCTTCCATTTCCAGTGCGAGGGAAAAGAATACGACAATAAAAGCGACATTTGGGCCCTGGGCTGTATTTTGGGTGAACTTTGTTGCTTGAAAAAGACTTTTGCAGCATCCAACCTATCGGAGCTGGTAACAAAAATTATGGCAGGTACCTATACTGCAGTGCCACTTGGCTACACATCGGGTCTGCGCAGTCTTATGGCCAATCTACTGCAGGTTGACGCACCCAAACGCCCCACAGCATCCGAGGTGTTGGTCTATTGGATACCCCTAATATTTCGCAGCTTAGGCAAGAACAAAGGGTGAGTTGTAAAAACGGAGAATAAGAGATGAGTAGCTTCATTATAAATTCAATCTATAGTTACACCTATGAGGATCATGTGAGCGGCAATGGTTCCATGATAGCACCAACATCACTTCTTGCCAGCTGCAACAATTTGACCATGGAGCTTCCCACTGCCCAAACAGAGACCAGGAAGTTGATGAGTGCTGAGACTGTTGCGCCGCACGAAGTTATTGAGAAGCGGTACGTTTCGAAAGTGAATCCCAAGTGCGATCATTACTAAGTTTTCTTTTTTCAGCTCTGTGCTGTACCAGCTGAAATCATTTGGGAACAGCTTTAGTATGAGTCCCATACAATTGCCACCGAAAGCTTTCATAGTCTGCGTTGCAATGAGTGAGTCACATTTTGTGGTGATAAACGATGATGGATCGGCCTATGCCTGGGGTGAAGGCACTCATGGCCAACTGGGTCTGAGCGCGTTGGAAACGTGGAAGCATTATCCCGGCCTGGTGCAGAGTGTCCGCAATTATCACATGATCAGCGCTTGTGCCGGCGATGGGTTCACTGTATTCCTCACGCAGTCTGGTAATCTCTTAAGCTGTGGCAACAATCTTAAGTTTGCTCTTGGCCAGGATGAACAGCGAGATTACTTTACGCCCAAGCTTATAGTCAAACTAGCAGATGTCCGAATCGAACAAATTACCGCCGGAATGCATCATGTAATGGCATTAAGTCGCGAAGGAGCCGTCTACGTCTGGGGCACAAGCACCTCAGGTGCATTGGGATTGGGAAACTATCAGCAACAACAGTAAGTCGCTTACCCCCCAAACTTCCTCAATATCAAAAAAAAACCCCTAATGATATTTCCCCTTTCAGAAAACACCCACAAAAGATTCTACTTTCCCATGTGAAGAGCAAACCCGTAAAGATTTACTGTGGTCCGGACACTTCAGCAATTCTTTTTAGCAATGGCGATTTGCATGTTTGTGGCAGCAACGATTACAACAAACTGGGTTTCAATCGTTCCAGCAAGATCACAGCTTTTGTTGGTAACAACTAAATACAACTTTTGCATCTTATTTTAAAGATTGTGTTTCAGAAAAAGATACAGTTGCCCCATAAGGTGTTAAAGGCTTGTTTCTCGTCAACACATTCGGTGTTCCTCATTGAAGGAGGTTATGTCTATACTATGGGCCGAAATAAAGAGGGACAACGAGGCATCCGACATTGCAGTGCTGTGGAGCAACCCACACTGGTGGATGCAATACGTTCACGTTACATTGTGGTTCGAAATGGTTTTACTAACATATATACTTTTGGTATTATTCAACTTCTGTTCATTTGCAGAAAGCGAATTGTAATGATCAGTGCACCATTGTCGCTTCGGAGGATAATATTATAACTGTTTGGGGCACACGTAATGGTTTACCGGAGATCGGATCAAGCAGCAGTGGCTTGGGACTAGAGGTCTGTACACCAAATGCTGAAATGGAATTTGGTAACAATACAGCTGCATTTACCAATTTCCTTGCATCGGTTTACAAATCTGAGTTGATAATGGAACCAGTGGATATATTGACGTAAGTGAAGCTTTCCAAGCTCTCAAACCTTTAAAATTATAATATGTTTTTCTATCCAGTCTTTACTCATCTAAGGAACAGTGTGAACGAGGCTACTATGTCCAGGTGAATGATGTCTTTCCACTGGCGCATAGCGTATTGGTAATGGTAGAAACCACAACACCACTCGTATCCTCGTTTGAAGGCTAACTGCACGACACATTCTGTGTATTATTTATTTTATTCAAAGAAAAATTTGATGAAAAAACTATTTTGTGACATTTTTACTGGTAGTAACCACGTTTTCCCGCTTCCTCGACAATTGTTTGCACTGCAGCGAAGGCTTCCCGGGCTGTTGGCTCAATTTCCTTGGCCGGCAAAATGAACAGTTCCTCGCTCTCTGGAGGGCCACGCAGTTCAAACGTAAAGGTTATTGGTATCTTTAGCTGGTTGTGGACCCAATCCTTCGATCCGCCACTGGAAGGATATATGGTCTCATAAATGCTACCACTCTTATAGACGCGTCCATT
Organism: Scaptomyza reducta; assembly: GCA_035044485.1. Classification (NCBI taxonomy): domain Eukaryota; kingdom Metazoa; phylum Arthropoda; class Insecta; order Diptera; family Drosophilidae; genus Scaptomyza; species Scaptomyza reducta. The sequence goes on from JAWNNV010000490.1 coordinate 124,088, forward strand.
GATTGCTTTTATGCGTGCCGCTGCCAATTGTCCAATCTCCTTGAGATCCTCGTAGTTCTTTACACGCTCTGCCGAGTGACCATAGGGAAACATGATAAGCTGGGAATAGCTGTGCAGTGACAGATAGGTGCGAATGCTTTCCGGCTGCACATGTGCTTCCAGAAATTGCATAATGCGTTGAGTTTCCACTTCGCTGGCCGCCGAAGATCCAGAGAAATCATATTTGCACGGATTGCCGCTGGCTCCGGTGGAGTTCCAGCTGAATGGAAAGTTGCGGTTCAGATCGACGCCGCGACAGATGCCAAAGAGCTGGCGATTCTTGCGCCACATGCGATCTCCGGTGAAGGTATACCGATAACCATCCGGATTGACAGTGGGAAAGATAAACCAATTGTGTGAACGAGCTATAGCTTGCACAGAAGGATCAGTTGAGTGCAGTAGCTGCTCAATGAAGTATGTCGCCGTGGCTGGTGCAATCCATTCCCGGGCATGGATGCCACTCTCAATGAACACACTCGTCCGATTCTTCTTTTCACCAAAGGAAATTTTCACTCCCTTGATGGGCAGTCCTTGAGTGCTTAATCCCATATCCAGTACTGTTACCACTTGTGGCTGATCCCGCGCTAACTTCTCCAGCCAGTCATAGATGTTGTCCAGCTGAAAGAAACTCTTCCAGTCAAACTGATCCGCCGGTGTGCTCTCGGGCGCCACCTCCCTATAACTGGCATCTATTAGCTCCTGGAAATTATAGTTCAGTATCCGGTGGCTCACATTATAGCTGTACAGCAGGTCATCAAAGTCTGCCACCTTAGCTCCGTTCACCATAATTGTAAGCTTCTGTCCAGGCACTCGAGCATGTCCCATAAAGCTGCATGAATCGCTAGCCTCCTCTAGCGACTGAAATAGTTTCACTTGTGCATCGCTTGCCAATTCCACATTATATATTCGCGTATAATCGTAGCGTGCTGGTGGCGATGAACTCCCCAAAGCACATTGATCAGACCTGGTGCAAAAACTAGCTGCTTGAGTATTTGAGCTAGCTAGCACCACAAAAAGCGACAGCCACAGCGATAACATGTTCACTCTGGAACAGCCAATAACTATTTGATTTTGCGTTCACCTTTGAGAGCAGCTTAGATTAAATATTGTATGTGCATGTATTTCTACATATGTATGTGTATTAAGTAAAACAATAAGTAAAGCAAGAAAGATAACAGTAAGCGCAATAATCTCTTTTGTTTTCTTTTGCATTTTTGATTTTTTTGGTTTTGCTTTTAGTAACATCAAAGATTGAAACAGTTTCACAGAATTCAACTTTGTTTAAGTTGTCAAATAATTATTTGAAAACCGTCAAAAATATAGATTTTTAATTATTTTCAAACGATTTCTTTACAAATTGCTAATTTAACAACTTTTTTTTTAAGGCGCAATAAAATCGCAATAATATTTAAAAAAAAAACCAACAAATCACCAATACTTTGAAAGTTCTTTGAAAAATATAAAGTAAATTCTATTTATTTTCAAACGATCAATTTGCGAACATTTTCATTTGCATTTCTGTTTCCATCCCTGCTAACAATTTGTTTAAATGGGTGGTCACACTGTCAGCTGCATTTCAATAAGAAAACAAATGGCAACACAATTTGATAATACTGAGTAAGTACGCTGAAGAAAATAAAAGCTTAGCAGTTGCAACATCTTTTTCTCGCAGTGAAAACTATTGGAATCGCTCTACGAGAGCTGCCTTTAGCTTTGATGACGAAGACGACATCGATCTTGGGGATGTGGGCGTTAGAACAAGCTCAGGGCTGGTCAGTCAAAGCGCCAAATGGGACAGTAATGCAATTTTCAATGACGACACAATTTCTGAGGCCAGTTTCGACAACAGTACCGCATTGGGCACACTGAATCATCTCTCTATTAAGGCTATATTGAGTGATGAGGCGCTTAAGTTGGTGCTTCAGGAACAGGCGCTAGACGATCATGTTATGCCCAAAGGTGTAACGCCGGAGGAAGAACTGAAGTTACTGCGACGCCAAATTCAGAGTACGCTGTACAGTCCCAATTTGGAGGCGACGGCACAAAAGCTATTGCACGGCAAGGTGGCGCCGCTGGAAATGTTTAGATCACTGGAAGAAAAGCAACAATTGCTGGACACACTGCTAGCTAATGGAGGCGATGCTGTGATTGGAGTGCTGCTATTCCTCAAACGCACATTGAATACCACGCAGTTTCACGGGATACTGCAGCAGCGTCCCAAGGCGCTGGAACACTATCTCAGCTATTTGCGTCAGAGCGGCGATATAAGCCACTATATAGAGATGCTGCAGCGTTTCGGGCGACACCAGGAAGCCGCGCTCAGGCAATTTCAAGCAGCGCTAGCCTGCAGTGAAGGAGCCACGCGTAAACAGCAATTGCAGCGACTAGTCGACGCCTATGCGAGTGCTGGCGTGGGCATTATTCCACTCTATGAGCAGGTCTTTCATGCAGCACTGAAACTGCAGTTGGTCAAGGAAAAGGAGACAATAAACACCGGCTTAGCCCAACAGCTTAGCGATCAGCCGACGCCCATCGAACTGCTTTATGTGTGCTGCGCACAGAACAAGAACTGGAAGGAACAGGATATGCTCAAACTTACCTCACCGCAACGATTTGCAGCCGATCAGGAAATCTCACCAGCACAATATGAATGGACTGCCCTCAATGAACGTGCTCATGCCCAAGCCTATGGCGACTTGGCGGGCATCTTCGAACGCGTTTCCGCTTGGCATCCACTCAAGTCCAAACACTTTCACATAAGCTTTGATTTGGCGCTTGCCGTTCAGCGTCTATTTGAGCTGCAGGCGCCATCAACTGTGCTCCAGCTCTTTCTGTCCAAGATGAGCAACAGTCCCGAGAAACTGGCACTGGCGCAACGGGTCAAATGCATAAAAGCTGTCGTTGATGCAATGGTGAGCATGAAACAGCAACAAGAACTGCAGCAGTTGAAGGACACGCTGCCCGAAAGATCCGAAGAACAGTTTTACTGCGAAAATGCACTCAAATCATTGCAAAGTAAGCGTTGGACAACGGACAATATCAAACTTAAGCTTTAGGGATGCAAGAAGACAAGATTTTTGTATAAATGTATGATTTTGATTATTTTTTGTTATTTTTCATATGTACGCACATATCATTATTAAAATATTACTTTATGTATTAAATAATTGCAAATCACAAGCTGAATATCAATTTAAAATGTCTGCATACACACATTGTTTTTGGATTAGGTTTTGAAATTAGCCCGGTTAGATCTTAATGATCTGTGATCATCCAATGTGGGTTTATGTGTGTATAAACAATGTTGGCTGTATTTTTTATTGAGTAAAGAAAAAAGCGTGTAAAGCCAATAATAGCAAACAAAGCACTACAAAAATTAAATTCTTTAAACAATTTGTATGCCTTAAATATTTGTTCTTAAATAACATCGCTATAAAAGCTATTTATATAAATATGCGCAGAAAACCGCAAACAACAATTATGTAATTAAGTATAAACATGTGTGGGCGGGTAATAGACAATAATATGTAATATTTACTTCTTTTTTTTGGGGCTTATGGTGGTGGTGTTGATGTAGTGGACACAGCAGATAACTCCAATTGATCTTTGGTTGCCTGCTCGAACTCACGACAAATCAATTGAAACCAAACAAAACAATTACCATTCAACATTCTCAAGTTGAGCACAAAAAATAACTAACAAAATTCAAAGCAAGAACACTAAGACCTTTGACCGATGCCAAGTCATAGACAATTGCTAATTGCTGGCATTGGCATCGTGATCACAGTAGCTGAGCAGTCGCTGGCACAGGATCGTCTTGAACTTGACCGTGAAACTATCGAAAATGGCATCAGTGTCCTGCAGTGCACTCGCCGATGACTGATCGCTATCCGCCGCTGCAATCAGCAGCTTGAACTTCTGATTGAGATTCTGTTCAAGGTCCGAGTTATTGTTGTTAAAGTAAAACACATATGCCAGCTCCAGCAGATAGTAATCCAGATCGCCCATAAAATAGCGCTCGCATTCGAGCATATCGAATTTGCGTTCCAGAAAGTGCACACACATATGATAAATTAGATGCTTGAGATCTGAGCGGTGCAGTGGCACATAGCCCGTGTCCTTGCTGAAGTACTCGAAGAGCTTAAGAGTGCGTTGAGCGTTATCGCAACTGTGCAGGCACAGTTGGAATGCCTCCACGAACCTAAAATTGAGCATGCAAATCCTAATGCGATACTCGTTACGCTGCGCACGAGAGCATTCGCTTATTTTGTCCGGACTGTACAGCCCATGAAAAGCGTACAGGCAATAGTGTATATAATGACGCAACGGCTGCAACGCGTTCTCATCTGCGCCATCCGAGCTGGGCGTACAGGTGCTGGCATCATCTACATCACCGAGCAGAGCAACGGCATGGCTCGTCGCGGCCGTCGCTGCTTGATTTGGCAGCGGCAGATAGCTCTGCTCCTCGGGTGAATAGTCTAGCTCCAGAGAGCTGTTCACATCTCCAAATTGCGGTGCGTGGAATGAGTAGCTAGCGTCGTTGTGGCTTAGATTCTCCAGGCTGCTCAGCATATCATCCGAATCCTGCCCGGTGGCTGCCTGCTCACTGCTCGACTTGTAATTGATCGTTGCAGGCGAGTAGCGATGCTCAAAACTAATGTTGGCTTGCTGCAAGAAGTGTGGTTGATACGGCGGCATCACCTTCAAGTAGCGTACTGGCTCCTGATCAAGCCGAATGCGTGGACGTGGCAAATTAATTTCTACCGGCGCCTCAACACATTGGGTCTCGAAACGCATTAACCGTTTGGTTGTTGGCAGACACACCACACGCTGCCGCATTCGATCTAAGCTGGCGCCCAAATCACGTCCACACTGACCGTTCGAGTTGCCACCGAAAGCCTTGACAATGTGATCGGTGGTCATGACAAGTGTGAAATCAGCTCCGCAATCCACATACATAGGCCTCTCGATGCTGTCGATGGGCGATGGCTTGAACACGGCACGTCGATCCTTATCCTCTGTGCCCAGTTGATGCTCTAGATTCTTGCCCCAAGTATACAATGTGCAAGTCGACGATATCAATGCGAAATGAAACAGTCCACTGGAGATCTTTAAATGGAAATGAATCATAAATTTAGATTATCAGCGGGCCGTAGAAACGAACGAGAGACTTACCTGCAGTATTTTCCCAGCCACCTCGCTAGTATCCACTAAATGTGGCTTCATGTGTTCAGTCGGATCTGGCTCACTGGTCTGTGAAGCTGCAGAAGCAGTGATTGTTGCCGTTGCTGGTGCTTGCTCTGCGGGCGTACTCAATACTGAGGCAATATTTTCGGTAGCATCCGATTGAAGAGCTTCTTCCTGTGTGGACTCTTTGGTTGTTTCTGCAGAGGGTTTAGGAACAGCGCCAGCAACAACCGCTGCATAGGACGTTGTTGGCTCCACCAATACGCTATTGTTATTGGCTGACGGCTGCAGCGTTTCTTCCAAACGCCTGCTTAGCATTTCACGCTGATGATTCTCTTCCAACTTTTGTTTGGCGTTGGCACGGCGCTTAATTTGATTGGCCAGTCGAAGCGCCTGTGGAGAGCTGCCCCAGGTATACATGCGTTCATTTTCATCTACAACTAGCTATAAACGCAAATGAATGGGTTAAATACGTAACGCACTGTATTGATGATGTAACTTACATTTGTAAAAAATTTCGTGTGTATCAGTCTTAAGCTGCAGTCACCAAAATTCAGGCGCAGCGGCAGACTTGCTTTTGTCTCTGTCTGTACCTGACCCTGCTCACCGGTGCCCAGCTGACCAAAATGATTGGAGCCGAACACATAGAGCTCGTTACCACTGCGATTAGCCTCTGTGTAGTTCTTGGTATTGGGTGTTGCCTGACAAAGCACTAAGGTGTGCGCATGTCCCAGCGATATTTGTAAAACTTTCTAGAAATTAAAATTAGAAATTAACAACTATTAAACTAATTATAGATAATATCTTGATACGCACCTTGTACTTAAAGAAACTGACTAGTGTTGGTGTTGCAAGGTTCTCGCAGTTGCCATTGCCCAACTGACCATAGATACCCCAGCTAAAAATGGGATTGGTTATTTAAAAAAATAAATAGTTATACAATTTTAATATTACGCACCCCCACATATAAAGCTTTGCATCTGCGACAGCCGCATTGTGATATTGCCCTGCCTCCAGCATTGTTATGTTCATTCCATCCAAAGCTGTCACCAGCATTGGCTGTAATGCCATTTGCATGTGCTGTCCAACGCCCAGCTGGCAGAGACTGTTGTTGCCCATCGCATACAGCTATAGAAAATGATGCAGATTAAAGTAACTTCTAAACGACAGTGTCACAGAATACCTACGCCATTATTGGTAAGTATAAGCGTATGCTGACGTCCACACTTGAGTGCATGCACTTCCAAATTAAGTTGTGCAAGCAGCTCCAATGATTTCACAGCATGTGCAGGCTCCGGTGGTTCTGTGAAATAATAAATAGCTTAAATTCTAAATATAGACAGCTTAAATATAAAACGCATACCTGTTGACTTCTGAGCGCTGAAGCAGCAGGGCACGCCACTGGAGCCCCAGAAATAGGCCACACCATCAACAACACAGGCGCAATAAGCGCAACCAGCTGATATCGGCTTGAAACGTGATGATTCAATAGCAAACTAAAGAGCACACAAATATTATAATTTGTTATTATTCACTGGTCAGATTTTTCCCTTGCCTGATTGTCCTCATAGTTTATGCGAAAATTCGACAAAGCATTTACAATAGAATCGTTTTTGACGCGCTGAGATTCCATGTGTATAAGCACGGCCAAATACGTTTCGATTAGGCACTTGCAGAACTCAAATATATGTTCATTATTGTCATCATTGATTGAGCTGCCGCTGCTGTGCGAAATAATTGGGCGAAGGGCAGGCGCAAACGGATTAAGCTGCATGGATAGACGCTGAAAAATCCAAGTTATATTTCCCTTCAAGTTGAAATTAAACTCTATTACCTGCAGTACGCATGGCCTGATGTGCTCCAGCTTATCCTGTATGAAGGTGAAGTAGTCCATTGACAGAAGAGGCAAATATGTGATAGTCTCCATAAATATGCTTTCGCTAAGATTGTACAAACAGACGTTAAGCTCATTGTACCAGCCAAACTCTTGGGCAACAACGCTGACCAATGCATTGAAGGTATCTAGACAAACTCCACGCACTTTCGCTAATATAATAGCTGCCGAAAAAAGTCCGCTCTGGCACAGAACAATGCTCGTCATATTTGTATGGTATTTAGTGTTTGTGACCAAAAAGTTCCTGAAACATAATTTTTGTATATTCAAATTTGTTCATTTATCAATTTAATCTTACTCACCACAATGGCAAATAATTTTTATCGTTAACTGCCTTCTCGGCCAGCGTTATAAGCAGCAAATTGGCCAAATGAAACTGAGATGAGGGGGACATTTGCAATGCGCTAATTGATTCATCAACGCCGTAGTGATAGTCACTGCAAGACACTCCACTATTTACTACAATATCTTTGTCCTTTGCATTCAGTGGCAAGATGTTGCGCACATCCTCTGAGTGGCGATAGGTTATATCCGATTGAATGCTTTTCAGCAGAGGATGACACAAAAAGCGCGATCGTAGCAAATATGATGATTTCAGGGCCATGGCGCTCAGCTGCATCAATGCATAGGTGTGGCCATACATGGCCAACTTAAGAGCAGTACGTATGGGTTTCACTCTCGCCACATTGTAGGTGATTAACGCCTGAGTAATCTTCTTGCGACGCAACAAATAATCTCCGGCAAACTCAATGCAGTGCTCAAAAGACAGATCAAATGTGTTGCAAAATTCTCGGCATTGATTCCACTCACTTATTAGCGCAGCATCCAAAAAGATCTCAAACGGTTCCTTTCTAATAATACAAATAATAAAATTAATTGTTGTTCAGAATTCGAGTATTCGACTATACGCACTTGAGCTGTATTGTGTAGACGTTTTTGTTGGTTATGACATAGCAAGGATCATAGTTGATTTTGGGAAACTCTCCCTGCATAATCTCCATTTGACGTAACGAGAATTCATTGCTGTCATCAGCGGATTCATAGAATTGTACGTAATCCATTGGAGTTTGTATGTCCTTGATCTCAAACGCTTTGGCTTTTTCTTCCTTGGTAAAGGCTTCGGTATTGTTGTTACCCCCAATACAACGAAACTGCGCCATCTGATGCAAATGGAGCACAGTCTCCTGTTCAAAGCGAAAGAGTGCTAGCTGTGCCTGATGATTAAAGCGCTGTCAATATGAACAAAATAAATGAGTTTCCAATGAGCTTAGAATTAGAACATTATATTACAACTTACATCATCATCGGTCCGCAGTGAGGCCATGGCGCTGCTGATGACGCTAACTGCATTGATTGCATTGGTGGGCATTTCGCTTTGATCGATGCTGCATGCGCTTGTAGTTGTTGCACTCGTCTCATCGCTCTTGATCGTGTTGCCCGGCTCGATTTGCTCTAACTTCTCAGTGTCGGCATCCAAGCTCTCTTTCTCAGTGTTCGCCACCAGTGGCTCCTCCAGCGAAGATATTGCTGTCGAGCTGGCTGAATCGCTGCGGCTATTCAGATCCACATATTGTATACCATATAGAATGTTTGAGCTAATGAGTATTTCGAAACAATGACTGGGTATCTTGTATAAGAACAATGGCTTTAGATTTATGTCGATGCTGTGCACCGTCAGGCTGCAGCTGTTGCTGTGCAATGCGCTCAGCAGATACGTGCTACGCAGGTTCTGTATGGTATAAAACGAGCCGTTTGTATTTCCCAGTGGCTCTGGCGTGACCGATGGCGAGTCCATAATAGCAAATGTGCCCATGTTTGTGTCAGGCATAACTGCAAGATAATATTGAAAAAAAAAAAAAAAAACATCATTCAATTTCGTTATGTGAAAGTTTTGGTAATACATACATTCATCAATTTTTTGCCGCTGATCAGACAAACGCATTTTGATGGCCTGCAGCTTTTTTGAGCCGAGGCTTTTGAGCGATGCAAGTCGTGCTCGTGTGGCGGGCAAAATGCCATCGAAGCTATTGGCGGCAAGCTGTTGCTGCTGAAAGCGCACTCCTGTACTTTCGCTATACGATGGTGGCGACGGCGGCGGCGGCATTAACATGTTGTTTACGTCATTAGGTGTTGGCGCTCGGGGTGGTTCATGGACTGCTGACGCAGACGTGGCAAGTGAAATTGTTTGTGTGCTTGGCGCTATTTCATCAGCTGGTGGCGCAAATACATCCTCCTCTAATTGACTGCTGTCTGAGGCCGGATCGGAGCAGTTGCTTTGCCGTGCATCATTGCCGGCGCTGTTTTGATGTTTCGCGTGCACGGACATGACAATCTGCCAGGCGCCTTCGCGTGTGGTGGGTGAGCTATCTCCTGGGTAGACATACATAATGGCTTTCTGCTCCAACAATAGCTTGTATTGTTCTTTAAGCGATGATGTGATCTGCAAATGGTTTAATTAAAGCATGTTTATTTCGCTATTTTTCATTAGACCTTACCAGCAACATGACTCCATCGAATGTATTGTCCTTGCAGATTGTCAACTGCACAACGGAACCGTTCTGTATAGATGTGCTAGCTATCATAGGACAGTTAGGACTGAGACCCACAAAGCATATGGAGCCATCGGAGTAGCCAATGATGGCACGATTTAAGCCATTGTATGTTTTCCACCATACAACAGAGAGGGGATACGGACAGGTTTTGGAAGCCATAAATGATGCAGCCATTACTTGACTGTTGCCTGTGGCATCGAAGGGAGCTGCTGGCTGTTGGACGGACTGCTCGTCAACTGCCTCAACCGATGGACCATTTGCCAACATATGTTCAGGCAACTCCTGACCCAACGGCTCCTCGTCCATATTGTATGCTGCATTTTCAAGCTTGACATGTTGCAGTTGTTCCGACAATTGATCCACTTGCTGTTCCTGCTGTTTATGTACCTTGTTTCGAGCCGTCGAATGATTCGGGCATTTCTTTGAGTTCGGACACTCGTGCGGTCCCACAAACGGTATTATGTAGGATGTAACCTGGCTGGTGCTATACAACGAACATGCGGGCAGATTGTGCGATTTGTCAACCAGCGGTAAAGCGGGTACAATGTGCAGCGTATTGTCGAAACCTGTTGATATACAGAGACAGTTGGAAAGATATGGTAAGAGACAAACTGGGTTCAGTAACACTTTAGTAGACTGTCAAGCACCCTTCCAACATAAGGCAGCTGAATCAAAACAAAATATGCTACAAAAAATCAATAATTTGAATCGAATATGCAGAAACACGCACGCACTCAAATGGGGAGCGCCTACACTACACTCACACCGACAGCATCTAAGTTATTTGAGGTTTTACGATGTGGCCACTCAACAACCCAACACCATCTCCCTTGTCCAAATCCTTAACTCCGACGCAACGTCACATACTTACAGAGAACTAGAAGCCAAACGCCTGCAGGATCAAAGCAGACATCGTGTATGACGCGATTGGTGCGCTTAAACCAGGTTATCATCTTAAGCACCTCCTGGCGACCGCCAGCGCTGATATAACGCAACACAATCTCATTTTCCTCGCTGACCAGGCACAGGAATTGCTTTTCATCGAAAGGTGTGACTGTGACGGCGGATAGCTTACAGCTGAAGTTTGTTATCAGCGGACGAAGCTCAAAAATTTGTAAATCTTTGAGCTCGGCATGCACATGCACCGCCATCACTTGAAGTTATTGGTCGCTGGTGGCTGTTCGGTCCTGCTTATAGCGTTTTTTTGTTGCACAAATCAAATTTTAATTTTTTTACAATTGCCATGTTTCCATGACAATACGTTTGTTATCGCATTTATACAACTATCGCAAGTATACGATAGTAAGTTTCTAGTTAGCGAAATAGCTTTATCGTTAAGGCTGCATTAACTAAAATCTTTAAAAAAGGAATAATTATTTTTAAATATTGTATCCTCCTGACATCTATTTGAATTCTATATGTTATCATGTATTTTGTTAATTGAAAATCATTTATTTAATAAAGTATATGAATGCAACATTTATTATTTTAAAGTTTAGTTGAGCAAAACTAGCTTACTAGTTTACCTTCTAATAAAAATGAAAACAAAAAATTTAAAAAAAAAATATTTAAATCGTAAAACCAGTGCTGGAAACTATAAATTAATTCATCAAATGTTGTAACAATCACAGAAATTATCGATATCTTAAATACAGCCCTACAGTCGAATATAACGGCGCGAATAAAAAATTGGCGTCGCTTCATTTTACTGATCAACTTCAAAAGAAGAAATTTAAAAAAAATATATAATATGGAATCACGTTTACCAAAGCCTACCGGACTAAAAAAGCCCACGCCTGCAATAAAGCCAATTTTACCAACTGACCGAATAAAAGCAACTAGCAACGGCTTTAATGCAAATACAACATACAGCGGCACAACATTTCAGCCGCTATCTAGGGACTTGCAAAACATTCCACAAGCTATGCGGCGCCTTGGAGGTAAGTAAATAGCTCTGCCCCTGCTTTATATACAATTACATTCCAAATGTGTCTATACAGCTCGTGGATCTCCGGAGCAAACAATGCCAATAAACAACCGTGCTAAGTTGCGACGCAGTCGCTCGGTAAGTGATTTACTCGACTTGCGTAAAACGAACAAGCGTCCCGGAATGCCCAAACTGCCAAGCATTCCCAGCAAATTTCAACGGCTTGCTAACACAGCAACGACCACCACTACTGCAGCAGCATCTATTACAGCTTCTGGTGTCGGATTGCGTGCGGTTGCTGCATCAGCCAAACGACCCATCACAGCTGCAGCACCAGTGGCTTCAACTTCAATTTCGCGTACATTAATTCGTAAGAATTCGGCACAGTCGACCAAAGCTAACACCGCTACGGGTGCAAGCGGGAGCGGAAGCAGTACATCAGTGACTGCACCAAAACGCATTGCTCCTTACGATTTTAAGGCGCGATTCCACGATTTACTGGACAAGCATAAAGCTCTTAAAACGAAAAATGAAAAGCTAGTGGATGAAATGGCCGAATTGGAATCACTACCCACACAGCTGGAAGAAACGCAGAATAAACTAATTAAGGCTGAGACAGCATTGAAAAACACACAGACAGATAAGGAATGCCTGCAACGACAAGTTAATCAGCAATCTTTGAAACTTGAGACAGTTACCAGCACACTAGGTCGTATAAATGGGGAGCTATATCAGCTAAAGGGCACGCATCAGGTAAGCCAAATCATTTAACTTGATAAAACAAATCCTTAATTTTGCTTATCCATAATGTAGAAAATCAAAAGCGAGTACGAAACCTTGTCCGTTGAGGTATTGGAGCAACGTGATCAGATTAACAATCTTATCCGTGAGAAAGAGGAGCTGATTGACGAGAGAGATATATACAAGGAGCAGCTATTCCAGTCGAACATGGACCGAAAGGAGCTGCACAACACCGTCATGGATTTGCGCGGCAATATCCGTGTATTCTGTCGTGTGCGTCCTCCGCTGGCTGATGAGTTGTCCCGTTTGTCATGCAGTTGGACATATCATGACGAGGCGACCGTTGAGCTTCAGAGCCTGGATAGTCTAGCCAAGAACAAGATGGGGCAACAGATATTTACCTTTGATCAGGTGTTTCATCCAAATTCAGAACAAGATGATGTTTTTGCATCAGTTGCGCCATTGATTCAATCTGCCTTAGATGGCTACAACATATGCATCTTTGCCTACGGGCAGACAGGCAGTGGCAAGACCTACACCATGGACGGCGTTGCCGAAAATGTAGGCGTTATACCACGTACTGTCGATCTGCTGTTCGATACGATCGCAAACTATCGAAAAACAGGCTGGAAATATGAAATTAAGGCGACATTCCTGGAAATTTATAATGAAGTACTTTACGATCTACTGAGTAATGAGCAAAAGGAGATGGAAATTCGCATGGCTAAAAATTCAACGAAGAATGACATCTATGTGTCTAACATAACGGAAGAATCCGTAACAGATCCCAATCATTTGCGTCAGCTAATGGATTTAGCTAAGGCGAATCGTGCTACCGCTTCCACAGTTGGCAATGAGCGTTCATCTCGTTCGCATGCGGTGACCAAGCTGGAGCTTATCGGTTATCATGCTGAGAAGGAAGAGATGTCGGTGGGCTCCATTAATCTGGTCGATTTGGCTGGCTCAGAGTCGCCAAAGACAAGTGTTCGCATGACTGAAACCAAAAACATTAATCGTTCGCTCTCGGAGCTAACAAATGTTATATTGGCGCTGCTACAAAAACAAGATCACATACCCTATCGTAATTCAAAGCTAACACATTTGCTAATGCCAGCCCTGGGTGGCAATTCCAAGACACTTATGTTTATCAACGTGTCGCCATTCCAGGACTGCTTTCAGGAGTCGGTGAAATCTCTGCGCTTTGCCGCATCCGTCAATTCCTGCAAAGTGGCAAAGGCTAAACGAAATCGATTTTTGCATAACACTCCGCAAACCAACACCAGTTGCTAAAATAATTCATTGGTATTTTAATTTCAGAGTCGAACAGATTTAACATGTATATTAAACTTTTATAAATTCACAATACGCAACGAAATTTTCTGTTATCACGTAAATTATAGTTGTACACAAATAAACTTTGTAACTTGTTTACATTTTGCCCACAGCTTGACGCACCTCCAGAGGAATCTTTTCCACCAGCTCTGTGTGATTATTCCCTGAGCTAGCGAGAACTCCTCGTCCATTTACATGCTCCACATCTGCATGGTATTCATAGTGTTCGCCATTAATATTGGTGAGGGTACCGCCGTTTGCCTCTAGCACCGCTTCGGGTGCACAAGTGTCCCATTTTTTGCACCCTGGCGTGGCAAATACGTAAGCATGCGCCTTTCCTTCAAGTAGCTGGAGCACCTTGAATCCAGCGCCGCCCACTTTCAGCACTTTGCTGGCATTAAATACATCTACTGCCTTCTGATGCAGCGCATTGGAATGTGAGCGTGTGGTTGTGATAATGAATTCACCGGCTGGTGGCTTTACAGTTGTAAATCCTCCAGTGCCAAGACCCTTGAGGCCCCAAATCGTGCGACCCAGTTCTCCGCTGGATTGCTTATAAAATGGCTGATGAATGATGCCGCCCACAGCGGAATTCTTGATGGCAATACCAATGAGCACAGTGACATGTTCCACATGCCCTAAATGTAAAATACGATTAGAAATATTATGTTCTTGTACCATATAATGAAACAAACCTTGTGTATATTCGGCTGTGCCATCTAAAGGATCCACCCAAATTACAAAATCCTCAGGCTGGGCATCTTGCCAGGCAACCGGACAGTTTTGCGTTAAGAATGCTTCATCCAGTTCCCCTACCAACCAATCAGCACAGACATTCAAATCGGAGCCACCCTCTTCGCCAATGATTTTAACGCTGGGAAACTTCTTTGCTAATGATGCAATGATGCAACGTTGAGCAGAACGATCTGCTTCGGTTTGCGGATCATTTTTTCCCTTGTCCACAATGCCCAAGTCACCCTGTTTTAGCACATCGCGAATTATGCCACCGGCACGTTTCGCGGTATTCATGGACAATGCCATAATTCGCATAATTAGTGGTGTACTTGTGGCCATATTATAGTTTGAACTGTTTCTGGTCTTGGAATGAATAGTTTATCTTTAAGTGTAAATACTCTTTACGCTTTCACTTTGCTTTCGTTAAAAGAACGCATATCAGCTGTTTACATCGCGGTCTAGCTAAGTACGCAGCTCATTATTTTTTCGTGCAAAACGATATGAGCAGAATTTTACTTACTAAAACTATTACCTATTTTTTAAAAGAAAATATTTTGATTCTCTACCGCAAAACGCGTACATATTCGAGCACAAGAAATACTTTTTATACAACCAACAAAATCTGTTTGTACGATCAGCATACTGCTTGCTTGCTTGTCTGGCCACACCGGTCAAGGTCTGGCAACTCCGCGGCACATACAACCTTTGGACCACCCCCGTTAAATTAGCCAATATCCACTGCTGCTCGAGAGGTATTTTGTTGTACAAAACTAAAATTTTCAATTATTTTTAAATATTGATTTCTCATTAAATTAGAAAATGGCCCGTGTTTTAGTTGGTGTTAAGCGTGTAATCGACTATGCCGTCAAGGTGAGCCTACAAAATGAAGAAGAATTGCCTGTTGCTTCCTCTTATCACTTGTTGCGCTTCGTTTTGCGTAATACCTTTTTTTTGTACAATAAACTAATGTATTTTGTTTGTCATTCACATAAATAGGTGCGCGTTAAGCCCGAAAAGAATGGTGTTGTTACTCAGGGCGTGAAGCACTCAATGAATCCCTTCGACGAGATTGCCGTCGAGGAGGCTGTTAAATTGAAGGAGAAAAAGGTGGCCTCTGAGATTATTGCTGTGTCTGTGGGTCCAACTCAATCGCAGGAGGTCATACGCACGGCACTGGCCATGGGCGCAGATCGCGGTGTCCACGTTGAGGTGTCAGCGGCGGAATACGATCTGCTGCAGCCGTTGCATGTATCCAAGATACTTGCCAAGCTGGCATTGGACGAGAAAGCAGATCTGGTGATATTGGGCAAGCAGGCCATTGATGATGATGCCAACCAGACTGCTCAGATGACAGCCGCAGTGCTCGACTGGCCACAAGGCACCTTCTGCAACAAGGTTGAAAAGACGGATGCCGGTCTGACCATTGTCCGTGAAATTGATGGCGGACTTGAGACAATCAAGACCAAAACTCCAGCGGTTCTAAGTGCCGATTTACGCTTAAATACGCCGCGTTATGCCACGTTGCCCAACATCATGAAGGCCAAGAAGAAGCCATTGAAAAAGTTGACACCCAAAGATTTGGGCGTTGACACAACGCCACGCATTGAGATTATCTCCGTTGAGGACCCTCCCGTGCGACAAGCTGGCGCTGCCGTCGCTGACGTAGATGCTCTCGTTGCCAAACTCAAATCTGGTGGTCACATCTAATCATCATCATTTAAAATTGTGTGAGCAAAAAGTTCAACGTTTTTTTCTTCTTTAATACATAATTGTAGTTCAAAAATTATAAGAAATGTGCATTTATCTAGCGTAAATAGATTGCTTATCTGATCGGCATGTTAACCTTCCCCCCTATCCGTAGTGCTTTAAGTGAAATTAAATGGCTTTATTTGGAATCTGTCGTGTACAGCCTTAACTAATAAATCGGTAGCACGAATCTTCCACGGGGTCAGCAACTGATCGATTCCGTTAATTCCTTTTCAGCAGACGTCGCTCAACTTGACGCACCAAAAACCAAAGGCAGCTTTATATAATTTTTCTTTCTTGCGATCGCAAACGTTCCCACTTATATGGAAAGATCGAGTCAGAGTTGGAAGGTCAAATGATTGGCTTTCAGTTTCTAATACACTTTATTTTCATTGAATCAACTAAGATTTCCTTAAAACTATTTCGAGTGTACATAGATCGCTCGAAAACTATTTCGAATTGCAAATTAACATTTTAATTTGTTCGGTTACAATATAATTTGTAATTTTAAATCGGTGTTCATGCATATAATGTGTACTTTGTGTATTATGTATGCATATATCAAAATTTTTAGAAAAAATATATAAAAGTAATTTAATATGTTTGAAAACTACGGACAATGGACATATTAAATAGATATAGATATATATATATATATAGACATGGCAGGAGCTGGCATTTTTATTGGAATTAGGTTCAAAAAGTTTATAGTTTAGTTTTTTGTTTTGGAGATTGATCATTGATTTTTTTTTTCATTCTTGATGTAGCATTTGCGTACGTAACATTTCTTTGTATATCACACTGCCCGCAGCTGCACCAGCACATAATGAGTTAGTCAGCCCCCGTATGTAACTACTTATCCAAGTCATTTAATTACGTCCAGCCGGAACCGATGATTTTTCCTTATCGTTGAACAGCAAGATGCGTGTTAGCATTGTGGTAATGCAGGGTATTTGCTTCTGCTGATGCATCTCGGGTGTATCTGGAGTGCAGGACTCAAAATCAACGGCGACACGCTGGCAAACGAATGTAAGCAACGTCAGTATGTCCAGACGTTTTCCATTGGCGGCCAGCTCGGCGCACAAGCTCTGCATAAACCAGCTGCCACGTGTGGTGTTGCGCCACGAGTAAAAGCCCGGAATGGTCGAGTAGGCGATGA
Organism: Scaptomyza reducta; assembly: GCA_035044485.1. Taxonomy (NCBI): domain Eukaryota; kingdom Metazoa; phylum Arthropoda; class Insecta; order Diptera; family Drosophilidae; genus Scaptomyza; species Scaptomyza reducta. The sequence continues at coordinate 141,400 of JAWNNV010000490.1, forward strand.
GGAAATCCGCATGGATGGGAATTTTATAGCTCATAGTAGAATCACCATCGGTTTCAGTGTGTCCACGCACCATTGTCACACCTGTGTCCAAGCGATCACCCTGGCAGGCTTGGATGAAAAAAAGCTTGGGTTTGCCAGCCAGCGTGGGACAATGGTTGGCCGTGAAGTGACTCCAGATATTGTCTAGTTTATATTGAGTATCCTTCGCATAGATATAACCCATTTCACCATGCGAGAGTATGGCCAGCAAAATACAGTCGTTGTTCTCGTGATTCTGCGATGCCGCATACTTGACGGTGCTCAAAATCTCCTGGTAACGACAATCCTTATATACGGTCACATCAAAGTCCAGCTGCTTGAGCACTCGCGTCAAATTCTCACAGTCCACGTTCGTACCAGCACGAGCCTTTAGTGTGGGAACGTCGAAGTGCTCATGATTGAAGATGAGCGCCATGCCGCGATGCTTATGTCGCATGTTGTACTCGGCTGCATGTCGATCGGTGACCATTTTTGCTACATTCTTGTGATAGCTGGTAGAGGGGCTGTAACCATTTGAGGCTAACTGTCCGATAGCGCCACTGCCATAGATGGTTTTGTGATAGGTTGAGGTCGATGCACTTGTGGTGGTACTGCTGCTGCTGCTGGTTCCTACCGATCCAAACGCATCGGTAATGTCGTCTGTGTTAGTAGATACTTCGACTCGTATGCCTACCTGGTCGGTGGATTCGAGTTCGTTGTTGCTCTTGCTGCTATTGTTCTGGGCCGCCATTGTGAATTTGCCTGTGTACTTTTTGATGAGTCACAAGGTATTAAATGTTGTCCAGGTTAAAGGAAAAAAATATATACGCGAAAACTCTTCACTTTAAGGGTTTGGAATTGTTTTGTTAATTCGCACGTTCTAAATACTTGTTGTTGCAACAAAGGAAAGCGATGATAAACTGCAGCGTAGTTTTCATGCAGTTTGCTAGTTTGCTCTCTTTGTTTGAACTATGTTATGATTTTTGCAAACAACAACTTAACATTGCAATGGTCTGTTATTAACAGTCTGCAGTATTTTTATAATGCAGCGGTACATTTTTTATTTGAGAATAATAATTGTATTGTATTTCTTGCGTTAGGTGGAATGTAAGAGTTTTATGTTTAATTAAATAATTCAATAGGATAAGTTGTGCTAGTCGGGTTTGTGTGACGAATGGCTTCCGCATTTAAACTTAACAGCCATTATACCATTCATTTAACAGCAGCTCTATTGTGAATACAACAAATTCTTCGATACACAGCAATCGCATTCGATAATCGGTAAATAACAATTAAATAAGGTAGTAATTTTCACAAAGATTAATATATAATTGATTATTGCTGTTTACATGGGCCTTTTTATGTTGTAAGTGTATTTTTCTTATCACTGAACAGCAATATGCGTGTTAGCATTCCGGTAATGCACGGCATTTGCTTTATATTATATGTCTTTCCATTCTCCGTGTAGGGGCTTTCATAGTTGACGGCCACACGCTGACAAACGAAAGTTAGCAGAGTAAGCATGTCTAGACGATCTCCATTGGCGGCTAGCTCGGCGCACAAGCTTTCCATAAACCAGCTGCCACGTGTGATGTTGCGCCACGAGTAAAAGCCCGGAATGGTCGAGTAGGCGATGAGGAAATCAGCATGAATGGGAATTGTATAGCTCTTGGAGCTTCCTTCAGTTTCAATACGGCCACTCTGTATTGTGGTGCCCTTATCAAAACGGTCGCCCTGGCAGGCCTGTATGAAGAAGAGCTTGGGTTTGCCAGCCAAGTCAGGACAATTGTTGGCCGTAAAGTAATTACAGATACTGTCCAGCTTATATGCAACATCATATGCATAGATCTTGCCCATGTGGCCGTGCGATAGAATGATCACCGCAATGCAATCGTTGTCCTTGTGATTCTGCGAAGCAACAAGCTTCACGGTATCAACAATCTTTTGGTAACAATAGTCCTTATACTCAATGATTTCAAAATATAGACGCTTAAGCACTCGCTTCAAATTCTCATAGTCCACGTTCGTACCGTCTCGGCGTTCTTGATTTTTGAAGATTTCGTGATTGAATATGAGCGCCTTGCCGCGATGCTTGTGCCGCATATTGTACTCTACAGCATTTCGATTAGTGACCATTTCGACAATATTTGACGCCAACTGTAATATAGGACCGCTTGTGATCAAGGGATTAGAGGAGGTCGATGCAATGGAGTAGCAAATCGCATCGGTCCTGTTGATCGTGTTACTGGCTTCCTGGTCGGTGCTGTTCTGGCATTCCATTGTGATAAGTCACAGCACTTCTGCGAATATCCAAGCAAATAAATTGACTAATTTTTGTTCGAGCACAAATGTGTAAATCACAGCTTTAAGCTTTTTCTTCTGCAGCGTCGAAAAGGTGAGTAAAATTGCAGAGAAGTTATTTTTTCAATGACCTTTTTATTGCTGAATTGTTTAACATTGCGCTAAAATGTTATTAACAGACTGTAGTATTTTTAAGATAAGAGGTAACTGCAGTTTATCAGGTTTTCGGTTTGAAATATGTAAAAAAAAAACAGCAGTTTATACAAAGGTCATAAAAATACCACAACACAGTTATTTAGCTTATTTTAATAGTCAATTTTTTTATATTGTTAATGTATACAAGAATATTGTTTTTTAATTTATTTCAATGCGTTAATCGTAATCAAACGTCAAACCGCTGCCGCGCAAATTTTCTTTGCTCCAAAAATCGAATCGCGCTGATATTTCATCGGTCATATGATCTCGCCAGTCTCCAACTTTGCCCTTGCGTATGAATTTGATGTCCTTCTGTGGTAGATCCTTCTCTAGATTGATGGCCTTATTGCTTTGCATACTGTCAAATTTTAAGTGCTCACAAATGCGCTCCAATTGTGTGTCGTCTAGAAGCGTGGAAACGTCGAGGAACTTGGCACAGCGTCTTACTACGGCGGGTAAATCGCGAATCATGTCCTCGTACTTAATGAACAAGACGTTGTCATCGAAGCTTCGCTTCCAGAAGGGCAGCACATGCCTCCAGTACGAGCCCATAGGTGTGTGACCGTCCAAAAAGAGTTCCACAAACTGCTCAAAGTCACCATTGATGCCATGTAACAGTTTGCAATAATGATAGTAAGAGACGCACAGATCCTTTGGATTTCGTGCAGTGTACACAATCTTCGGCTTTACAGATTCAAACTCTTCGGGAAGTAGCTGCCAGGAGAGATGGGAGCGCGCATATCTGGGGCGTGGCAAATTACGCACTTGCTCTACTGTATTACCATAAGAATCACTGGAGAAAGGGCAATCAAGGAGTAAGATATAAAGAGAAAGGGAAGTGAACTTTTAACGTACGCCACCCATTGATGATGATCGGTGCTAAAGAGAGCAGATAGTTCAATCAACGGCGAACGTATCCGCAAATCCTGCTTGGCAGCCTCATAGTCCAACTGATGACCCAGCAACCAGACCATCTCTTGTGCCCATGTGGAGCCCGTACGTGGATACGACACCATCCACACATCGTCCTCATAGATGGGCAGACTGCGTATGGTATCGCCTAGCTCGATATATTTGCGTGGTATAATCAAATTATCCGGCAACACCTCCACAAAGCAATCCTGTGCTGGGAACACAGCATTAGTGCGACGCACAATATCCGCATTCAATTCGCGATAGATGAGCTGCATGACTACCGTTGGCCTGCAATTACTGCCGTCGACTGACTCCTAACTCTCAACTGCAATGTGGAAAGTGAGGTGAAAGTGAAGCTAACGCGAAAATTCAACATCGAAGTTTTCCGCCAATTGAACGTGTTTGTGAACAGAGAAAACTGGCTTAATGCAATTTTCGATGTGTATAATGTGCATTAGCTTAAAAGGTTTTTTTTTGTTGACCAACGCATATTTTGTAAATACACTATTAATCCAAATAAATGAAGCTGAAATTATCAATTAAATTAAAGTTTATTGCGATTCGTAATACTATGTACACATGAAATCTTTAAGTCAATTACAACTAGGTCGTCCTAAAAAAAGCACTCGTTAACAGTCATGTTGTTGTTAGCAGATGCTATTTCTCTTCTTAAAGTTTTAACTACAACTCGTTATGTATGTATTCTGTTGTCACCTTGGCCTCACCCTCATGGAAACCATTGCAGTCCACTGGATATTTAACCTGTTTAATATCATTTCAATTTGCAATAGAAAAGTAACGGTTACAATTTGAAATGAAATGTGAATGAGATGTGTGTAGATGGTTGTGACGGATGTGAATGTGGACTTACCTCGCAATTATATGGCGCATTGATTACACCGAATAGCGTCCAGAATGGTGTACCGGTTTCCGTGCTAATGAAGATCGCTGCACCCATGCTGCCGATCTTAACAATTTTTGGACTAACACCGGCAATGAGACCGCCAGCCGACGACGATGAGCTAGTTGAGATTTTCTTTGCCTGTTGCTGTTGTTGTTGCTGTTCCAATGCAGCTGCATTTAGCTGGCAGAGCACATAGCGATCACATTGTGGCGACTTGGATATGTATCTGTAGGCGCGATGGACTTTTAGCACCGGTTCGATAACCTGTTCGGTTTTGTTTGTGTGTTGTTTGTATTTGGATTGTGGGTTTGAAATAACAAAAAAAAAAAAGAATTGAAAAAGAGAAAATAGTAGCGTAATTAATTTAATTTGTGCTATCGGTTGGTTTAGTTTCTTGGAAAGAGAATTCTCACCTCCAGATTAAGTGTATCTGTTAATCTATCGCTGATCTCGGTGGCATTGAACTGCAATAGACCACGTGCTTGGCCCAGTTTTAGTAGCTCCTTGGCATAGCCAACGGCAGGCTTAACATATTGACGCGAATCGATTTTCACATTCAAATGATGTTTGGCCACGTGGTTCAACAGATTTGATATCGTTTCGCTGGGACGTGCCGGATCGAAATAGGTTTGCTTTGGATAACCTTGAGACTTTAACAGGCCGTTAAACATGATTTGCGCTGTCTGGAAATATCTGTGGAATGTGGAAAAAATTGATTTGTTGATGATGTTGGCTTAAATGACACAGCATTCTCAAGTGAAAGGGCTGCTAGAAAGTGGAAGTTCTTTTTTTGTTTCGTCGTTTAACAACGCCGAAGCGCGTACATAATGCGAAAATAGCTATCATGTATATTTACAACTGCTTGACCCAAATAGCAAGCCAGACATTTGGCTTGTACTTTGCCTTTGGCCCACTTCCTGCCTGATCAAACCGGTTCCACCAAACCAACAACATTCTCACAACGCATTAAAAATGTAAAACCATTCTGGCTTTTTGGAGCTGGTTTTTTGTGTGTTGTTGTTGTATTTTAATGATGCCATCGACTTTGTAACTGTAGCACACATACACACATACAATCATGCATATCCAAATCCAAAACACAGGAATTGGACTTATACACTTTGTTGACCAATCAGATTAACAGGCATGTTCTAAAAAGCACCAGCACCAAAAGTGTGTCAAAAGGTAAGCAAGCAACCGACAGCTTCAAACATGGTCGATGCCAAACAGGTAGGCAGCAGTTAACGGTAATTCTTCACGTAGCCAGCTAGCCAGCAACAACAACAAATAAACAGGCAGCTGTTTGAGTCGTCGCATTGCATTTAAAATGTAACGCTCATTTCAAACGTAACGCTCAGAATCCAATTTGTATCACAGCCAGGTGCTAAATAGACTTAAACCGTAAAGAAAGCACAACGTGATTCACAATTAACATGCCTCAAAAAACAACCCACTCACGACTTTGCCAGAACATTCATAGGAATCAAAGAATATTTCTATGGTTAACTTACCTTAGATAATTTTCTGGATTGGCCAAATAGCTGGTCCAATCAGCCAAATACAAGGTGGCCGATTTGATCCAGCGGCGACGGAAAGATTGATTGTTCAGAGACTCGAAAAGTTTATCATAATCTACTTTACCATCGCGACCCTTGAAACCCTATGAGATATTGAATAAAAAACATATTCAAAACATAAGAAAAATATTTTTCCTTTTGGAAATATTTACCTTCATTATTTTATTGACACCAGACTTTTCGTACAATGCATCGGCCAGTTCGGAGTTGGAGAAGTGATCCCACAACACATGAATATGCTCCAGGAAGGGCGGCAACACCCAGGCATGATTCTTGTGACGCTCCTGTGTGCTCTGGCCCTCGGGACCGGCAAATGAGCTAACTGCCTGCATTATCAATGGCAAGAGATTCATGAAACCATTTTCCGTTTCTGTCTCCTCGGGTGAGGATCTCTTCTGTTGATGGTGATGGCTCTGTTTTTGGGCTGGCTTCTCACCACCACCCTGTGTGTTCATGAAAGCGGATGCTACCTGTAGGATTGTGTCCAATCCAATGCCAGACTCAGAACCACCATTGCCGCCATTGTTGCTGTTGCTGTTACTGCGCTTCTGTGCCGCTCCAGAATCCTCATCATCGCCTTGTGTAAACATTTCCAGGACATTGCCAATGATGGAGGGATCGAAACCACCACCACCACCACCATTGCCGCCACGTGCATTGTTGGCCAACAGACTGCCCAAACCGGACAGAATTTGCATGGCGCCACCGCCGCCACCACCTTTTCCGTTCGCCTGCATAAAGCTGCCAATGAGAGAGGCAACACCAGCAAGTCCACCACCACCACCACCGCCTCCAGCAGCAGCACCACCATTCTGATTGGACAGCGCCTCCTGGATGAACATGGAAGCCATGTCCAACAATGGATTCGACTCATCCTCACTGGCCATATGGCCATAGGGCTGAGCGCAGAGCAGCGCCAGCACAAACAGCGCTCGTTTCATGTACATGTTTGGGCAGGAACTTTCACAATCACACACTTGAGATACTTTTTTCTTTCTTGCTTATTGCTTTTGTTGTTGCTGGGCCAATTAAGCAACGCAGCGGCGAAGACGACAACAACGACAGCAACAGCAACAACAACGACGCGACCGACGCTTCACTGCGCAAAACAAACGGTTTGAAATAAATTGCAAAGCCAAAGCGACAATAAAAAGTGAGCTGTTATTATTATTCTTCTTCTTTTAGCAGAGTTGGGTATAAAATGAAACGCGGTAAGCGCAGCACAAAACACAGCCAGCACAGCCGAAAACTTTCTTTCTTCTGTGGCTCTGAGTCAGTTTGTAACACTTCTTAAGTCGCCAGTGTCTGTGTTGTGGGCCAGGCCAACATGTTGCAACGCATTTGTTTGTCCTCTCAGCAAAACTCAGCTGTGATCGTTCGCTGGCTTTGCGCTCATCGCTGTCCTCCGCTGTCTCTCTCACACTCTCTTGCTCTTTCTCTTGTCTTATTCTTTACGCCTGCGCTCTGCGTGACGTCCACGTCAGTTTGCTTGCGGCCCGCATACAAATTCAAAGTTAAATATGTTTGTGCCTGTATTGTGTATTATGTGTGTGTTTGTGTTTGTGTGTATTCACGAAAAAAATACTTTTGTGCTGTTCTATGGCACTTTTGTTGTTGCTGCCGGATTAAAGTTTTGTTTATATTTTCTACCCACTTTCTTTTTTACACACAACACACACTGCTAGTGTCGCTTTAAAAATCACTCTTCGGGGCAAAGTCAAAGTCATCATTTAGCTTTATTTTTCGCTCTTTGGTTCTTTGTGCTAACTTCAGCTTACAGTTTACAGACTTAGTCACGCTGAAAGTAATAACATTACGATAATATTAATGGGTAAAAATAAATGTTTGAGCTAAAAATGTGACTTATTTGCAGGTATTTTCATTAAAACAAGTTTTTCATATTTAAAAATTTACATTACAAAAAAAATAAATTTATTTTCCTAGTTTCTTAACTGATGTTTATATTAATCCTACTGTTCCTAATTGAGTAAAAAGAGTATCTCGATTTCGATATTTCGTTGAAAAATGTCTTGACTTTACTTTTTATTTAACTTTTTATGCAAATTTATAACTCTTATAAGAATGTATGGAGCCCATTAAAATTATTTCAGTTCGAATACTCAATCTGGCTTCAATCTTTCGATGTGTGTCACGGCCCATTTATATAAATATGTGAATATATTTTTCGACAAGAATAGACTATTTTGTGCCAATTGCATAAATAAAAATATATATACTATGTCCATTTCGTGCCGTCCAGTTGAGTTAAGAACAACTTAATCCGAACGTAAACTTGTGGTTAAAAGCTTGCTAAAAAAGCCTTTTTGCAGTGTTTTTTTGAGTTGTTGGTAAATCCAATTAATAATAAGCTACAACCGAAATAAAAAGATGTAATAAAAAATCGTTTTGCTTAACAAATTGTATTCCACTTACATCGGTGCCGTGGCCAGTCAAAGCGGAACACTCTAGTAAAGTCCAAGAACGACCTACCAATTGGTTTAGGCCTAGCAAGTCAACTATAATGGAACTGGGCAGAGCACCAAGCACATCCTGTTTGTTGGCCAAAACTAACAGTGGAACCTGTGACATCCGCTCGTCCAGCAACACTTCACACAGTTCGCAGCGTGCTTCGGCCAAACGGTACGCAGTCGTGCTGTCAATAACAAATATCTGGAAATGATTTGATAAAGAGTTCATGCTGGTTGTAAAAGGAATTCAGTTTGTGTTGTACCAAAATATTGACATCTTGGTAATACGTATGCCAGGACTGACGCATCCTCCAGTGACCACTTATATCCCTTAAGCATACCTTTAACTTCTTCAATTTCAAATGCTTCTCGGTTAGGTCGATCGTTGGAGCAATGTTCTTTATCTGGAAAAAGTGGAAAAAATTAAATCACCTTCGAAAGACTTAGTTTTTAATGATCTTACTGCCTCCGCCGATTCCGATGCTATGCGGGCGACAAACGTTGTTTTGCCCGCATTATTAAGTCCCAAGACGAGCAGGTTACACTCTTTCTTGGGCTCCCTTTGGAATATGTTAAACAGAGAACCAAACCTTTTACTAAAATTAGACATTTATTGTATGTGTTATTTAGTTTTTAAGAAGGGAGCTTTATATATATAAAAAAAAACTACTTAGTTTAGGATTTAGCTTTGACAGGCTTAAGCTACGTTTTTGATAGCATGTTTTTATATAAGTGCACATCTCATGGGTTTTTCTTTAACAATATTGATATTTGACTTATAGACTACTTTTTCATATTTTTGCACACCCAGTCCATGCCCTCCTTAATGCCAGTGCCATCGACAGCGGTGCATGCTTTGATTTCCCACGTACGCTCCTCCAGTTGCACCAGACTCATAGCCTCAGCCACTTCGGAGGCACTCATGGCATTGGGCAAGTCCTGCTTGTTGGCAAATATTAGCAAGGGAACTTTTTTCAAACGATTGTCCATCAGCATCTCAAAAAGTTCACTGCCCGTTTCCTTGAGGCGTGCGCGATCAGTGCAGTCAACAACGTAGATCTGTCCTTATAAAAGAATATAAATATTTAAACTTTAGATGCACTTATCAAGAGGTTACCAAAACATCCGTATTGGCAAAATAGTTCTTCCAATAAGGCCTAATCTTCCATTGACCACCAATGTCCCACACATTCAGCTTGAAGCCATCTGCTGCTACAGATTTAATGTTAAATCCCGCCGTAGGCGTTACCTGTGAAATATTGCAACGACTATTAGGAAAGCAAAAACGCATCTGCTCCATTATACTCACCGTTGTAATATCTTCGGAAGCTAGTTGCTTAAGTATGGTTGTTTTGCCTGCATTATCTAAGCCAAGCAGCAATATACGTGCCTCCTTGTCTGGATTCGGTCGCAGTTTGCGCAACAGCGATAGTAGACCCTAAAAAGCACACACAAAGCATTGAATAAATCCAATTTCAAATAGTATGCACTTGGCGCTCAAACTTAAAACATCGATACCATTCTGACTACTATTAAGCTTTCAGCTGGTAACACTTATTTTTCTCAGCTGTTGCGCATGCAAAACTTATCGATACCATTACAATTTTACAAGTTTCTATGACAACAAAATATAATAGGCAAAACATCACATTGGATAATAACAGGCAATTTAATCAATTTTAATTACATCTATTGCCGCATGATAGATGTACAGTCTAACTGCTGACAACGTACCATTTTCCAACAACTGAAAGCAAATAAAGCCCGCACCAAGATCAGTTTTGAATTGCACTAATTCTACCACTTGAGTTTAAACACAATTTGATTAATCAATTTGGAAACAACCACCAACGACAACATTACAGGTACAATGCTATCTAGCAACTAAACAACGGTCGACCAAACAACAGAGCAACAGCCCCTCTTTGCGCGTCGCTGCGCAACCGCTGTCCAGACACAAGCAGGCAAGCGGAAGATGAGACACTTACTATTTACGGGGTTCAATGCATTTGGACAGCATAACAAAAGCATGAACAGCGGCAACACCGGTCGCACTTCCGGTCGCGTTGTTGCCTTAACCGGTTCGTAGTGTAAAACAACTTGCATTTTTAACGCATTCTTAAATCCTAAAATTGAATTTTTTAGAAATATGCGCCCCAGGCAATAGCAACGAAAACATTATAATTGCTATAAGCTGGCGTTATACAGCCTATGCTCAGGGCAATAAGTTATGTCTGTGTGGATTGCTTGATTCAAAGGCGGGCGATTGCCTGAAAGTGGAGACAGTTGATAGGATCAAAGCCTTGGCTGTTTCTGATAACCATTGTCTGGTTCTGCTACAGAATGGCCAGCTATTCAAATTGGACGCCAATCTAAATGCAGAGTTAATAAAGATCAAGTTGGAACATCCGCCTCTTAAAAGTACAGCAACCAAGAGAAATGTTTTTGGAGATGCCAAGGATGCTAAGGACAATTATGACGAAATCACACACATAGCCTGTGGCGCGTTTATTAATGTGGCCATTAGTGCTGAAAATGCCGTCTACAGCATACCCAGTTGCCTGTATGAGTTTCCACAGCGTCAGTGGCGAGTGCAACAATTGGAATGTGGACAGGAGCATGCCCTATTGCTAAATGGCAATGGAGATGTTTTTAGCTGGGGCAACGGAATGTAAGATGGGCACTCGCTAAAACACCCTTAATTTTCTGTCATTTATCTTTTCCTTCGTTTTTATCTTACAGACGTGGCCAACTTGGTCACGAGACACTGGGCGTAAAAGAAGCGCCAGTGTTGGTGGAAGCATTAGCTGGCATTAAGGTAAACAATGGCACTATCTATCTATCGTAATCTAATCATCAACGTTTATTGTAGATAATACACATTGCTGCTGGCGGTTGGCATAGTGCGGCGATTTCTGCATTTGGCGATCTCTATATGTGGGGCTACAATTGCAATGCTCAGCTGGGTATGCGCGTCATGAAACCAGATGGCCTGCTAAAGGAGCCAACGGTTTATCCACTGCCCCAGCTGGATAATTTGCCCGAATGCTGTGGAGGTGGCGAAAATGCGTATGCTGTTTGTACTCCTGTTGGGGTATACGCTGGGGCACGTCACACGCTGCTGAAGCGTAGTTGTGGAAGTCTGTGGGGCACTGGCTGGTCTGCCCATGGTCAACTGGGCAAGCAGCTCCATGAACAAACATATTTGGAACAATTTCAGTGCATTTATAATGCGGCTGAAAGTTGTGAATATTATGTGATTTGTGGTCCGTGGGCTACATTGATTATAAGTTATTAAATTTTAATTATTTTTATTTTTTATTTAATATTCTGTTATTGATTATTTAATATTTTCTCTTTGTGCACACAAAAGCTTACTGCTATGACACGTATAGCGCGCATATAAGCATCTCTTTCTATCCATAGTTGTCTTTACTAACGCATTAGCCAAGTTTCGCACCAGCCTAAGGAATGAAATAAAATAATTGTTGAAATCAAAAAACATTTCTGAATCTAATTTTGTAGACATTTTTTTTAAATATGTTGTGTGTTCCAAGCAACGTGTGCGTTGAAAAGACTTTTAGTTGATCATTAGTTTAAAATTTTAAAATAGCTTAGAATTTGATGATCTGAATTCAATAATGGCGTAAGTAATGCTTTCCTCGTCCACATGTGTTTTGCCTCACACAACAAATTCGATTCTGTAGGACATTTGCACTGTTGTGGCGTATGGAACTGGCTTTACTTTATCCTTACACGCATATGGAACCGATTCAATATACACTTGGCGAAGAATATAAGATGCTCTGGGCCAAGAGCACGCGATCTTACTATGAGCTTCTCACACCGGTCTTCATACAAATTGGCATATTGCTTTCTTTATTGGGATAGGTTCGTTCAGAATGTGCCCTGATGTGCCATTGTGGACATTGTTGTCGCCCTCGTCGACGTCTTGTAATCAGTAAAATTTATTTTTAAAAATGTTATTAAACAATATTTACTTTAGCAAAAGTCATATACACACACGGACACACAAACACACACACACGCACAGTGCAATAAACTTTTCAGCACTTGTGGATCGGTACGGTTCGGTTCGGATCGGATCGAGGCGACAACTAAGTCACCAACTGACGCATTCACTCACCCACGCGACGACTGACGACGGTTTCGGTGTGTTCTTTGTTTGTTTGTCGTTTTCTATTTTTTGCCCCGCTAATGTGTAAGGGTATTTCTTGGAAATGTTCGATAATTTCGTTATTATTATTGGCATGACATGGGATTTTGATATGCTTTTGTTCGGAACGGCACAAATGTTACTGCAATTGGATTATAAAGTAATTATTTAATTTATTAAATAACACTCAATTTTTACAATATAACAATAAATTATCAAATAAAAAAAAATAAATTGAAAAATATATAGAAATATATATTTTTGTTTATATTATTGAAGTTTTATTTCAATCAACGATGTTAAGTAATGACAATTAAACATAATCAATTAATAACGATTAATTATTGATTTTTTAATATTTCTAATTGGTTACGATTACAAATAATCCACATTTCAATATATTAAAATCAAAAATCTTAAATACGCATCTTAAATGTGATTCTTTCCCTCAGTGTAATATAAATATTTTTTTAAACTAATGTGTATTCAAATAAATCTTTTTGTTTATTATTAATATATTAACTATTTCCTAGTGCTAAAAGTATGAGAACTTTTAAATTATTGCGCTTGTAACACATACATAAATATATATGAATAAAAAAATTAATTTTTTTTGTCAACAATTCTTTTCACATAAATTTTCTTTAATTTTTCCAATAAACCATTTTTTTTTATTGTCATTTGTAGAGCTCTCAAGTGTTCCAGTTGGCCCATTCCATTTCGTATTTCTTTGCGTAGTATCTGAGCACCAGGTTCAACGTTTTTATGTTTTATTTGCCAAATGAAACATGTAAAAAAATATATATGAATAAAAAAATTAAGAAAACTCTTTTTTTGTCAACAATTCTTTTCACATAAATTTTCCTTAATTTTTCCAATTAACCATATTTTTTTAATGTCATTTGTAGAGCTTTCAAATGTTCCAGTTGGCCCATTCCATTTCGTATTTCTTTGCGTAGTATCTGAGCACCAGGTTCAACGTTTTTATGTTTTATTTGCCAAATGAAACATGTGAAAAAAAGAACAGCAACAAATGTTTATCTTATAGCGAACTGCGTGAGTTTTCGTTCTGGCAACCAGACAGCAATGCGGTGCACAAATAGGCTTTGCTTTTGGGCTTTACTTGTTTTATGAGAGCGCCATCGTTTTTTTTTCTCACTATTTTGTTTTTGTGTTGAACAAACTTTGTTATCGACGAAAAATGAAAGAAAAGAAAAAAGAACCGAGGCGGACAGTGTCATTTTTAGGCCGCAAAACTATTTGCTACCAGCAATTGACGCTGCAACAGCAAAGGGGGTTGAGGAAAGATGGTGTAGGAGAGGGGTAAGCGGCGAGGAGAGGGTGGTTGAGTTCAAGCGCCTGGCTCAAGGCGAATGCGGTTAAGTTTCCGTTTTTTTTTTTTTTCTGCTGCAGCTTATCAGAACCACTTGAAGTATCCGACACAAAAAAAAGTGCTAATTGTAGCACTCCCATTGCTTATACATCTCCCTCTCTCTCTCTTTCGCTTTCGCTCTCGCTCGCGCTCTCGTTTGCGCTGTCTCTCTCTACATCTGTCTCTTTCTGATGTGGTTTTCGTTACTCGAAAATTGTAATTCATGCGTGCGAAGCAGACGCCAAAGTTTCAACAGAAATCAGTCAATCATAACCAACAAAAAAAGTACAAAAATGCAGCAGATTGTTTGCGCTGCTGCCCCCTCAACTTGCTGCTGCGTTGCAAGTGCGTGCTGTGCCGCATGCAACGTTGCACACATACATAGCCCCCTGTTTTCTGGCACTACAAACAAAGCCTACTCCTTGGTCTATTCGCTCGTTTGTAAAGAAGCATTTCGCATATTCCCTGACCTACCTTGGCGCCCAACCTGTTTACATTTGGGCGTAGTACGTTGACCACTGTAAGCCGCTGTGTATCTTTACCTCACCCCTGCCAACTCACCCTCTGTCCACAACTAATCATCACTTTGAATTTGCGCTAATGACTTGCTGCACACCCTTCCCCCACCATTCCCCTCAACGTTTCACTGGCAAAGCTCACATTAAGTGTGTGTAAAAAAAAAAACAAGAAAAAGAGAGTAGAACGATAGAAGAAATGTGCTCATAAAACGTTTTGGCATCCCAAATGCTACTACATACATATATTCCATGAAGCGTTGTTCCCCATAGACGTGCCGCATAAAAAATTATGCATGAATGTATTTGCTTTATTCAACATACTCGCAACCGCTTCCATTCATTCATATTCCTTGCCCAAATGAATGTTGCCCTCGACTAGCCCGAAAAAAACAGAGACGACAACGACGACGAAGGAGAGGATGAGGAACGAATGCAGCGTCGCATTTTTACGGCTCCATTCATGTGACGACGGAAGTGTCAAGTGGCTGTTGGCAACTCGTTGACAACGACAACCCAACTCTCTCTTTCTCTCTCTCTCTCATCCTGCGCGTCCTTTTCGTCAACGTTGACGTCGACGTCGCTGCAGCCCTCCGCGTCGTTGGTGCCCTGCATCGAAAAGTGCCGTTATTGTTGCATAGTTGTCTACCTTGCCGCCTCCGCTTACACATACACACACACATGCATGTTTGCAATGTTGTACACCCCATCGCACACATGCTTACACGGGAGTCCTGTCTACGTGTGCCCAAGTTGCATTCTGGTCTTTGCGTTGGCGTCTGCCGTTGAGTGGCAAACTTTTTATTCGTACGTATTCTCCCAAACGTTTTTCGTGTACGGGTAAGTATGTTCTGTCCCCCATCCCCCTTCTTTTCCTATGGTTTTTTTTTTTCGTACTTCTGCACCATTTTTATATGTCCTTCATTTAGGTAGCTTTGTTCATTTTTTTTTTTTGGGTACAGTTGTGTTTGCGGGGTTAAGTGACTGTGTGCAATGTACGTATAAGCAGTTGAAATACGTTACACACGGCACATGCAAATAGTCTGCTCTTTATATGGGTGTCAAAGTGGTTTTTGAGGCACTTTGGATTCAAATGAAACAATTGCTAGTTAGTGTAGAGGCAGTAACTTTTAATGGGTGGGTAGAGATTCTTTGTGGAATAACAACTTTGGGGAAATCTGTTAAAAGTCTGCACAGAAATTTGTTAAAAATGGCTTAACGATTTGTGTGCAATATTCATTAAATATTAATAAAAAAATAAATATATTAACATTAAATATTTATTTTGAGTAATCGATAACTTTTGCGTAGATTGATTTATGATAATAAGAAAACAACATTTGGTAGAACTTTACAAACATTTATTTGCTTAACTATTATTTTTATTTTAACTAACAGCAACAACACATAAATATATATTAATAAAAAAATTAAAAAAACCTTTTTTTTTTGTCAATAATTCTTTTCACATCAATTTTCTTTAATTTTTCCAATTAACCTTTTTTTATTGTCATTTGTAGAGCTCTCAAATGTTCCAGTTGGCCCATTCCATTTCGTATTTCTTTGCGTAGTATCTGAGCTAATCTAATAACAGCTAATCTTAATCTTAATATTAAACTCTGTCAATTTGAACCATTTGCATTCCTGCTGCTTTAAATTCCATGACAAATACACAAATTCCGTTGACAACTTGATTGTCCTGGCTCCACAAAAGCAAAAGCCTAATTGAAGTTAGTCACTTACATAACCAACAACAGAAACAACACCAAAACAAACAGCAACAACAAGAGAGACAACGATAAAATCATGATAATATGATTAGGCGTTGAGCTGGTGCCTGCTGGTGGCATGCCCCATGCACATCCATGAAACAACGACAAAAAGCTTTCGCTTTTGCAGGCTTTCAGGGCAGTGAAACTCCGGCCCTTGCCACACATCCTCCTCCAAATGGAGGCAAGAGCAGCAAACAGCCACTTAATAGCAACATGCTGCACATTTGCATTGCGTCTGCCTCTAATGAAGGTCTGTGGCGCGTTCGGTGTCCGTTGCGTTAGCGTTGCGACCTTCGCCTCGGCTAGCTGCACTTTTTGGTCAAACAAAACGCCCCAAAAAAACAGTTCGCCATTCATGGCCACAGACCCAGTTGGCCGCGGTTGCTGCCACAACTGCTGCTCGTCTGGCTGCCCGGCTAGCGGCTGTTACTTTTGGCGTAAACGTGCCCAGGCCGGCATATACATATATATATATATATATATATATATGTATGGCATTGGGGCGACGACGGCAACACGCACGCAGAGTGAGAGCGTCAGATTCGAAGTCGTTTTGTTGCATCCTCCACGCTGTGGCATTGGCATTGGGAAAATGTGTGGCACCAGGCAGCCAGCCGGCTTTTCTCGTCGTCGTTGTTGCTGTTGTTTTTGGTGTTGACGCTGTTGTATTTTTGGCATGCCGTCTGCTGTTTGCTGTTTGCTGCCCAATTGCTGCCAAAACGTTACGTATACGTAACGCGCACACAACTCTATTTTTGTATGTATGTGTGTGCAATTTGGTGATTCATGTTGGGGAGCGGCGACGTTAATGCGCTTATGGGCAATTTGTAAGCAAAAGGGCCATGGAACGGATGTAATCACTTCTAGGAAAGTTGACCCCTCAGCAATCGGAAGCTGATTCAGTTTGTTAGCATTGCACAGTTCCTTGTAAAGCTTGTAGTTATTGAAATCGAATTAAAAACGGTGGCATACTTGAGACAATATAAAAATGCTTTAATCTGAACATTCTTTACTTTACTTTCACTTTAAGTTTTATCTTAAGTTCGTAAGAATAAGCATTAATGTTAAGTTGACAAATCGGGTCAAACTTTAAGATATGCATTATGTGCAGCATTAACAAGAAATTAATAGATAACAAATAAAAGATATTTTTACCACACCAAGATACGTTAATCTTTTAAAGTCAAGAGTTCAAACATTAAAGATTTAGCATAATAATTCTTTTAAAGTAAAATCGAATAGAAAAACTAATATAAAAAAAACGAACGAAAATTTATTTTAAATATAGTTAAGAATTATAAAAATAACTTAAAACATGGTCCAATGTATCTATCCAAGAATGTATCTTTTATTATTGTTTTAACACAACTTGGAAGTTATTTTATAGCATTCAAATTTCATGCTTCAATTTTATGTTTATTTTGCTAGGATAAAATTCGACAGCATTTCAATTGAATTTGACCCAAGCAGTTTTTACATTCTCACAGCAAATTCTAACAATTTTTTATGCAATTTTTTGTTTTTGGTGGAGGCATCCTTTTAAAGGACTACACAGATATTGATTCACCATGTGCAATTTTTTTCTTCTGATACGTTGTCTGGCCCCCGAAAAATAGTTGAAGCAAAATTTCTTGTCGATTTGTCCGCCTGGGCAGCCCGTCCATCCCATCTGTCCAAGTGTCTAGCTGTCTATCGCTCAGTCTATTCGATTGGCCGTAATGTAATATGCGTTTATGCCAAGCTGCTTCCCATGGCTTAGTCCAAATGCCAGCACATTCGATTTATCTACGATATTTTTTTTTTTTGATTCTTTCGCTCTCTATCTTTTTGTGTGTGTGAGTGTGTGTGTTTTTTCTACGTTTCGTTCGGGTTTGTTTTTTATATATTATTTTTTTTTCTTATTATTATTTTGCCTTCTGCTTTTCGCTCGTTTGCATATTAAAATTTCATATGCATCTATTTTTTTTTGCTTTATTAATATATAGCAGCTATTTTTTGTTGGGCTGCGACTGCCTTAGTTGGATCTGTGTTCGATTGGTGGCTGGGTTAGTTGGTTTTCTGCTCCGTTTGCCCCATCAAACTGCACGTCGAAATTAAATTTCATTTGTCTGTGTGTGTGTGTGTGCGTGTGTATGGTGTGTTGATATGCGAAATGAAAGCAACCTTGGAAAACCGAGAACTCGGATCTGACACTTGGATATGTTTTGGTTTGGGTTTGAGGTTGGGTTTGGGTTCTAGCCAAGCGCGATTTATTGAATTATTTAGCGAGCAGCTGTTTAACTCGATTTACTTGACGCCAGTGCACATATCAACCATATATACTTACATATATTCTAACCGAATGCCACTGATGAATGTCTTTTTGCTACTTTCCCATGGATGGATTCTAGCTAATTTGTTGTTGCCTCAGTGCGTCGAAGTCATTGAAAATTAGACAAATTGAAAGAGTCAAAATGGCAAAAGCGACAAAAACTTAAACAAAATACATGCATATATGTATGTTAAGTACAGTGTGCATAAAGAAGTGAAGAACCAACACAGCTGCACTATCAATTTGCACAAAAGTCACACACACATCCACATCAATACAAAACCGTGTCACTTAAGTAGCCTCCAACACACACACACACACACTTATGTATTAAGAGACATTCTACGCTCTTTTTGGTTTATGCCGCTTCTTTTTTTGCGCTTCGACGCGTCACCAACTCTCTCTGTGTGTGTGTGTGTGTGTATGAAGTTTATTCAACTAAACGAGCGGTTCATTGAACTTGGCCGAATGGCGAATATTCGGTTGTCGTAGGTTAGGGCACCCATTGTGCATTCACAAACTGAAGTTGTGGCGAGTTAAGTACACACACACATGCAATCAATCGCATAAAAGACTGACTGACTGACAAACTAGCTGACTAACAAAACGAGTGACGAAAAATGCATTCAGACACACACACACACACATTGACTCGCACGCATATCAAAAGTGCATAAAAAGCAATAAGTGAACACTTTATGGCGCTGAGGCAAGCAACGAAGAATCCGCCGTATTTCGGCAGCCTTACATGTGTCGTCTGGCCATGCAACGTGTCAGGGTTGGTTGTTGTGTTGCACGTATAATAATCCCCATTGATAAGCGAGTGAATGCAATCGACAAATTTAATTTGTAGTTATCAATGTGAATTGCGTTTTTTTTTTTTGTTTGTGTGAATATGAATAAAGAGTGGCAATAATACTAAAATTGCATGCTGCATGCATTCGAATGGGATAAGAACGTGCTGCTTAATGTCACATTTATGAAAAGCTATTTTTTGACAAATTTGTGGCAGACGAAATTTAACGAAACTGACGAGGGAGTTGACTTTGAGTTAAGGTTTTCAATTTTAGCACTTTTATTGATAAAGTTATATAAAAACATAATCAACAAGTAAGAATGCTCTGGACGAGAAATCCCGCCTAGAAGCTACCTTGAACCGTATACTTAGCGCGTACAGTAAGTGCATGCACGTATGTGTCTACGTGTCTACGGCAGTTTTCATTATTTCGTCTATAGTTTCAAACGCCGTTTTCAAATTTTTCAAATTCAATATTCTATTGGTATCGATTCCATGTGTATATCGGAAAGGGGATGAGCTATCGATAACTTGACAACCAACTTATACTGTCTAGGGCTTGGGCGAGCTTATGTTCCAAATCTGAAGTCTCTAGCTCTTATAGTCTCAGAGATCGACGCGTACATACATACAGACAGACATGCCTCTATCGACTAGACTGATGATGCTGATCAAGAATGCTTTTGCACAAAATGATTATACCCTGTTTACCCTTTTTCAATACGTTCAGGTAATCAAAAGGTTATCTGCTATCATATTTTTATGTACAGATATATTTAAATTACTATATGATAATTTTAGACTCATAAAAAGTTAAATGCATACATACTTTTATATATTTCTTGCCTTGTGAAATATAATACTTTTCACTATTTCTTGCTGTTTTGCTGATTCTCAAAGTATAAAACTTAAACAATGTAGCTCAAAGTATAGCTTAACTTAAAGGTTATCATAGTTTGGGTATCTGAAAATGGTTGCTGTGGTAACTTATACTAAAAGATCGTTAGCAATACATCAATTGCCTCTTCCTCATATTCGCAACTCATTTCTTCTTAAATTGTTGTCATCTTGCATTGTGCACTTCTCTTATGCAAGCGTCATAAGCGTTTTTCAAGTGCATTTACCGAATATAAACGATGTAGTTCGTCTTCGCTATATAGATATATTCTTAAAAAATCTTACGCTCTGCTGCTTTCCTTTATTGCTTGTGCCCTTCAATTGTCTCCATCAAACACTCAAGTGTTGCCACATACTTATCTATGTGTATATACCATATATATAAAAACTGGCAGCCAAGTCAACTTACCACAAACAAACAAAAAAAAAATAATGCAAGTCTTCTGTCTGCCTCAACGACGACATATATGAACGAACCCAGTGATGGGTCTGGTTGTGTCTGGTCTGGGATGGGTGGCATCTTGAGGCTGAGCTTTCATAGACGAAATATGAGGCGCAACCGAAATGCAGCAACCAGCAGACCCTCTTCTACTAACTTTGTGTGTTCGCTCCCCCGCCCATCCCATCACTCCTCAGCACCCCTTTGGTTTGCATATGGGTAATTTGAGAACATTTGCGCTTTAACTGCAGGCGAAATGCGAAAAAAGTAGCAACAAAAACACAAAAAAAATGAAGAAAAATATATCTACATACTTACATATGTGAGCAGATGTGTCGCCTTCGCCTGGCCTGGTATCTAGCTACACTCATACATATATACTTATGTATGTTTGTAGTTGTATATTCGAATGGACTTTCAAAGGCCTAAACCGATGCGCCGCTGTTGCAGCTTGTTTGGTTGTTGTAGCTGTAGCTGTTGTTTTTTTTTCTCTTCTAGCAGTTGTTGTTGTTGACTTTGAGGGCTTCATCATCTGCTTTTGGCCAGTCGCTAGCTGGTACGCTTGGCTTGGCTGGCGAGGCCAAAAGACGAAAACTGACAGCGACGAGCCATTGGAGAGTGGCTTAGGTTTTGGAGTATGCTTTGGCCCAGCAGCTAGACAAAACTAGCCATGCCAAGGGTAGGAGAACAACAACAACAACAACAACAGTAACAGCAACAACTGGCGGCACATTTCAAGTTGACTTTATTTTCAAACTGCATCCACTTTGGTGTGCAGTCTTTGGGTTTGCCCAGGACCGAAACTTGATGAATTGGGAATTAATGCCTGTGACAAGCTTTTCTATTATTTGTGTGTTTGTTTGTGCAAGTGAAAAAAAAAAACATGGCATGTCATAAAAAAATCTATAAGAAACAATATATAGCTTGCCTGCCAATCAGATAACAATCCAGATGCAAGTTTGTTCATGTTCTAATTGCCTTTACTTTATGTCGAAGTTACGAAGTAATCGTAATAAAAGTAGGTTACAAAACAATTGTAACTTATTAGGAAGATTATGGAAATGATTAAATTAAGGATACAAACTGCTTTTCGATTCAAATAGCAAAACAACAATATTTTTTAGCAGGCTTCTGATTCAATTTTAGTCTCTAAGAGTTTCAGTTTAATTCTATTTGTCTTATTAATAATATTTCTTAGCAGATTATCAATAATCATCATATTTTATTTACTTATTCTTAACAGGGTAGCCTGCTGTCAATCATACATTCTGTCTTGACATTCTTGACTATTGTGTGGTGGCATTTTGGGTATTTGATATCTTTTGTGGCTCTTTAGTCACACAGAAAATGTGTTGCAGTAGCATTCTCATACTCTGCACACAAACATGCGTGCCTGTCTGTGTGTGTGTGTGTGTCTTTTTCTGCTCCTGCTCTATGCTCCCTTGAGCGTTGAAAAGTTCATTGCACTTTTTGCGCAGAATTTGTTGCCTAACCAGCCAAAGAACAAACGCAGTGGACGAATAAGTTGTTGTTTTTGTTACTCTCCTACTCTTTGGCTTTTAGCTTCGTTGTATGTGTGTGTGTGTGTGAGTGTTGTTGCCTTTTTTTCGTGTTTGGCGTCAACATTGGCAGCAGGTGTTTGACATTGCGTCAAAGCTATTGTTGCTGTTGTTGCAGTTGCAGTTGTTACTGAAGACTAGTTGCCTGGCTGACAGCCTGCCACAGGAAGCCATAGAGCATTTGCCAAGTTGTTTTCATTGTTAACAAGCTTTCTGTTGTTGTAGGTCGCACACGAAAGAGAGCCTGCCTGATGCGTATATATGAATACGATTCCGAAACTCAATGATTACCTGTGAAACGAAAAACCGAAAAAAAATATAAAAAAAACATTCATAGTCAGATGCATCATCCAATTAGAGTTGGCATTCGAGTTGCAGTGCTAATTAGCCACTAAAAATCATGGCCCAAACCAGTTGTAAACTGATATTCGCAATGCTCACAATGCCATTGGCAGCTAACCTTTTCTAAAAAAAAAGTTTTTTTTCTCTTTTGTTTGTTGTTTCTAACTCTTTAGGGTCTTATGAGCCATATGCTCATTAAGACTCTTGGGAATAGTAATAAATTAAAGTGCATTGATTGGCATTGTAGTGGAAATGATAGAAACAGTTGCTCAATGTTGTTCAAAAAACTTCACAAAACTTCTTTCATATTCATATACTTCAGACTACATTACTATATGCTTTAGCATAATGCTCATTAGCCAGCCAGTTGGTTGTACTTCAAAGGCCTAATCATAAGTTTACGCTCAAATAAATGCACAGCTGACCAATGAAGCCAAACAAAATAGCGCCAGCAACTAAATCAAATAGAACTTCAGTTAAAATTGAAGCGTAAACTGCTTGAATTGCAAAAAAATATGATTAAAAAAATACGTTTCGATTGCTATTTTCTGAAATGAATATCTCTTTGACTTGCCATTCAAGTGCATGACCATTTTGTTACTAATTTTTCTGTTTATTTTCTTTAACGCCCAACCCCCTTAAACATCTGCAATTGATGGCAAATATTGCGTATACTGTACTTATGCAATCGGCTCGCTTGCTGTTTGGCCTGTTTCTCTTCATATTTTTCCCGCAATTTTTCTAAATAGCAAAAGGCTGCAGCAAAGTCTGCGTGTGTCTGTGTGTTTGTGTATGAGTGTGTGAGTGTGTTGCACACGCATAAAAGAATATTGATCTGCCCCTTACCCAGGAAAGGCGACCATTACGCATCAGCCGGGAGGCGAAAGCCTGCCGCAAACTTTTTTTCCTCTCTCTCCTTTTTTTTTTTTTTTTTTTTTCATGCCATGAAAAGTCTTTTGCAGTCTTTGGTGGGGTTCTGAAAGACAGCCAACAGAAAAGGCCTCCAAATTGACGGCTAGCATTTCTGTATAATCTACCCTGTTTACAAAGTATTTACTAATGCAAGTACAGTTGTGTGTACGTTTGTACACAAGTATATATACTTTAGAGTGCATTAAATGCATTTCAGTGGTAAAACTTACGCACTTTTTTTTTTAGTTTCACAAGTGTTTTGTTGTTGTATTTGTGCTTGCATACGTGTGTGAGGCCGACCGAACGCCAAGTTTGTTATATACAAACATAATTATAATTTTTATTTCTTGCCTTTTTTTGTGGTCTGCATTGCTAAGAGCACTTTTTTTTATCAAATTGGATTTAAAAGAAGATTTTTCAAGCCGCCTATTTTTACACTGGGTAGCCCCAAGCGTTCCCAATTTTTTTTTTTGGCTGGCATAGCCTTTTGACGTTTCCTGTCGCCCAAAAAACAAAAAAAAATGCTAAAGGGAAATTCATTTCCCATGCGCACGACAAAGCCATGTCTGGGCTTTTTGCCTTTTTCATTTTGTCCAAAACGAAAACTTACAAAAAGAAAAAACTACTGAAACAAAAATGATAAAAAACAAAGGTCCCCGCATTGATAATTAAGCAGAGCAGACAAGTACAAAACCTAAGTGAATTGGCGCCCTCAAAAGCGGCCAGCAAAGCGCCCTATGCAAAAGGTACAGTTGAAAAAGTATTTGACTATTTTCCGTCATTATAGCAGAAGGAAAATTCTTTTTTATATGATAAGTTGTCTTAGGGACATAGAAACGTTTGAGGCAAAGAAGAAAAACCTTTTGGCTTTCATTAAAATTTGTATTTGTATTCCACTTTGCTAGCTTTGTTTTAAAAACCCAATCAAGTGTATTTAATTTTCGGTGAGCTTAGCTAAAAAAATCTTTCCGCCGGCCATTTAACTTGTAGCGTGTGACGAATTTTCAAATTATTTGTTTTGGTCGACAGCTATAAATTTAAACTCTTTTCGTGTTGGCCATTTTACTGCTCGTGTTTTAGCTTTAGCACATTTGACAAAAGCAGCAGTAACAAAAAACAAAAAAACCTAAACAAAAAGTTGAAGAAAATTGTAAAACTGGCTGGTCGCTCACCATCAACATCTAAACGGCCCAACGACAAATTTATGATAATTTACAAAAAAAAAAAAAAAAAATAGAAGAAGAAGAAAAAATGACTAGTACCAGCGTCAGAGAGGTTTCCCTCGGCCATGAAATGACATTTTAGTACATCGTCTATTATTGCCTCAAAACATGCTCTTTTGTTGTTTGTCGAAACATTCTCATGGCCTGCAGGCGCCACGCCCTTTTCCATCGTTCGACTCGACTGTTTGTTAAAAAATATGACCGCCAGCATATTGCAAATTATATTTAATTAACATTGCATTTGGACGACAGCTCTGTCAAGCTCGCTTGTTTCCAGTTTTTTGTTTTTTTGTTTTTTTTTTTGTTGATTTCCATTTTTATTTTCAGTTTCTGCTTACAACGAAATTCAATTGCATTTTTAATTAGGTTGCCATCAGTTTTGCTGTTCCTTTTTTTTTCCTATTGTTGTCATTTAACGTTTCGAGTAATTTGGAATATTCATAGGGCTTGGTCGCTTGTAGTATGTGGTGTTTGCCATGCAAATGCTGCAGTTTCGATACAAGCTGAAAATGTCAACATTTTGCATGCAACAATGTAATTATTTTTTGCCGTATGTTAAAGATGTCAAAAATTAGTTCTTGCAACACGAAAGTTAGAAAATTTTGCAACTAGATACTGTTCTTGAAGTCATAACTTTCAAAACATCACCTAACTCATTTTACAACACAGTCTAACTGCCTCATTAGCGCGAGTGCTCGACAGCACCCTAATCCTACTGTAAGTCCCTAGTTTTTTCGACTACACAATCCTTACATGGGGCTTAGTTTGCCACCAATAAATTTTGGCTACCATTTTTAACAGAGCGCAATAAAAACAGAATTGAGAACAGAATAGAAAAAAGCATAGTGACAAACGGCAGCCAGGTTGCTGCACATATTTTAGCCAACTTTTAAAATATGTTGCCATTTGTTGGCCAAGTGGCCGCATGCAACAGGCGGCAGTCAGCAGCTGCCCGCTTAGACGTTGATGGCCATGCCAGTCAGTGGCACTACCGAGTGAAGGCAATGTTGTACAAACAAAAAAAAGTGGTTTTCTATATATTTTTCTAAAATCAAAATGTCCAGTTTTTTGTTCATCAACGCTGCTGCTACTGCTGCGCTGCGCTGCTCTTTGGCCAAAGTTGTCTCGGAGTTTTTTGTGCTGCAATGTCATTAACTTGGCCAGCGAGTAGCTAGCCGCCGTTGCCGCCTTCTCCAGCCGCAGTTGCATCTTCAGTTCGCCATGTTCGCTGACTTTGCAACATGAAGCGATTTGAGCATTAATGTTCAGTCAGTTTGCTACGTTTTTCTAGCTTATTTTTTGTTGCTGCTGCTCCTTTTGTTGCTTCTAATTTTGTCAAAGTGCAAAAAAGTGCGTGCGCAATTATAAAATGCATTTCATTGCTGACTGAGAGATGCAATGACTTTGATTTTGTGTCGCCAAATTGCTGAGTTGAGTTGAGCTAAGCTGAGCTGAGCAACAGCCCGAAAGGAAGAGGTTCATTAAAAGAGTATTTCAGCGCTGCTGATTTTGCCACACATTTTTTGATTGCCCCCTAGCAGCAGCAGCAACAGCAACAATATCAGCAGCAGCAGCAACATCTTGACTGTGGTCAGTTTTATGCGAATCGATCGCAAACATGTTGCTGCTTTTGTTGTAATGCGGGCCATGCAACACAAAAAGTTGCCCAACCAGCGCTGCTCTTCATCTTCATCTTCATGTTCATCATCATCATCATTACCCCTACAGCTACCAGCTACCACCGACTACAGATGGGCTCGCCTTCTCTCTGATTGCTGTCAGATTTGTGGTTGGACTTCTCCAATTGCTGACCAAGACATTGAACCTGCCCCAACTGCAGTGAAGTGCACACAAAATATTTCGCCTCTTGACTGCGAAAATAACTCAACTGATTGACACTCAGGAAATGTCAGCAATTTGATTGGCTTTTATGCACAGCCGCCGTTGAGTGTTAGACAAAAACAAAATTTACATATTTTAGCCACTGTCGCTTGGGCCCATTCGAACAATTAGAATTCATAGACATGTGCCAAATACAACAATAACCACAGCAACACCAACAGCAACAACTTTATCGTTTAACAAGCCTCGTTGACTGTGCTTCATTCGTTGTTGTAAAGAGGGGTTCATTGACGTGTCCCACAGAACAGGAATCAAAACGAAATGCGCCAAAAATAGCTAAATACTGAACAAAAACCAGTTGGCGAAAATAAGAATGCACCAAAGCTACAAAAAGCAAAAAGGCCACAACAAAAAGCCAAAGAAATTTTCATAATTTTTGCATTTTATAGAATATTCGAAAAATAAAAGAGCAAAGTATGTAAAATGTAAAAATGATTATCGCTGCAAGTGACTAGTTAATACCCTGCATACAAGTCAACAAGAGCCATAACGGAAGTAAATTCATTACGTATCTTGAGTTCAATTCAATTCATGATTTTAATTCAACTTATATGTAGATAAGAAACAAATTTGTAAGTTCCGCTCAAATATTTTTTTCTTTGTAAGAAATTTTTCACTACTAAGAAAAAGGTTCTGAGATGGTCAAATTTTTTAATTAACAAGATGCATTTGATTGAAACAAATGCAAAGACAATTTATAAGTCCCGAAAAAAAATTGTTCCGAATAAGTTTTTTTCTGTCTTAAGGACCGATTAGATATTTTGTTTGAGGAAATCTAAGCTTTTTTCTATGTGTTTTGTAAACTCTTCTCGACTTAGTTCTGTTTCTCATTTGGCTAATATACCCTTGTTGCTGTTGTAAAAGGGCATTAATCGTCTCTAGGTGCATTGGCCGCATTCAAGGCTATCACAGCTCATAGTTATTGCTGTTGTTGTTTTTGTCTTCATCATGAGTCGTTTGCTACAAGTTTTAGCCAAGGGCCGAAATATGTACTGCGCTTAATTTGGCTGCTTGTGGATGTGTACGCTCTTGTGTGTGTGTATGTGTGTTTTTGTGTGTGGTCTGTGATAATTAGCCGCTAGCTTTAACCATTGAAAGCGCATTTGATGCCTGGCACACATTCCATTCAATTTCATTGATATAATCGTGCCATGCTATTGCCGCCGATGGATGCGATGCTACTGTTCCATTCATGCCAAAGATTCGTCCCTCTGTGTTACCGTTCCACCATCAACATCATCATCCTCCATCTGTGTTGCAGTGTTCTCGTTGTTGTTGTTTGTCTTTTTGTGGCCAGCCCATTGTGTGTCGGTAGCTGGAGCGCGCGCATTTGGCTACTTCAGTTGCCAAGTTGCCAGTTTGGGACACACCTTCTGCAACGCCACGCTAATCACGAGTCTGCAGCGCCGCCAGCGCGTGGATAAATCAAAAAAGTAGTCAACAGAGTAAGAGAGAGAATAAGATAGACAACGAGAGAGAGTGAGATGTGTGGCACACAGTTTGCCATTTGCAGCCCCACAGAGTCTGCAGATAATCCATGGCACACACACACACACCGCATAGCCAAAGAAAGTGCCGCGCACATGTGTCTCAAGAGTCTGTGTCGGAGCTGAATGGCTTTGCCTAACTCTGGCTAACTGCCTAACTGGCTGACTTGGCTGATCCTCGTGCTTAAGACAAACGCAAACGTTGCCTCTTTAGTCGTATCTTTCACTTTGATTGTGGGTCTGACGGTGGCTCGTGTTATGCTGTTAGTGTTATGCCTAAGTCGCTTGCCTTGCGGCCGCAACGTGCTGTTGTTGTTTTTACTTACGCTTTGTTGTTGTTGTTGTACATCGTCTCTACAGTTGTAGCAGCCACTTGGCTACTGTTTGTTTACACATGTATGTATAACTCAATCAGCGGCAAACATCATTTGGGCAGTTGACCCACAACAAATTGCCAACTTCGACAGCCACGCCACAATCCCACATGTGAACCTCAGCCAGTTGCAAGGCATTTAAGGAATGTCTTAACAGAAACAAACAAAAAACACCACAAAAAGAAAATACACGGTAAATACAAGATGTTGGGGCAGTGTCCATAGTTGTGCGTAAGTTCTAATGAAAACCTAATTACAAAATCAGCCAATACTCTCAAGACTCGCACATAATTAAGGCGCACACTTGGCGACGTCGTCGTAGTTGTTGTCCCAGTCGTGGACCCAACCTTGGCGGTGCGTCTGCATCTCTCCATGAAAAACGCATTTAAAAGCCACATTAATGAGAATGCCAACTACATTGGTAAAATAGGAAATTGCTTGCTGCTTTCGTTTGAGCGTTTGACTGTTGCTTTTTTTCGTTCATCAGCAGACGAGATCAACGCCAGTTGAAGTTGACTGTGTCTTGACTCTTCGTCTTGAGCTTTGTGGTTGTCGTTGGTTGTCACATTCACAATCACATACACATCGACAATCACACAAAAACGAAGCGACGTCAACGGCAACAGCAGCAGCAGCAGCGACTGCAAAAGCGTTTTCAGCATTTTTAGTTAATTTACCAGGAAAAACATTTGAAATTCTTAAAAAAAAGTAGCATCAAGTAGCTTTGAAGACTAGAAAATGTGGCAAACGCATCGCTGACTTAAGCACGACCCTTTATATACCCTAAAGAAAAATAAACTAGTTGCCCAAATTATAATATTGTCAAATATGTGATTGTAAGAGATATCTAGAGATTACCTTAATGGTACCACATACATGATAATTTATTGATATAATAGTTGGAGTTGATATTAACATTGGTATTATCTGAAAAATGTATTTTTGTATCGTCATTATAAAAATCAGTATTCTATTAAAACTTTTCTAAAGGTTTGAAGATGAGATAATAAACTGTTAAATTTTAACTGTTTTATAGAAAAAATTGTATTGAATCAAAACACCTTAGTAATAATCCATAAAAATATAATAAATAAAAAATAAACAATACAGACAAAAAAAGGCATAAATTATTGTATTATATTAATAATTTATGCCTTTTTTTTTGTCTGAAAATAATAAAAAAAAAAACTATACCAAAAGAAAAATTTAAAAATAATTGGGTAGATGTTGATTAAATTCATTGCTTTCAGAGCATTCAAGTTTCGGTAGTATTGATATTAGTTTTTCCTTGTTTTCCACTTTGGCTTAAGTCGCCGCCACCGTCGCGACGCGTCGCGTTGCCGCTGTTGCATAGACTAAAAATCGCATTCGATCATTTATGGGATTTTATTTGGCGCGTCAGCAAATGCTGCCAAGCAATTTATTTATGACATTTTTTGCTAGCATCGGCTGTTGGTCAACGCTTGCCGCTGTGGCAGATTCGTGCAACAATTTCTGTGCGGCAGCTGAGGATGCTGCGGAGGCAGCAAGTTGGACAACAACGCATTGAAATAGTTACAAAGTCAAAGCCAAGTTCCATATTCATCAGTTGCAACACTCTTCATTCTTGGTGTTGTTCATTTTGCTTGTTCTTTGGTCTTGTCTTGTAATTTTTCGTTGTTGTTCGTTTGTCCACTCGTGTTTGGTTGCTTTTTCTATCGAAACCCAAACTGGATTTAGTCATATACGATTCGATTCTATTCGTTTCGTTGTCTCTCTCTCTCAGCGGACAAGCGTCGCAAGTTGCGGTTGATTTTACCATTGCATTTTAATTAAGTGCATTTTAATGAGGCATCAATGGTTGGCTGCAACAGATGCTGCTGTTGCCACAGTTGCCGATGAGTGCATTTTAAATAGGCTCGAAAGCTTCCTGACTCTGGGAAATGCTTTTGGCCGATCCTAATTAAAAACATTAGCTAAAATCCTTAAGCATATTTAAATTAGTCTCCACATTGTGGTTTTCGTTCCAAACAAATAAAAAACAATTTATACTTATATAACAACAATATGGCAAATATAAATAAAATGCAAATTGTCAGTCTAATTTGATTGCTAGGTCATAAATGCAGACCCTTCTATTACCTATGCACTCTGGATATATGCCTAATTAAAGCGAGTTAGAAAGAGCAAAAGGATAGTGGGTGAAACAGATAGAGTACAGTTGTTGTATTTACTCTGAGCAGTCACAAAACGAGGTTACGTTACGTGAAAAAGATGGAAAAAATAATTTTTTTTTTTGTTTCCCCTGAGCAAAAATTGTACTTCTCAAACAAAAATCCATTAGCAGTTAAACTAATATATTACAGCGTACTTGATATTCTCTTAAGCCGATGCACTTTTACCTTTATTGTGCCATTCGGTCCAACAACAATTTGCAACGTCCATTTTCATTCGTTTTCATTAGGTTTTTTTTTATTTTTTCATTTTTCAAATTGCGTAATTTTCATTAGTTTGCTGCTTTTACAGACTGCTGCTGTACCCCACAATCTACTCGACTCTGTCACTCTCATTGCCACCCCGCAATCTTACTCACCCCCATGTTCCTTTCATGGTGGAGGGGCGCTGGTCCAGGATGCACTGCAAGTCCAAAGTGCGTATATATCTGCAGGATACGCATATAAAAAAGCGAATGTGAGTGCCTGAAGTCCCCTGCAGGCTCTGTTGATGTAGTAAATGTATTTGTGTGGTTTTCAATTTTTTCTTTCTGCTGTCTATACGTATGTGTGTGTTGTGTTTTGTGTTTATTTTATACGCAAATAATTGTGAATCTCTTTTTTATTCGTATTTTTCGCTGGTTGTGGCAGGTTATTGTTTGGTTTGGTTGGTTTTTTTTATATTTTTTATTTTTAATTAAAAGCGGAAGTAAATGCTGGCAGGCCAAATGCAGGGATGGCTGACTTGTCAAGTGCATGCGTGTGTGTGCGTATGCGTGTGTGTGTATTAGACTTTTACATATACATATGTGCGTTTGTACATCGTGCACTTTGGCCATATTGTAGTGTTTTGCTAACAATGCAATTTTCAGAGCTCTGTTGTTGTTGTTATTGCTATTGCTATTGCCTAGAGAAGAACTCCCTTTTGACGGACGCATATCAAATCAAATCCTTAGCTGCAGTCGCTGTCGTAGAAGCTAGCGGTCGCTATTTCAGACAGTCGACATCGTCGCCCGCCATATGATGATGAAATGTCAAACGTGTTCCCGTTCCGACCAAGTGCAAACACTGTGTAAATTCACAACGGATACGGATACACTGACTGCCGCTTAGAGAGATGCGTTACACCTTCCCTTGCTGTACCCATACACATATGCCCGCCACGCACAAACTAAACCAAACTCAACAACAATAAAAACATGGCAACAATTCAAAACTGAAGAGTTTTTCAAATAACGAAAAAAAAAACATAAGCGGAAAAGGGGGGGGAAAAAAGTGGAAACAAAATGGGAAAAAATCGAGAAAATTAAAACAAAACAAACAGCAGCAGCGGCAGAAACGCATCATTGTCGGCAGCAGTGGCATCCTCATCAGCCTTTGGCTTTGCCTCTCTCTCTCTCTCTCTCTATGCACTGTACCACGCATGAGGAGATTTTGGTTTGGCTTTTGATGGACGAACTTGGCTTGTTATTGTTGTTGCTGTTGTTGGTGGCCAGCCTACAAATGCCTACTGACTGCTCAACGATCCGCTTTTCACTCAAACTCATCAACGTCAACGACGCATTCAAATCGTTTTGATGGACTGCTGCAGTCCCACTTCTTCAATTCCTTTATCCGGCCGCCACCCCCAAAGCTTTCGAACGCATCGCATCCTGGCACACAAAAACAGAAAGGAAAGGCAAAAAAAAAAAAAACAAAACAAAAACCTTTTGCACAATATTTGTATTTTACGCAATTTTTACTGGCTGCCATGTCGTTGACTGGTTGACTGTTTGCCAGTTTGAATGTTTGCTCCTGCTGCTGCTGCTTCTGCCTGATTTGCAAACCGATTTGCAACATTGTTCATGTCAGTCAGCGCATTGTTAATAATCATGATATGATGGCTTCGGATTCGGATTCGAGGGGATGAGCACTAAGTTCGAATAGATGATGGGCGTATGTTTGCCCAGCCATTGTGTTTCGTATGTGCTGATTGCAAAGTTAGTGCGACAATTATTGTGGTATTAAAATTTTATTTGAAAGCCATTGCACTAATTAAACGAAATATGCTCGAGCTGCATTCAACGTATATTGGTATTAGAAATCTAAGCCTAACTATATCATATATTAACTATATCAAATATAACTCAAGTGATAACAGCTGTGAACAGTTTTCATAAAACACAAAACACTTTTATTACGCATACGCTATTTATATTTATTGCTACATCGCACTCTTTGGCATTCGTTGCCGGGAAACTTCAACAAGCCACATAAATCGCTTTACAATTTCCACTGCAACGCCTTTCTGCAGTTAATATACCATAAAATATGCTAGCAACAACAGCCGCCAGCTGATGATGGGAATGAAACTCGTCTCGTTGTCGCAATTAAATTACCAAGCATCAACTTGCCAACTAAGTGTTGTGAAGAGAGGAGAGTGGAGAGCGGAGAGAGGCGCACAGGAGGCGCCCATAAACTGTTGCCAAAAAGTTTTAAGCTGCAGTTGAGTCCTCCGCAAAACTTGCCTAACCGAGAACAGAGAGAATCTGTTTTCACACCAGAAACTTTTTGCCGTACAACTTTTTGAGCAGTGGCTGTTGTTTGCTTTTTTGGTATATATGTATATTTTGTTCACATAATCTGGCATGCAAATGATATAACCACAAAGTTGAGCATACTTTGAATTTTCAAATCTGGTCCCACCAGCTTTCCCTCCTAAAAACACTTGTTGCTTTTCCCCACTTGTTGGATATACGAAAACATCAGCAGCTTAGCAGTTTTGACTGCTTTGTGGCTTAATCTCTGACATAACAATGTTGTAAATTTATATGAATAAAAGATTTTCTGTTAAACTAATGAATACTTTGCGGTTTATTTGTATTTGACGAATAGTTTAAATTAATTTTCTTCGAATTTCCCGTTAAACGAATTTAGATTGTTAAATTAACATATTTTTAATTGTTGTATTGATGACAACACAACTTTAGTCTGTTTGAAAAGTATCTGCTGTGTGCTTTTACTCTTTGTTGTTTGTTGGCTCTTGACTTCTGGCTGACGCATAGAGTAAAACAATCCAAGCAAAACGTACGCTTTAATAACCCAAGCGCCTTGGTAGCGCTCATCAGTTGTCGTTAAAAACTAAACCGGGAAGCATCTTCTAGAAAAGATTCGCTCAATGAAGCTGTCCGCTTTTGTCTCGTTGTTATTTCTGCTGCTACTGTGCTGCTGTTCATTGCCATTAAATGTGGCTACTGCGTCTGAGCCAAGTCTCTATAGTCGCGACGACAATGTCAAAATATTGAACAGCGATACATTGGCCCTGGAACTTTATAGTTCTCATAACTGCAAGCTTGTGCAGTTCATCAATTATTTCTGCGGCGATTGTAGACGCTATGCAACCACGTTTAAGCAGCTCGCCTGGAAACTGTATGAATGGAGAAGCATTCTCTCGATCTTTGTTGTGGACTGTGCACAGGAGAGAAATGTTCAAATATGTCGCGACTTTGATATTAAGAATACACCTACACTACGCATATTTCCACCCGACTTTAAACGAACTGAGACGGATGTCGGCCAGAAATTGGAGACACTAGTGCCGGATGAAATTGCAGATAAGCTGGCTGAATATATTGCGAAAGTCAGGTATACAAAGTTGGGTCAACCAGATTTTGAGCCAGTAAGTGACAAAGATAGTAGAATGACATTGCTGCAAAAAGTCAACTATTGTAATATGAATTCGATTAACAACATAGTTCTTGTTTGCCAACCAGAGGGATCAACAATTGGCAGAGATACAATACTCGGACTACTAACTTGGCCAATGGTAGTTGTGCGTATTGTCAGCAATCAAAAACTGCTTAGTAACTTTGGCTTAGATCCAACAAATGACAAATTGGCCATAATGGATTGTAATGGAAATGAATTATCTCTAAAACCCTCAAACGAGAGCAGTTCATCCTATGTTGCCAATGTTGGAAACTATCTTGAATCCAAAGGTTACTTTCCCTTACCCACACTTCCAAAAAATCCAGCAACAAACGCAAGCAACTATCTCATTGATGATGAACAAGCAGCAATCCTCTCGACTGTTCTACAAGGAGCACCCAAAGTTTACCGCGCGGATTTGGAACAAGCGATAGACAAGCTGCTGCACATTGAGTTGCCAAAGGTGCGACTCTTTAAAGGTGATAACATGTTGGCTTTGCGACAGTTGCTTAATGTCCTGCGTCTGTTCAGTCCTTTAAATGCCAGCGGCAGAATGTTGTTGCAACGTGTGTATGAATTTGTTAATGGCTCCTCCACTGGCGAACTAAGTGGCATGGCCTTTCAAGCACAGGTGCAAATAGTTGAGGGAATGATGCCAAAGGTATTCAAGGCCAGGCGTTATGTGGGCTGCATTGCATCGGGTCCATTCCAGCGTGGCTTCACCTGCTCACTGTGGACACTCTTTCACTATCTCACCGTGCAGGCGGCCAGATCACCTATGCTGCCACCTGGCTATGTTTTGGGCAGCATTCATGGTTTTGTCAAGCACTTCTTTGGCTGCAGAGATTGTGTACAACATTTTATGGGCATGGCGGAGCGTCGCAAGATTTTCTCAGTCTCCAGCCGAGACGAAGAGATACTCTGGCTGTGGGAGGCACACAATGAGGTTAATCAACGCTTGGCTGGCGATGTTACCGAAGATCCCAAATTCCCGAAACTACAGTTTCCCAGCGTCAGTGTTTGTGGCAAGTGTCAAATGCCTAGTTCCCAAAACCTTACTTGGCAACGATCTGAGGTCTTATCATATCTGAAAGGTCTTTACGATGTTCGGAACTTGAGCAACTATGGTTTGCCTACGAGTAATGGATACAATTAGAGAATATAATTGGATTTGCTCGAATATTTAAAAGCGCATTATAAAAATGTATTTAAGCAAAAATATGAAAAAACCAATAAATAAATTATTATTATTATTATTTCAAGCTTCCATACAATTAAAAAAACAAGAAAGATGGCTCTAGTCGAGAAATGTGACTTAACGTATGCGTTAAGTCACTGCTTGCAAGTATGTATGTGTACGCGTATTGTGCATTCTTGCTTAACTTCAATGCTCCATATCTCCGATGTTTCTCAACCGATTTCAATTAAAATTTCACACATTCAAGATTTAAGATTTTATTGTTATCGATCACACGTGTTTGTTGGAAACGGAGGGAGTTATCGAAAATTTGAAACAAACTTGTACTGCCTAGGGCTTAGGCGAGCTTATTTTCCAAATCTAGAGTCTCTAGCTCTGATATTCTCTGAGATCGACGCATTCATACATACGAACAGAGGGACGGACGAACAGACGGACATGGCTATATCGACCGGCGTGATGCAATAATATAATATACTTTATGGGGTCGGAGATACTTCCTTACGCCTGTTACATACTTTTGCACATAACCATTTTACCCTTTTTACCCATCTTCAATGAGTTCTGGGTATACAAAACATGCAATGCGTAACGAATAAGAAGTATGAAATGCTCATAGTTAACAAAACAATGTTAAGTTTAATTGAATTACCATATTTATATAAATATAATATTTATACAAATTGTGGTATAATCGTGCTAATATTTATCAACTGTCATTGTTAATTGTGTTCAATTGCTAAATTAAGCGTTCTATTTAAATTAAGTGGTGCTCAAAGTATCGCAATGCAAATTCCCCACCTACTACATCTGATACGCGCACACACAGTTGCACACACACATTCATACACCTTGCAAGTTAAATGGGGAAAATAGCTTTAGTGAGGGGTGAGTATTGAGTAACACGCGTTTAACGGCACATCAATTATTTATAGAACATTTTTGCAAAATATCTACGTACTAATTTGCGTAAAGTAATCGATGTGGTGGAAAAATTTTCACGCATGGGGTGACCTAACGGTAAGTTGCAACTGCCTGCTGCGTGGGTTGCTGCAGTTGCAGTTCAGGGTTTGAGCGGCGTTCGGTGAAACTTGGTTTTGGGCATGAGAGAACAAAATGGCCTGTGTGGCAGCTAAAAATTACTAGCTACCCCCTACGAGGAGCGATAGGCGTAGAGAGACACCCACAAGATATCCTTGTGCGTAAATTGGCGGCCCTGCCCCAACCTATCCCCCTTACCCGATAAGTTTCGACCATGGTAAGGGGGGGGTGGCATTTTACATGCGTTTTACACAAAAGTATATAATAAGGCTTATGTAAAATGTATATGTATACATATTAAATATGTGAAATATATATATTATTATAAAATGCAGGTAGTCAAAAGAAAAGCAGGTGCTGTTTTATGGACAGTGGGGCAGTGTTTATTGATATTTTTCACATGCGCACCCACACCAACACACTCACACTCACACTGACATCGATTCGTGTGCAAAAAGTGTTGCATAAGCGAGCGGGCAATATGGCCGCTACACAACTTGAGCACAACTGTACGCATTTTTGTGCGTTGCGTCGTTGCCATTTAACGTGCAACGTGCAACCTACAAAATTGAAGGTTTTCGTTTTGAGCGCAAGCCGTAAATTTTAAGCTTAGACCCACCACACACACACGCACAAAAGTTATCTGCAACAGGAAACAGGAAACCAGCGCCCATTTGTAGCAATGCGGTTTATCTTTTCTGCGTTACGTCCAAAATCTGTGCGGTGCGTGAAATGTGCGTAAAATAGACACGAAAAATATGTATCGTTGCCAACGTCTTTTGCCTATTCTTAATAGCAAACGGATATTGTGGCTTTTGCACATGAATTCATAGATAGCCCAAGGCTCTCTCTCTCTCTCTTTTTCGCTGGCAGAGTCCGGAAGCAAGCTAATTGGGCGCTTGAAGATAGAATTTCGTGCTGCCATTTCGAATTTGCATAACGTAAGTAATTGCTAGCTAGGAGTTTTCACGTGTGTATGTATGTGTGTGTATACATCACTTGAGTTGATTTACATTGCATGCATTAACCAAAAACAATAACCCTTCAGCAAAATAATGCTCAGATTATTGTTTAGGCATTTAAATTAAAATGAAAACAATAATAAAAAAATGCAAAGCAACGGCGGGAGCAGCTTCAGAGCACTGTTATAATTATGTAAAAACAGTCTAAAGATTGAGTTGACTTCAATGCACCAACCCACACACACATACACTTCGTTCTTGCCACAAGCGCATGCCAAGCAAACATAAATTTGCAACACTGTGTCGAGTGAAAGAGTGAAAGAGAGTGCAATACAACAACCTGGCAATTATCAATGGCCAAGCGCTGGCAAAGCCAAGTTGGCAACATTGTCTATCTTGACTGCGTCGACGGGCGTGGCCACGCCCCCTAAGTTCCCAGTGGCAGCCTCAGCCTCCCACTTGCCCTTAGTCCATCATCCGAAACAAGAACACACGCAAAAAATGTTAGGTGGAGGCAAAATTTTTGTGGCATTTGGTGATGAAAAGGATTGGTGAGTGCAGCGGGCGTGGGTTGCGGTTGAAACCGCTTACGTTGCTTCTTCTCCCTGCCCCACATATGCGAACCAAACCAAACTTGAGCATTTTTCTATGTAGCTACAATTAAAAAAAAATAATAATGAAAACTATTTGTGGATGCATCATGCAACCAGGGCTGCACAAATAATAAGCTAAATATATGTAAAACTAAAGTTTTATTCAGCAAGTATTATTAAGTCATTTTAAGATTTTTAATACATATGTATAGTATAAACATTTAAATAATATTAAAGAAATTATAAGAATAATCTTATGATTTTTCTTGAACAATAAATAGTTAAAATTGACAGCACGCGAAAACTTTGTATTTTAAAAATAAATTAAAGTAATTAATGATACCAAAAGTTTGGAAGTTTAACCCATAAGTATTTTTTTCATTTTAGATCCTTTAAAAATAGTATGATTTTAAAATATCTCATTTAGGTCTTTAGCATCTTTTGCTGCTTCTTCAGCCCTCTTAGGAACACTTAGTATTGTAGCTAATGTAAGCAAAGCAAAGCTAACCCAATTTGGCAACAATTTTTCCCAACTACAACAACAATAACAATAAACTGTTTGTGCCCCTCCGTTCTCGACCCTGCCACAACAATCCCACATTTTGCGGCAGCGCGTAATTAAAACAATTTAATTTTTGTATAAGTTCGCTGGCTAAACACTCAACCGAACCCAGAGCCAAAGCCAAAGCTATAGGCAAAGCCGTAGCCAACCCTGGGACGTGTGCCTTCAAATAATAATTTGCTTAGTTTATGAAGTATATTCTATGCAACTATATATATATGTATATATATATATAAAGTATATGTATGTGTGTGCTACATAAACAGAACATTCATTTTTTTTGTGAGTTGTTGCGCACAATTTACTCACTTGGTTGCATTTTAACATATTTTGTTACGTTTTCTGCAGGCCGCGTCGATTGTTGTTGTTGTTGTTATTTTTTCAGTTGGCTGCCGTGCTGTTTTGTTGTTATTGCTCTTCTTGGCCTTACCTCAAGTTTAATTTGTTTGAGTTTTCATGCAGCTAACAGCACCAGCAACAGCAGCAGAAGCAGCTTCTGTTGTGAATTTCATGTACATCTGCGCTCCCTGTTGGCTTCTTTTTTTTAGCTCGCAAGTCGAAAAATATTTGTGCACGCAAAAAATGTTAATTACTGAAGTCGTAGCGCAACAAAAAAGCGAACCATCAATGCGGCTGGGGCATTAAAATATTTAGGTTGCCTTCCCAGGCCAAAGCCCAGACCCCAGACTCCGACTCCGACTTCGACTCCGGCTCACAGGTTTAGGTTGAGGCCCGACAAGAGTTGGCCGTTAATGCAACTGCAACTGTAACAAATTGCAATGTCGCACATCTGTCTTGGCTGGCGTTTAGTTTTGCCTAAAAAACTGTACATAAAAAAAAGGAAAAGAGGCAGGCTTTGGCACACCGGCAACAGGCCCTTGACGTTGTCGAGCTCATATTTATTTTTGCAGCCGTTTTTTGCCAAGTTAAAAAGCTTTAAAAAAAAAAATATTGTCGTTGTTGTTGTTGGTGCTGTTGCTGCTTCTGCATTGCCAATTACCGGCCGCCGGGAACCCTAGCAATTTGGTCATATCCGGCCCCCTTGCTGCTGTTTGGCCAAGGCAAAAATCTGGTTTTTCTTTCACTTGTTAACAATTCTTGTAGCACGTTGATTTTTCGTTTGCTTTAGATTTTCCTGTTTTTGGCCTTGCTATCAATTTGCCAAACAATTTAGTTTTCCACAAGTTCTATCGTTCTTTTTTTTTCGTCGCTGTAGCAGCTGCTTTGCTCGTTCCAGTTCCAGTTGGACATCTCGAGGACGCCTCTAATTGGTATTCAAAATGACAGGCTATAGTCTAATTTTAGCTCCAAATTGTTCAATTTTCGTAAATAATTGTAATGAAAATTGTTATTACCCGGTGCAATCAGTGTTTGGGTTCTTTGTCTGTGTCCTGTTGCCTGTTGCTCAGGCACCTTGCCGAGTCATTAACACAAAGACGTTGATCATAATGTGTGTGTCTGAGTGGTTGTTGTTTGTTTTGTAACTAATGAATATGGAACTTGACTTTGACTTTAACTCTATGCTCATGTCCATGTTGCTATTGCATTTCTTGCTGTTGTTGCTGTTAGCTATTACAAGTTTGTGCCTCATTGCGCTTTTGGACGCGTCATACGGCTACTTTTTTGTGCCACAGATTGCCGCACGATCCCAAGTCAGCAAATGTGTCGCTCAGCATTTAAACAACAGTAGCAGC
Organism: Scaptomyza reducta; assembly: GCA_035044485.1. NCBI lineage: Eukaryota > Metazoa > Arthropoda > Insecta > Diptera > Drosophilidae > Scaptomyza > Scaptomyza reducta. The sequence continues at coordinate 181,785 of JAWNNV010000490.1, forward strand.
AGCTTCAGCAGCAGCAAACGGCTTGAAACAACATCGCTGCAGCAGCAGCATCTACCACTACTAAACGGTTGCAAAAAAATGTCATAAATAAATTGCTTACAAACATTTGCTGACGCGCCAAATAAAATGCCATAAACGATCGAATGCAAGATTTGTAAGCCAGACTCGCCAGAGAGTCGAGCTGTCCAAGGAATTCCAAATGTTTTTCCCTGCTATCCGTGTAAATTAACTAAAAATGCTAAAAATCGCTGGGATGAGTTTGCTTATATAGTAAGTAGTAGGGTTCATGCATCATGTGCGGAATCATCAACCATCAACAGCATTCAACTGCGCCTCTAATGATCAATGTATATGCACTTGTATGTCCATTAGGCGTTCCTGAGCGCATACTTTATATACGGTAGGAACATCGAAAAAAAATAAGGGGGAAATGCCTTTGATAAACAGATGTAGTTTCCTTTTATGCATATTCAATTTCGTTCGTTTTTCTCCTTCTCTCTTTCTGGTAAATAAGTTTTCAGCTGCGCCCGAAATCCAAGCCAACTCCAAGCCTGCAGCTTATTTCAGCAGCTGCTGCAGCAACACCTTTGCTTTGCTAATACCTGGCATAACAACTTAATTCACCTTGCTGCATGTCTGCTAACGAACAGACAACGCGGCAGCAGCAACAACAAGTTAGCTCATCTGCGCCCCAATCCTTTTGGCTCCCCAAACCGCAACGGATGCAATTTTTTCGGACAAGCAGCTCAAATCACAGTGGAGGCAACACACACACATACACACATAGAAACTGCATCAAATTTGCAGTGCCATTCGTTGTATTTCTTATGCGACTCAACTCGTTGCAAGTTCCATAAATTTGGCATTTTAATCGGTTGCTTTAGATTTTTATCTTAATGACAGCAAGATAAGCAACCATCCATATGCTGCATTAAACTAACGAATTTTATTATGACGAGGATTGGGCTGAGTAGCATATCAAAATCTATATATACCGATATTTGCACATGTAAACAAAAAATATAAAATTGTGCACTCGGTAAACGCAATGAAAAGCGAGATCAAGTTCAACGCACATTTGTCCTTGATAATTGAAAAACGCAGCATAGTAGAGCACACAAAGGGGAGGCCGAAAACAGAGCGAAAAACGAATATATGTATATATACAAAAATTATGGCAGTGGATCGGCAGACTTATTGCTGAGGCTGCTGTCAAAGTCATTGCCTCTCACTCTCGAAAAGTCTTGAAAACCGGCTGGGGCTGCCAAGAATGCTCCCATTATAAACAGAAACAAATAAACAAGCACATGCACGAAATGTGCGTAGCGTATGCCGAAAATACGCTGGCCATTAACTCAACCCAATGCCCGAACCCCAATCCCCAATGCCCCAGCACATGCCCACGCTGCCAAGTGCGATCTTCCGAGTTTCGATCGTACGTGCCTCTTTGCTGCTGAACAACAACAAAACCAAAAAAAAAACACACACACAAAATAAAATAAAAATTTCCGAAAATTTGCAATTGACTGGCTGCAACGCCGCAGCGTCTGTCCCTCTCTCTCTCTCTCTCCCTCTCACCCCCTCTTTCACACTCTTGCTCTTTGGCTCTCTGTAGTTCTGCATCGAGCAAGCACAAAAATGTTTATGCATTTTTTCTGGTCACTGACCGTACTCAAGGTTTTTCGTATTCTTCTGCTGCGACTCCTTTCGACGACGACGACGCTGCGTAAATTGCATGCGCACAAAAATTGACGAATATGCCAGGCGACGTAAGGCAAAAGCAAAAGCAAAAGCCGAACGTTCTTCTCGAGAGCAGCATCAAAATGTTCACCGAAATAAACAACAACAACAACAAAAGTGCTGCAAGCCTTGTGGCAAACTTGTTGCACTCGAGCAACGAGGCAACATTGGCTCCCCTATGTTAGTAAGTAAGTATATACATATATCGGATGCCCGGTTGAGACTTGGGCTGTGTGCGCAATTTGGAGACGACGACGACGACGACGATGATATAATTTAGCACGAAAGTGAAGACTGTTTTTGCAGCCGGCTTCTGCCGTCCCGAATTCACCAAAACGAAACCGAAATGTGCCGGGGCAAGAATTACTTCTTGATCGGGATCGTTGTTGTTGTTGTATGTGGTTGCTGCTGCTGGGGCAAGTGATAAATTGTTGTGCGTGGCATGGTCTTTGGTTTTTTTTTTTTTGGGCGCAATGTCAGTTTGATTGCGGTAGGTTGAACAGCGATTGTACCTTTAGTTAGTTACTGCTACTACCACTACGTTACCCCATGTCTTTACCCTGACCACCCGCAACAACTGTGAGGCGCAAGAAGTTCTCAAATTACCGCGCCAAATGCCAAGTCAGTGACCGATTATGTTACCCAAAGCGTATGGGCGAAAGACAGGCGTCATTATAAAGCGTCGCTGTCGACGTCACTGTCGGCCCCATAAGCCGTTTTCTCTCTCTCTCTTTCTCTCTTTCTCTATTTATGCCTAACCCCGACACACCGTCTCTGTCTACGCTTCGAACTGTGTCTCAGTGTGCCTTGTGCCGAGAGGAGGCTTGCTGGGCTTTCTTCTTCTTCTCCTTTCTTACAGCTGCTTCTTGGGCTCGCTTCTATTTGCTTTTGTTATGGCACATTAGTTGCTGTTGTCGTTGCTGCTGCTGTTGTTGTTGTTGCTGTTGTTGGTGTGCGTAGCTTTGATGACTCTCTTTCTCCTGGAGTTGACCGCAAAAAAATAAAACGCGCTTCATCAAAGGCCAGCGCGATGACTGCGTAGGTTATTGTTCAGTTTTGATAAATGCCGGGGTGTAAAGTAAGTGAGAGGAGTTCGCAGCGAAATAAGTGATGTTTTGCTTTTATAATTATTTATTATTTAGCATGCAGCACTTTGTTTTTATTTGTTTATAATGGTCATCGGCGTACTTACAATGGCATTAGGCACATTGCGCATACGCCGCGGCGTACAGCAATATTTTAAGCTTTCTAAAATCACAACTCATAATTGGTTAGGTTGGGCTTGAATGACGAGCTTAACATTATACTATGTGTAATATAAAAATTATTTAGGTTCTAAAATATCTATCTTAAATTCGACATTCGACAAAATTCCTTTAACTTCACACTGAATTATTTTATTTTTTACCTTCGTCACACAATAAGAAGCCGAACAATTTCGGAGAACATAGAAAAAAAGAATGAGTGTACAACAAATGGTAAAAATGACTTCGTTAGTATTGGTATTGGCTATGCTGGAAATATAAAAGAAAGACAGATAAAGAGTTCTGGACGCTTTCAACGTTGACTTAAGCGGCTTTTGGCTAGGTCAAGTTGCAACTGCCATTTAGAAAACTAGGCAGAATTCACACTCATCATTCTACTTTGAGCTGGCCCAACTCAACTGAATCTGGAGTGCCAATGCACATTCAATTACAATTCGTCATTGGTTGAAATGGCTTGGAAAATGGTTTAATTGCTGAGAGTTTGATTTGAACAGCTCTAATTGAGCATAAGCCTGTATTTGTGCGTATGTGTTGCTGAGGGCAATTCGACTGCAAGAAAAAAAAATGTGTACAAAATTTGCACGAAACTTATTCGGGCAAACACACACAGAGCCTGCCACACACATACAGAGAGTCAAATGGGGCAAAAATGGTATGGAATCAAAAATCCGAATACAATTTGTAAAGAACACACACATACACATACACACAATTTGATTGGCAGGTCAGTCAATAAACGAGCCACAGGCCCCGAACTAGAGCCAGAGCTGGGCTAAAAAAAAAAAAAAATATATAAAAGTCTGAAGTGCTTTTGGGTAGGCCTTAATTACGTAATGTGTGCGCCCAGTTATGACCAAAGGAGTACTCCACGTGCATATGTGAGTGTGTGTGTGTGTGTGTGTAGCAAATGCGTAAAATTTTAATTTCGTTTTGAAAATTTCACTCGAAAAAAAAGGAGCGAGGCCTGCCACAAAAGTTGTTTACAGGCGCGACTCGGATGGTTGCATTTATTGAGGCCAATGACCAGGCACGCACACACAAACATAAACTAGTGTGTGTGTGTGTGTGCGAGTGTGTAAGTGTGCTGCTTCTTACGCACTTTTTGCAATTTCTAATTTGAAAGCACACGCACATGAGAAAGAGGGGCACAATTATTGGCCTGTTTTGTGCAAAAGGCATATTGATCTGCCCTAACCCTCTAAGTTCATATTATTATTATTATTAAACAACCCCATTAAGTGCAGAGCTCACCGTTTCTGTGTGTGCTCGCCCCTGGTTTTGCTATGCGTTTCACTTTGGTTATCTAAAAACCGGGCAAAGAGCCGTACAAAAGAAAAAAAACGATGCGTACGAGAGTGAGAGAGAGAGAGAGACAGAGAGAACGTATTACTGCAACGACGCTTCCATGCTGAGCCTCACAAATGGGTCGTATTCTGCTATGGGATCTTCATTTGGGTTGAGTTTTTGTACGCAATTGCATTGGCTTTTTTGTTAAAGTTTGTTTTACTTACGTAGCATTTCCGTAGGGGAGCTGAAAATTATAACACATTTTCAAAAAAAAATGCGAAAATGATGGGGATAACAGCGGAGAAACCCATTACATGGAAAAATGCTCGTTTTCACATATACTACACTAGCTAATGAGGCCCATAATAAAATATGTTAACCAAATCAGATCTATGTTAATCCGTGAATAAGCTGCTACTTATTAAAATGATTTTATACTTTTTTGGCTTAACATCAAAACCGCGCACAAATATAAATATATATAGATATACAATCTATGGATATTCTTTTTTGTTTTCAATTAACATTTTCAGCCCCACAAAGCAGGCAACATTAATAAGAACCACAAACTGCTGAAATTGCACATTTGATTCAAAATTAAAGTAAGTATACGAAGAGTGCTCGACTAAAAGATACCTTTCAGATGAGATCTGTGTATGTATAGGTTATACAACATAAGCAATATATAAGACACGTTTTAATCTTTAACTATGAGTCTTTCCTGAGTAGATAGTATTAATTACGCACTTCTTCCATGATTTTTGTCAGTAAAGAGTACAATAATAATAAGTTCTATAGTTCTATAATAGAATAAATCCAAATGGGTAAGCAAATTGTGGCAAAACAAAAGAAAAATAAATTGTGAAAAGATATTATTAATTGTATGTACTGTATACGATATACTTTTTATACCCTTAACCCATCGAAAATGGGTAAAAAGCGTATAATGGTTTTGTGCAAAAGTATGTAACAGGCAGAAGGAAGCATCTCCGACCCCATAAAGTATATATATTCTTGATCAGCATCAACAGCCGAGTGGATCTGTCCGTCTGTCCGTCCGTATGTATGAACGCGTCGATCTCAGAGACTATAAGAGCTAGAGACTCCAGATTTGGTACATAAGCTCGCCTTTTAAATTTTCGATAACTCTTCCCGTTTCCGATATACACATGTGATCGATAACAACAAATTGAATTTAGAAAACTTTTTGATGCAGTTTGAAAGATTAAACTAAATAATGACTATTTGTGAAAATTTTATTGAAATCGGTTGAGAAACACTGGATATATGGAGTATTGAAATTAAGAAGGTATGCACAATACGTATATACATACACACACTCACACATACTTGCAAGTACTAACTGTATGCGTAAAGTATAGGGTTAAGGGTATAGTCTAGTCGAGATTTCTCGACTAGAGCTTTCTTACTTGTTCACATTGCATTTCAAATAAAGTTATGAGTAAAGTATAATGAATAATTCTTTCATAAATCCACAAGAAAAAATAATCTCGTAAAGACTATAAGTAAATTTTCAACGTTTTTCTATTCGAGTAATATTAAAAATGTTAGTAGAGCATCGCATAATCGTTTTTAATATGATGCTGATTTCATGATTCAGTGTGTGACTTTTTATGTGGTTGATTATATTTTTTTAATAACAATTTTAGCTGGAAGGCATAGGCTACGCACTTTGTTTAACAGCATGACATCGAGTAGACACTCCACACAAACACCAACACACTCACACCCACTCAAACACACACCAGCACACTCACATACACATACATTGTCTTTATCCCAAAGCATTTGTTGTGCAGCAGCTTTTGTGATTTGTTGACGCGTTTTTTTTTTTGTGTTTGTTTGTTTCTGGGGTTAAAATAGGTCTTACAGCTGCCTGTGCTGCAGGGTATCATCTACACACACACACACACACACGCATATCCTAGCTATATTTTAATACAAAAGTAATTTTGCGCACATTTTTAAGCTGGTGTCAACTGTCGCCACAGCCACGTTGACAATATGCTCGGGGATGCTTAGAATGGTGCGTTTTAATTTGTAAATAATAAATAATGCTATCATTGTCTGGCGGTGCACATCCGCTGGTGGGCTTGGGTGCTGCCATAACCCAAGCTTACGCTAACCCAGCTAACTGCCTGAACGCTTTAATGAGCCAGATACAATTTAACAGCAGCTTCCTGTTTGGTTCCTGTTGCGACTGCTTTTCAAATCAGTTTACTTCCTTGGCCAACAGCAGACGCATTGACTGAATTAGACCAAAACCGTAAATTTTGTGGGGCCGTCGCTCTGAGAACGGATGCGACCGACTGCCAACACAAAAAAAAAGAGAGCTGCTTGCTTGCCTCAATTGGCGTAAGAAGTTATCAACAGGATGCAGTTGTAGTTGCGTTCATTGTTGCTGTTGTTGTTGTTGCTGTTGCACTGATGCTGTGACTGCTGATGCCGCTGCCGATGTTGTTGTTGTTTTTTTTATAGCTTTTTTGTGCATATCAAATGTCAGGGCACCAAAAATACGACAAAAAAAGCGCTTATCAAGGCAAGCACGTCCCTTCCCCTTCCAATGCATGGTATGTGTGTATGTAAATTGCATCTTGAAGATGCAGCCTGCTCGCATTTCGCAATGCATGCGATCTTTGTTTTTGCATTAACCCTTTCGCTTGCATTGCTTTCTTTCTACTATGTGTTGTTGTTGTTGTTTTTTTTGTTGTCGTCTCTTTTTGCTTCATTGTTTGTGCTTTACGCAAACTGCATTTTTTATTTTCGTGAATTATTTATTATTATTATTTGTGCTAAAGAGGGTTGAATACGAGTTTGCCTTTTGATAGAAATAAAGGACGAAAAATAACTAGTTTCTACTGTTAGAATAATGTGGTTAATCTTGTCACCGTTGCCTTCTTATCTTCCATAAAAATAGCAATCAAATGCTTTAAGAACAAAGCTGTCAACTTTTTAACCCGTTCTTCTATACATATTTTTTTTTATTTGTGCCAATTGCTGAAAATAATTTTATGACATTTTCTTAAGCTAAATAAGAAGAAATCTAAATATATGTAAATTAATAAAAAAAATCTTATTAGATTATTCTGTGCATTATTTTTTTAAAAAAAATGTATGTCGCTAATTTGTATTCAATTATTAAAATCTTTAACTCTCAGACCATATGAAAACGCAATTCGCATACTCGCTTTTGAGTACTTGCATTCGCAAGCGTATTAAAGAAATTGCAATCCCTTTTCCATTTCCATCATCGTAGTCGCTGCTGAGAGCTCAAAGAGCGCGCCACATTATTATTACGCTGGTGTTTTTTATTTTCTCCATTTTTGTTCGTTTCTTAGGAGGGGCCAGGGGTTAACCAATACAAGAGCACACTGACTGTGCTAGCAACTTGCTGCTGTGGTGAGTTCAGGCAAGCAAGAAACACTCAAAAATTGAGTGAGCTTGCCAACAGAGTGAGTAGTTTACACAGCGGCAACTTCTGAGAGTGTATGTGTGTGTGTGTGTTTGGCACATTTTCTTAAAGTTGAGTGAGCTGTTGTTTTTTTTTTGTTTTTGGGTGGTTGCTGAGAACCCTGCCTAATGGCAATTTAATTGTTTTTTTCATTAGTTTTTCATATATCAATTTTATACTTGCCCATGTGTTGGGCATTGAGAACTTTAACCTCCAGCTAGGCCATGAAATTTTCATCAACCAAATTCGCATTGCTGCCCATCATAATCATCATCATCAGCAGCAGCAACAACAGCAGCAGCAGCAGCAACAACAACAAAAACAACACAGTTCATAATCAGTAACCAGTTGCATGCAAAATGCCTGCAACAGGTGTGCAAACCAACAGCAGCTTAGACCACATTTCACCCCTCCCTCTCTCCCGATCCATCGCATATCCCAAGTCACTTGGGCGCAATCTGCAACACAAATTCCCTGCAGCAATAAGGTTGCAGCCACTGAATGTGCGAGAGTCCGTATATATATATGTGGTGTGTGTGCTTGTGCCTGGCCCTGACTTTGCCCTTACCCCAACAAGTTGCCGTGGCTGAAGTTTTCAGCGCTTCCATGCCTCATATCTTTTAGAATGATAATAGTTCGCCTTCCGTTGACTGCAGCACTAGCATATAATATTATTTTTTTTTTCCGTTCCATTGTTGTTGTTTTTGCAGCGTTTTGTGTAGTAGCACCAGCGACAGCGGCAGCAACAAGAGCTCTAGCTATTATGATGCCGCTGCCCCTGTTGCCTGCCCCCTTCATTGAACTTGATTTGCGCTCGATGTGTTTTTGGCTTTCATTTGGCTTTGGCTTTGGCTCCGCTTGTGTTTTAGTTTAATAATGTATTTTCTTTTCTTTTTTCTGCTTTGAATACTCGCATAGATTTGTTTTTCATATGCTCTTTCCTTTTGTTGTTGGTACTCTACTGTTCTTTAATAGTTTTTTCTCTGCCGTTTTCTTAATGCTTGCACTGATTTTTCAATTAAATCTTTATGTATCGCCGTCGTCGTCCATTCATTTGCTAGCTAGTTAAGTTTTCTATAACGTTTTGCGTTTGATAATTCACATTCTGCATTTACAAATGACAAAACAGTACAGAACCGTATTGGCCTGTCCCACTGGCCTGTGTGGCAATTTGTGACAGTTATTGTTTGTGTCCGAGCACAGTTTTGATTGGAATCTGAGCTAAACTGTTGACAGATTGTTGCCAATTGCGGGTGCTAAACGAGAATGTCTTTATTATAACCACTGATTGAAACTGTGATTGAAAGAAAATGGTAATACAGTTAACATTGTGGCAATAATAATGCCAAGATATTGTAAGCTAGATATTCAAATAAGTTTTAACAATGAATAAATAAGAATAAATTCTTTTCTTTAAGGTCCATTTTTGTTTGCGTTCAACACCATTCGAACTGTTTGAATGTTCCCAACATCAAAGCTGCAACAACAATCAATGCGCCACTTTGCTTACAACAATTTAGCCAAAACGTAGCCAATTTTGTTTTTGTATATCACATTTTTCGCTATTTTTCGTTGTGCATTTTGTTCAAGTACGTCAAGTTCGATTGCGTTCTTTACCTTGAAATCTTGTTTTCTATCCGTTGTTTTTTTTTTTTTTTTTTTTTTCGTTGCAGTCCATTGCTATTGCTTGCATTTTTGATGTGCTTGTTATTGTTGTATTATCGTTTTACTATTGTTGTTGTTGCTATCGCTTTGCAGCTGCAAAATCTTTTGCATGTTGCACACCTCCGCTTAAGCTGTTGTGTTCCTTACCCCGCGGGTGCCTTCTGCCTGCCTAATATTGTATATATGCAAACATTTTCTTTATTCATTGAGCAACAAAAACAAAGTCATCAATTGTTTATGTTGTTATTGCAGTTGTTGCTGTGGACCTTTTCGCATTATTCTAAATACTCAATTTGCATTTACTTATACGACAAGAGCAACAACACCAACAGCAGCAACAGAAGGCATTAAGTTGTGTGCTTATAAATTCAATTAAATTGCTTTATCTACTCAGTTTGTTTGGTGTTTTTTGCATCTGTTGTTTTTGTTGTTGTTGTGCAACTTAAAATAAATTACTTTGATGTGTTATTAATTTTTCTCAATCTGGCAGCGGAGATAAGTAAAATGCGGAAATTGTTGCCAGCTTACCAATCGCTCACACATTTATAAATAATAAATTAGTAATAATTACAATTGATTTGTCAGTTTTTTTTTTCAAACACACAAAATTTTCGCCATTTGTACCGCTTAAAACTCTTCCATGTACGTATGTGTGTGTGTGTGTGTCCTCTTTGCATATGGGTCTACTTTTGTGTGTTTGTTTGCTGTGTGTTTGCTTTGCATAAAACCTTGACATCAAAACATTCGCAACACACACACACACACACAAACGAGCACACTGAAAAAATATAACGTATACGCCGCACTGTATGTATATGCGACGGTCTGGCAACGCCGTGCCCATGCCCCATAGCCCAAAATGCAACGCTTCGCTGCATTTGATCACGAAAAACCAAAAAAAGCCCCTGTCGCTGTCAGTTTTGTTGTTGTCGTTTTTTTTTTTTGTTTCTATTGCTATTTAGTTTTGGCTGCGCTTGGCCTCCATTTTAGCATGCATTCATAACGCAAGTCGAGGTTTTCATTGGTTTCCAATTTAGCTTTTTGCTATTTGAGCTGTCGATGCCGCCTGCGTCGCAGCTTTGTGCCTAAAATTTATCGTTTGCTGCTGTTGTTGTTGTTATTTTTGCTGTTGTGTGTTTTTTTCGTTTTGTTTTGCTTTTTGCCATTCGTCGCAGCAACCTCGAACTTTAGATTTGTTTGCAGTGTTTATGAGAGCATAACATTTTGTTTATTGTAGCGGGTAGAACTGACAGTGACTACGTGTCTTATTTTTTGTTGTTGTTGTACCTTTAGACTTTGTAGGCTTAATTTACTAAAGGGTATACATATCATAGCCATGAGAATTGTATATGAATGGCACCAAATATTTATGTTTTAATTTACATCAACTTATATGTTATTTAACAAACTATGCTTTATCTTACATGCTAAAATTTAAAAAAAATTTAAATAAATAAATAACAAAGATTAATATCTAATAAAAAAAACGTTCAATTGTGGAATTAATAATTTTATGAAATTTATTTAAAATCTTTACCTCAAAGTAATTTCTATTAATTTTTATTATTTTGCATCAGAAATAAATAGTTAAAAATTATCTAACATGGAAAAGGCGAGATCATTTAAATCGCAGGTCAACTATTCTAAAGGCATTATTATAATTAGAAACATATTATTTGCAGGACCTCAAATATTATATTCTTAGAGTAAAGGCAAAAGAATTCCAAATTAAGTTCTTCTTTTTACCATAAGAAAACTGGATATTTAACCATCGTCTATTAAAACTAAAAAGAATTAATAAATAAATCAATCGTTACTAATTTATTGTTTATTCGTTATTATTTTATTGTGTATACGTAAATACTTTGTTGTGTATAAATTAAGCAAGTTATAAACATATTAAGAACGATCGAGCACAGCTTATATATATATATATATATATTAAATAGGTTAGAGTTGCAATTATACTGGCTTAGAGCATGTTTTTGTACTTATTGCCTACTTAAATAAACTGGCCTATTGCGTCTTTGGGCCATTTTTATAGCTGCATGTGACTACGACGAAACGAAGCAGGAAGCAACGACGTCGCAGTTACAGTAACACACATTTTCCATTGCTGACTGTCGGCCATCATTTCCATTTAGCTAAGCGGGCGATGAGGTCGCGCAGCCAACGGCACAACCAAAGCCAGAGAGCCAGAGCCAGAGTCAGAGTCCGATTCAGCTTCTGCTTCAGAGTCAGAGTCAGAGCCAGGGTCCAAGACAAGTTTTGTGACGCTGGCGCTGACGTTGGCGCTGGCATCGACTGTGAAGGCGGCTTTGAGCATTTAACGAGCCGCACTTTACTGGTTGCTATTGCATTTTCACCATTGCGCTTGCCCCTGGCTTTGAGCTAGCTGGCTAACTCAGCTGGCCACTTGAAAGCTTTTTGGCTTGATTAATCGCTGTTGCGCTTGACCCTAATGCATTGATTTCAGCAGCTGACAAGCGCAGCGTTGCGAACATTATCAAATCGCAAGCTTTTAGGTACCATTTTATGGCCACACAACTGGCTAAAACGGTGCTTTTTTTGGTACAGAACACCAAAACCAGACCGGAAGCAACGCGGTAACTTCCACTTCCGCTAAGTTTCACACCCACAGACGAGTTGTTTGTTGGTGTTGCTGCTGCTGCTGTTGTGGCGGTTGCTGCTTCTGTTGCGGCATGGACCTGGTGCAGGAAACGTGAATTTATCGCTGCCAAAGTTAACTGCCCTGCGGGCTCCCAACTAGGAGCCTGCCACCGCCTGCTACTGCAACGGGGAAATGATTTTTCTAGATTTTGTGGTTCACTTGTTGCACGTCCATGCGATAAAGTTGATTTTATTTTCTCGTGTCGGCGAATATTCACTCAAATTGATACCCAACTAATATCCAGTTTAAGTATGTGTGTGTTGTGTGCTTGTGTGTCGATTTTAGCAAAGTGCATAAGATAGATATATAGAATTAAATGCTTGTATAATAAATGGCTAGCAGCTTACTATAAACTGGAAGTTGCCCGAATAAAAATAATCAAATGACCGCACAAACAGATACAAACTACAGCAACAATAAAGCAGCGTCGAAATAATGCAAGTATTTGCAGTTACAATAACTGGTTCCATTATTTAGATTTTACTTTTTTATACGTATGTATGTCTGTTGTTGTTTTTGTTTTTCTACATGGCTGACTGTTTAGATCTGTTACATTTGGTTTTTTGTTGTCGCTGCCATTTTTGTGCACTAACCTTGAATAAATTGCTTATGTATAAATATTTTGCGTTTTAATTACAATATTTTACTAATGTTAGATAGAAACAAAATGGCTGGCTAATGTTCTTAAATTGTTAAAGTTAATTTATACATGGAAATACGTGTATGTAAATGAATGTATTAAATTTATTATGCTATCAAATTAGTTAATGTCTATGGGGTTTAATAAACGTGAAAATTATTAAACATTATACAATTTATGCGCTAATGAAAAGCTTATCAAATTTATTTGCTTAAGTTAATTCAAACAAAATCGAACAATTTTATTAGGTAATTTTTAGTCATTCATGCATGAACATCTGCAATCTGTTCTCTAATGAGAAGCTGGAATTGCACATCATCAAAATTAGATAGATATAAAATATGTAAATATTTTATTTGTGGGTTTTGTATTATTTTTAAAGTTTTGATTGCTGTTCAATGCCGTTTTATAGCTTTGATGCACTTACAGCTTTGACGACATAACATTAACACATTGGCCATAAAGTAAAATGGCCTTTTGCATATCAGCCTGAGTCATTAGACGCTCCTTAATATTTTCGTTTTTTTTGTGACCTCAGTCAATGATCGGGCCTAACCATGCACTCTCAATTATATTGGACTTTCAGTTTGTTATTATTATTGTTGCTGATGTTACTGCTGCTGCTGCGTGCAAGTTGTGTTGCATTAGGAAAGGTCAGTGCCATCGCCGACTGTCGCTTGTGCCTCAAATGCATCAAAACGCGCTTTTTGTCGGTCTCCTTCCTCTTTCTCTCTCTCTCTCTCTCTGTTTCGGTTTCAGTGTTGCTGCTGTCGTCATCAGGGACGAGGGACAGGATGGGAATGGGAACGGGGTTGGCGCTGGGCTTCGTTTCGCGCTTACTTGCTTTTAATTCTTGCATTGCGTTTCAAGTTGCTGGCCACTCAAACTCACCAATATACAGACACACACGCATACACACACACACACAGTGACTGTCAGGCAGTTGTATATAGCTTAATGCAGCTGCAGCTGCGGCAACAACAACCACAACTGCAACTGCAGCAGCAGCGGCATCAGCACAAAAAAAAAAAAACGCGCAACTCATTTAAAAATGCCAACGTCCATCAACGAGGATCGCCGAAGATGGCAGAATTTGTTGTCGTTTCGCTTTTTTGTCAAATTGTTTTGCTGAATTTTCTTGAGAACTTTTGCATTGTATTGCATTATAGAGCCCCTTTTGCTATTATTCTTGTTGCTGTTGCTGTTGTTGTTCTGAGGCTAGAGCGAGATATCCGAGGAAGTGGTCACATGGAGACGACAATGAACTGTTTTGTTTTGTTTGGTTCGTTTCGGTTTCGGCTCAGTTTTGTTTTTTTTTTTTCGTAAACGCTGTTTGGTTGGCAGCCCCATATTGTTTGGCTCACAGCAGTTATCTAAGTTAATTTATCTTTTAATATTACGTTAGAAAACAAAATAAAGTTGGTTACATTTTGTTTTCATCCATTTTTGTAGCAGCTTTTAGCTGTCCAAAAGCCATTAAAAATAGCTAACAACCCAACTTCCTTGACATTTGCTGTAACAGAACTTTCATCATAATATGCACTAATTGAAATGAGAAATGCAAAAAAAAAAAAATAAGAAAAGCTCAAAAATAAGTAAGAAAAAAGTTATTTAACTTCATGTTTCATGCTTTAGCTGCCAGCTGAAAAAATAAATTCAATTTGCAATTTGATTAAGAAGATTTTTCAATTTTAATTAACTTGACTCCAAACAGTTTGTAATGCCACGGAGCAAAAGTTATCAGTAACAGTTTGTGTGGTACATAGAAAAATGTTTTTGGTTGGAAATTTAAGTGGCAACTTTACTAAAAATATGTTTGTGGTAAGTGGAGCTGGCTAATAGCCTTACAAAGCACACAAATTGCAGTAATGTAAAAGGTCCTTTGCCAGAGCTTTGTGGTGCACATATGATGTTGCCTGCAGTGGCACGTAAGTGTTTGGTTGCTTCCTCTTTTGGCAGATTACGACATTTGGCCGGCATATACACACTCATGTACATGCACATCTAACCGTACTTAGGCACCGCAGGGCACCTTTGAGGCACCTGTTGCACACAAAACCACTTGCCATGCTAATTTCATTATGTACATTTGGTTGATGACTAACCGCAGGCAGCAACAACAACAACAACAGTAGTCAATGCAATGACGTTGTCTAAATCGAAAATTGCATAACACTTTCATTTTCACTAAATACACACGCACATAGACAGAGAGAGTGAGATAGAGAGAGAGGGGGAGAGAAAGTGATTCTAACTAACTGCCCAGCTTAGTCAACAATTGAATAGGCAATACAAACAAGCACACACACAAGCATCATTTGGCTGCAATGCGTTGTTGCTGCTGCTGTTGCTGTGGCTGGTGCCAACCACCCACCTGTTGTTAGATGCAACCAACTGGATGCGGGATTAGAGCCTGATGCTGTTTCGTGCTGTCGTGTTCATTTTCATTCAAAAATGTGTAACAGCATCAGCAACAACAATGAGCGCATATAGGCCTTCACATACAAATGCACACACACATGAACAGAGACAGAATTTAATTGAGTGTGTTGCAAATTTAGTTCAGGGTCAGTTGTGTGGCTCGCTTTTGGCCTGTGCTTAGACGGCCAATTTTGGGGTTGTGTTGTTTATTGATTTTGGCTGCTATTTGTTTAAGTGTGTGTGTGCGTGTGTGTTGAGTGATTTTGAATTTTGTTTATGATTTATGCACAACGCATACGCCATGTATTACGCATTATTATTAAGTGGGGTTTAGTTTGATTTATTAATTTGATTTTTAAATGGACTTTTTATAACCGCAATAAATACAATTTGCTTATTGTTATAATCAAATTTATTTATATTTCATTTGAAGTGGTTAACATTCGCTTGCAATTCTATCTAAACTCACAGCAATCTTTAGCTTACAAAGTTCCCTTGAAACAAAATATGTTACATGCCGACGAATATTTCAGTTATTTTTTTGTATAGCTTTATCTTATATGGTGTTCCATTTCTCATTAAAAAATAGTTTTTTTGTTGTTGTTGATGCTGTTGCTGCACCTGTAAGTGCAACACCCCCTGCTAACCACCAGCAATTCAGGTGCTCGTTTAATTGCATAGCATAGCATTCCCTTGTGGCAAGCTAACTTCTCTCTAGCTACCATCTTTCACTCCGTTCACTGCCAAAACAAATTGTGAGAAAAAAGCTCTGCAACAAAAAACACAAAAACACAAAATGTGCGTGCTACATAAATTAAAACCTATGCTTCAGTGGCTCCCCTAAAAGGAGAAAGAGAAAGAAGCTCAAATGATGAGCGAGATGGATCGAGTAGAACATCAGAAAACAACTTAACTTTTTCCTCTTGTCTTCGATGTGATCTCTGCACTCATTCTATCCAAGAGTCGATTCCATATTTTGTGTCAAGTCTTCGCTTTTTTGCCTCAACATGTTTTGCATTGAATTCGGGTTTAAAATTGTGTTTATAGCTGTTGCAGTTGCTGCTGTTGCATCGCATATTCATCAATTTTTTTGTGTTGCAAGCCGCTGCAAGTGGCTGCCATCTTGATTATGTTGTAGCTCCCGTTGTTGTTGCTGTTCTTATTATTATTACTGCTCCCTACAAGCAACAGCAACACCAACTGTGACTCCAACAACAACAACAGCAAACGATGAAGATCATTATGATGATGATGATCATAATGACGTTGATTGTAATGGTGATGATGATGGCGTGTTTGCTGTAATTTGCGCTACGTAAAACGTTCAAAAATGCAACAACGAACAACAACAGCACCAACAACACCAACAACAACAAACAAAAAACGCTCTAAATGAAGGGAATTGAGCGCTGCGATCGTTGACGCTGCCAGCGTCTCAGTTCCACTGCTGCGGCTGGCGCTGCCGTCGCTGACGTTGCGCTGCATCTGCAAAAAGGGCAAAATACGAAAAACCTTGAGGACGGTCAGTAACCGACAACCGCCAGCCCAGAAAAAAATTTTTGTATGAGCAGCAAACGAAATTTTTTTTGCTTAATATGCTCTACTTACGAAAGTACATCGATTTTTGAATAAACAATATAATTACTGACATCATTGCATACACTTAATTGTGCTTTAATACCATAATTTATCAGCTCAAAAGTTAGGAAACATATTTAGAGGCATCTAACCTTAAAATAAAAAAAATAAATTATTTTAACTAATTTTAACAAATTTTGTTCAATATCAAATCATTCATTTTGTTGTTTTACATAGTTCCGCTCATAAATAGTCTCATTAAAAACTAGCTACTTCTTTATTTAAATCAATTTCCTCACTTTTCTCCACTCAGTCAAAGTCAAAGTCCCTTAGTTAGAGTATTGCTCGCATCGACGTGTCAATATAATGTTTTGTTTTTTTTTGTGTGTTTTTTCGGTCTTGTTTTGTACATTTATTTTGGTTGCTCTTTCTGTTGCGTTTTTATTCGCTTTTTCGTTTACTTATTTTTTTTTTTCGTACAGTCAAATTGCGCATTTTGGGCTTTGGGGTGGAGCCTCTGAATGCGTTGTAGCTGGCGTCGCTTCTGCCATTTGTTGTTGTTGTTGTTGTTTTTGTTTGATGGTGCTGCCCGGTTTTGGGTGAGGTCGTGGTCGTCGTTGCCGGTTTTTACTTTTTACTTTTTGCGTCATCAGCAACGAGAATTGCACTTGAAAAATCAACTGGCGTGGTTGGTTGGGCGACGTCGGGACCGACATCAACGTCATCATTGTGGACTTTAAGTGGTTTTGGGTGTGCTTCTCTCCTCGCATATATGCGTGTGTATCTCTATCTGTGTCTGTGTGTCTGTATGTGTGTGTGTACGAATATATATCTGGACCCCATGCGGTTAATTTATGCCCGCTTGCAATTTTGGCAGACAGTGAAAAAATATTTTTGGTCTTGTTGCAGCTCGGCTGCAGCCAGTTTCATTTTTAGAACTTTGGCGAAACCGGTTTTTTGGATGCGGCTTTCGATTTTATTTGTTGTCGGCGCATTAACTGGTTATTTTTATTTTCGTTATTGTTTCTGTTATGTTGTTATTGTTGTTGCTGTTATTGTAAGCAGTTGTTGCAGTTGATAAATCTCAGCGCAGCGTTGTCATAAATTTGCATTGGGCCATGCCATTGGCCCTGACATTTCTAAGGCTTCCTTGCCAGCCAAGTTTGTTGTTGTTTTTCTTTTTGTTGCAAGCTGAAGTTACCAGCGGCAGCCAATGCAATTAATCACAGCCAAATGCACAGAACGAGCATGTGAAATGACAAACAAACAGAGTGACGGACTGACAGACAGACAAACGAGAGCACATAGTCGCAGTCAGACACACATACGGCAGCAGACAGACAGATGCTGAAGTTGTAGTAATTCATTTTCTTTTTTTGTGCCAGTCAACTAATCCACAATTCGACATCGCCAACGATTCGATTCGATTTGATTCCATTGCATTACGTTCATTTTCGCCACACACACACACTAATATATATTGAGGGGGTTTTGGGGGGTATGTGTATGTCTGTGGTAAGAATTTGGTTGACTCGCTGCCAGGCCATATCATATTTAGTTAAGTCAACTCAAACCTAAACCAAACACAAGCAAACCAACCAAGCGAATCAGCCAGACTCTCAGCATCAGCCTCCACCTCAGAGTCCCAGTTCAGTTCACTTTGGACCCAGTCTCAGCCTCCTTAGCTATCACAAACTGATTATTTTTAACAGAATCATTATCGTCAATAGCAACCCAAGAGCATCTCGGCTAGACAGTTATGTACGTTTTGCCCAAGACCCAAGCATTAAGTTACCCTACGTTCTTCTTTATTATGTTTCGGATGCATTGGGTAATAGATCAGGTTTTATAATTGGCCCAAAAAGCTTAGATATAATTTTATTAAAATATTTTTCATTCTCTTGTCTACTTTTCACTGATTTTAAATAGTTTTAGTTTTACTAAAAAAGTAATAATTCGGATGCAAATAAATTAAACTCAAAAGACAAATGAACTATTCCAAAATATATTTATTTTATATTAGAGCTTAAAGAAAGAAATATTTTAGAAATAAATTAAAAAATAAATAATAAATTTAAACACATTAGATAGAATCTAATTAATGCTCAATATTTCACTTATCAAAAGGATAAGTTTCTACTTCTCTATTATAAGTATTCAAGTTCTCTCGATAGAAGTTGTAGAAACATATAAATAGGGTATCTAAGCATCCGTTCATATTCATTTATCACTTTTGCCATTGAATTTATTGTTCTTTGCCGTTCTCTTTGCGCCATGTAATTTGATTTTCTAAAAAGTTTCCGATTTCTAGTGAATTTTTCGCACTGAGAATCGACAGCTTCGGTTATAGTGGTTAATTTCTCTTAAATTATTTTTGCAGTTGCGTTTATAGGAAAGACGCTTATCAAAATAAAAAAATAAAAGCAGCGACAGCTGCAGACTACGTATAAATATGTACATTCGTATGTATGTGTATGTATTGTATTTAGTAATATCTATGTATTGTACATATGTTGAGTATGTGCGAGCTTAAGTACTCGTTGTCGTTGTATCTTGCACTTTATGCATGACTCAAAATTGAAATTCAAAACGAACTTGACAAAATTAAAAGAAAGAAGCTTCATTCATGCACGCATACACAGACACTGAGTAAACACAGCAAGCAACAACAACAACAACAACAATATACGCATGGCAGGCCAAATAGCTAGTCAGTCAGTCAGTCGGACAGACAGAAAGACAGTCAACCAGCGCCCTCAATGCACGCTTTATGCAACAACGACAACAACGACGACGTCGACGACAACAACGTCAAAAGCAACAGCAACAGCAGCAAACGCAGCCAAAAAGTTCATTGAACCTGGCCCAGTGCGAATTCGGTTGTCGTAGGTTAGGGACGACCGACAGACCAACAGACCAGGCGACGAACCAACCAACCGACCGCCCGTCCAACCAACCAACCGACCAGGGGCCTGGACAGGGGGCATGACGTAGTCGACAGCGACGCTGACGACGTTGACGTAAACGTTAACGTTGACGTCGACGCTGACTCTGTGCAAATACAAATACAAATACACTGTCGCTGTCACTGCTGTTGTTGTTGTCGCTGCTGCTGCTGCTGCCAAGTGTGACGAAAAATATACAAAACAAAATACAGAAGAAAATACAAAAAAAAAAAAACTGCAGCAACAACAAGAACATCAACAATAGGAGTAATAACAGCAACAAGAAGCGTATTCAAAATAATAATAAAAATCGGTTGTTGGTTCAGTTCATGGCATACCATATGGAGCAGAAGTGTAGTAAGAGAGAGGGGATAAAGGGTTGGGGAGAGGTAGCGACAGTGCCTGCCAGTGACCGCTGTTGTTGTTGTTCTTGTTGCCTCTGCTCTCGGGTCTCAGTTGTCTGTTGTGTTGGTCATGGACGCCATTTCACATTTATTGTGTTTTGTTTTTTGTGAATCATATGCGATAAAGAGTTATATGTACAAAAATACTTCTATATGTTTGCTTATTCTGTGCATATAATCATTCTGCATGTGAACTGCGTAGACTTCAAATCAGAAACCACAAATTATTTACTTGCTTCTCTAAAAAAAAAACCAAATGTATCAGCTTTTAGTGAGTAATGAGGTTTTTGAACTTCACATATTCCAAACCCTTTTCCCCTTGGAGAGTGCATCATCGAGTTACAAGTGCAAGTGAATAGTTGCAATGTATATCTAAATTGTTGCTGCAGTCAACCAACATTTGCATCCTCTATTGGCCCTCGGCCAGCCATTGAAAGCTGAGCTGTAATCGTTTTTTTTGTTGTTGCCAAATTGCTGTTATTTGCTCATATGCGTGCAGTTTCTTTTTTGGGTCGTTGGTTAGGGGGTTGTACACAGGGAGAGGGAGACCGAGCTGACAAAGTCATGCTGTCTGATCAGAAGGGTTTGAACACAAATGCTTTGTTTGCTGCAGTTTTTGTGTGGCGAACAGTTGCCAAAAGTTCCATTGAACTCTGTGTCGTTCTTTTTGCACTTTGTTTGTCAAGATAAATGCCATTTATTTTAATTACCTTACATCTCGCATTTCGGAAACCAAGCTGACAACATATCTAGAACGTTAAGAAACCGGAAATTTTCAAAAAAAAATTCTCAACTGATTTAACTATCAACGATGATTAATGCTGTCTGCATCGAAATTTTAAGTACGTGTACTATAAATAAAAAGATACATAAGAAGATAATTTTGCAGAGGTGCGTTCGACTAGATTATACAGCTGAAACTTTTTTACTAAATCATCCATAAACGATCTAAACTATCTCATCTCCATATGTGTTCGACTCAATAAGCTGCTAAGTAAACTTTACCTAAATATTATCGCCAATCTTAATAATCTCTTAAAGTATTCATTTCCTGTATTGTTGCCTGAGGGGCAATTTATATAAATTATTCAATAATGGCTTTAAATAAATTCACATGAATGCCCATTAAATGCGCATTTACACTAAAAATACAAACAGCCACAAGTTCACCGACCACACACACATCACACACATACGTATACGTAATATTAATTGAAACGTAAATGGTCGGAAAACACTTTCGCTCTCGGCTTCATTGATATCTAAAACTAACATCTAAAACTGGCAGCCCCCAAAAACGGCCCCGACTACCCCAAAAACAAACAACAACAATAACACCAATAGCTATGCGTGAACTTGCAACACAAATTCTGTACGTGTGTGTGTGTGCCCACGTGTCTGTGTTTATGTGTACTGTGTGTGTTTTCTCGTGCATGCCGCAAGCACTTTGGCGTTGCATTCATCTGTTTTGTATTTGGCAGCCAGCCAAATAAAATTTCGAGATATGACCTTACACACAATATGTTGCCGGCGTGCAGCAGCAACAGGCACAGCCATAGCCACAGCCACAACAGGAATAGTAACAACAACAACATGGCCTAAACATGGCAACAGTTTCCGCGTGGATGCTGCGTCCATTAGAAATGCATTTGTTGGCGTTTTTGTGGATGTTGTTGTTGTTGCTGCTGCAGATGTTGCTTGTTGACATTGACATTGGCAATTTGTGCGTATATATTTGGACATGTTTGTGAGTATGTGTGCGTGTGTGTTGTGCATGTTGTTCGTGTTATGCTAATGCAAAATGTATTTTTAAAACACATTGCTGAAATCTGTTTCATTGGGCTAAGCTTCAAATGACATAATTTGCATTTGCCACGTTGCTCACTTTTACTGACCTACAATGCAACGTCCACTGGGCAACCTTTTGTGGTTTTGCCTTATCAGGCAAACAGTTACTTGTTGCTTTTTGATTTGGTGCGTATCTTATCAACTGTTGAGTTAATCTATGTGATTCTTACACTTCACTTTCATGTCGACTTTTTCGCAAACACAAAATTGAAACGTAATAACGCAAGCCGCTCAGTGCGCAATGCAAAAGTAAAAATAAAAGGCAAAACAGAGCAAAAGCAACAAAAAAAACAAAAACATTTAAAAATATTTATTGTATATGTACAATATACAAATACAAGCACAGACAAGAATATATGTGTCCGGAGTACATACATTTACAATGTGCCTGACCAAGGCCAAGTAATTTTGTATTGCTCCCGAGTTCCTTGGCCTCAGCAATCTGTGTGCTTTTTGTTGCCGCTGTTATTTTTGTTGTTGTTTCTGCTGTTGATTCTTGGTCATTGGCTTTGGCTGCTGCCGCTGCTTCTGCTGCTTCTGCTGCTGCTCCTCAGTTGAGTCTGCTTATTTGTTGATTTCATTTCGGTTTATTTGTTTTGCTTGTTTTCGTTTACATTTACTTGAAACTGAAAATCACATTTAGTGCACTGCAGTTGTTCATCATCATCATCCTGATACATTAATTGTGGCAAATGTGGGCGAAATAAGAATTTATTAAGTGTGGCTAATGTTCTACATTTAAGAAAGTAAATAATTAAAAAAACAAACAGTAATGTTGAATATTGCAAACCGTTTAATAAGTTAAGGTTTTGAGTAACTCACAAACATATTTTGCTGTTGAAGTTGTTTAATCAGTACAAATATACTTTTCGTTGTTTCCTGACTTTCTTAATTTTAACATTAAACTCAATATTAATGAAATATGTTATTATTTGGATATATGTAAACAAAACTTAATAAAAAAACTCTTTATTAACAGTTTAATATCATGTTCTGTTGTAATTAATTATCTTTTGAACATATTAGTTCATCTACAAAACAATAGAAAAGGAACTACATATTTTTTAAACAAAAAAGCAATTATGTTATTCAGTTAGCTTGCAGCTGTTTACTGTTGCTGTGTTAATGACTACACAATAACAATTTGTGCAAAATTAGTTTTAAATGTTGCTTAAGTATCGCCAATTAATACGGCTTTAGTTTGATTCTTATCTAATTGTGCGTTTAATTTCGCTCATTATTTATGGTGTGTTTGTCGTGGACAGTTTCCGTAAGAGAATCAGACTAGAGCTGACGCTTCCGCCTTGCCGCATAGAGTTCCGTTTGGTTGCCAAACGTTGGCCCAGGCGCAGCTTAGAACGGATGCAATTCACTTCCTGTCTTGGGCGCTCATTTGGGCCAATCAAAGTCTCAAGCTGGACGACAAGAATCTTTTAGCATTGGGTGCCTGGGAAGTGCGTAATTTTGTAAAACTAATCGTAAACAATCGTTTCTTAATTATGCATTCCAAAAGTGTTGAAAGACATCAGACGTGCAGCAAAACTCACCCCATTAGCCCTTGATTTGGATGTGTATGTATCTGCAAGATGCACAAAAATGCATTTCTTTTCCTGTGCTTTGTATTTCCAGTTGCAGTGGCGTGTTTTAATTGCACATGTGTGTGCGTGTGTTTGTGTGTGTGTGTGTTGCGCACCCCTTTGACTGTTTACATTTCGACAGGCCGTCGCATTTTAATTTTAGAATATATTTTTGGGTCTGGATTTCACAGCTCAGCTTTCAATGTGCATGCATGCAATGCGTTCCATTATTTCTCTATGTGTATGTATGTGTGTGTGTGTTTGTTTGCCTGCTGCATTTTTCATTATGCAAAAATTGCATAGCTTTTTTTTTTGTATATTTTATTTCTGTGCGCATTTGCTTCACTTTTTTTTCGGTACTTTTTTATTCGAAATGCATTCAACAAAATTGCACGTTTTGCTTCGTGCATCTTTTGTAAAAAAAATGAAGCAAAATGCATTTGCAATAGGGTGGATTTTTATGGGTTTTGGGCTCTTTTTACCGCTGTTTTTTTTTCGTGGGCTCTCTCGTATTTGCTTACGTGGTTTTAATTTTAATTGCTTCTCATCAGATTTTTCATGCATATACACACACACTTTTTTTCGTGTGCTGTCGAAAAGCCTGCCGTTTGCATGTTGTCGCCGATTTTATCTTTTGTAAATACTGTAATTATTTGTGTTCCTCTTCGGCGACATTAACCGTGTGGTTGCAGTTTGCTTCATTTTTTTCGTGCAAGACGGAAGTGGTGCGGTTGAATGGCGAAAGGACATGAATTAACACGGACGATTAAGGGTTTGGGATTCACATTCGTCGTGGTTCTGTGCATCTGAGTTGGATGCACACACAGAAAAACAGTTGAATATTTTTATGCGTGCAGTTCAAATATATTTTTACATTTATTTGTAACAAGATTTAAGGATATTTAATCAATTGAATGTAAGAGCAATATCCTTTTACTAAATGAACAATAAGAATAATGAAGTGAATAACAATAACGTGTTTTAAAAGGTAATTAAATAAAATATAGTCATAAATAAACACCTTTAAACTTTTGAAGTGATTTTTTTTTTATTTAAATATTAATTTTCGTTATTCTGCTTTCTGTTTCTTTTCTTAAAGCTAAGGCTAAAAAAACATCAATATTATAAGTTTTTGTTGTGATTTATTTTGTCAAATTTTTAACTTTATTCGAAATTAATTGATTTACTTAATTATTTCTTTTCTTTTGCCCAAACCCTGCAAAGGACTTATATAATGGCACTAAAACGAATATAACAAAAACACATTTTATAATTTTCTTGAATTATGTTTACGTTAATCGATTTTTTGTTTCGTTGCAATCGTAAAAAATATACAAAAAATATATGAATTTTGTATTAGTCATTTAATATGTTCCTTATTGCTTTTGCAATGCAATGCCAAAACTCAAGCCCAACCTCAAGGCCAGCTGTTATGTTTGAAAGCCTCAATTTAGCTAGTGTCATATTGCAGCTACATACAATAGTACATAATATATAATGTTTACGCATCAGTCACCTTCGCCAATTCAAATGCCAGCCAGGTCTTGACTATTAGTGCCCACAGAGTGTCCAAGGTCATAGAGTCGCCGTTAACTAATGTAAATGCAATTAAAATCAACAAATATTTCGCTTATTAGAAAAGCATTAAATGCAATTCCATACAAAACGTAAAAAAAAAAAAAAATGGTTAAACAATTATTATATTTATTATACACGAATTTCTGTACGTTACAAGGCATTAAAAAAGCAACAAAAACATCGAAATTTTGCGCATTAATTGAGAGACCTTGAAACCAGTCACGACTAAAACTCAGTCAGAGACCCAACCCATCCCAACCCCCGTCAGACTCAAGCTTAACATAGACCCTGTACCTGTCCCTGTACCAAGCCGCTGACGCTGTGCCGAAAATTCTCAAAACATTCTACTTGTTTTTTTGACTACAATGACATGCAATTGAGTCTCTCGCGCTGCAAGTCGAGTCGAATTGCATTGTCCGTCTGGCGAATTATAATAATTTCAGTTTTGCTCTCGCGCGCTCGACATTCGCACAACAACAGCGAACCGAAAACCGTTGCACACACGAAAACAAAAACAAAAACAACACACAAAAAAAGTGCATGTGCAACGGGCGCGCGTTGTCAGAGTCGCCAGTTGCATTTCGAGCGGTGAGTGAGCGTCTCCGTCTTCGTCTCCAGCGCTAAACAAAAGCGCGCTGTCGTTGTGTTTGTCTCGGTTTCGGACTTGTTTTTTTTGCGCTGCTTAAAACGCAACCCAAAAAGAATTGTTGAAAACATATACAAAATGGAGAACAAAATGCACAAAATATATTAACAACAACAACAAACAAAAAAAAAACTAAGTATAAAAAATTCTCAGAGCGAGATCAGAAAACGTTTGGTTCTGAGTGCATTTCAGCTGAGCGCTGAGTGCATTTTTTTGTGTACGTGAACGTCTGTGTGTGTGTGTGTGTGTTTACCAATACCATCATGGCAAAAGTGCAATTAAAAATACACTGACACTGCCTTCTGCCCCTGCCTATCCCTGCCTGCTGTCTCCAGAAGTTTTGCTCACTCACTCACTCAGAGACACAGAATTGCGGCGACACATTTTTACGCTCCGAGTTGGTTCTTGCCACCATTTTCTTTTTTTTTCGCTTCTCTCTCTGGTTTGTTGTTTTTTTTTTAACCAATTTCGCTTTTAACGTTTTTTTGCCGGCTGCCATGAATGAAGCGCACGAATACATTGATACACTGTGCTCTAGCCGGCTGCGCTACCTCCCACTTGGCACAAGGGTCTCTCTCTCTCTCTCATTCTCTCTATCTATTTGTCGCTCGCTGAGCTTGGCGAGTGCCACTGCAATTTTTTTCTACACACACACAGATACAACTGTAAGTTGAGCGTTCTGTTCTCAGTGAAGGCAACATGCATACAAAAACAGCGAAACTTTTCTTAGACCTTTACAACACAGAATTGTGGCTGACTCTTTGTCCTATGCATATGTGTGCATTGGTACGCGTGTATGGATTTATGTGGAGAGCAATCAGCCACTGCACTCATTCTGCCGCACGCTCAGTTTGGGCTCCGGCTCATAGTCATAGTGCCGGGCAGCTCAGCTGGATGGCAGCTTTATTGTCGGTCGTTTCGAACGGTTCGGTACGCTTTTGCCTTAGCTTCGGATTGTCGTTGTAAGCGCAGCAGCAGCAGCAACTAGCAGCTACCAGCAGCAGCAGCAGCAGCAGCGAAGCCAGCGTCGACGTCGACGTCATCGTCAAGTTAGTCGATTTTGTTGTTTACGTATTAGTAAAGTTGTCTGCGCTTGTTGTTAGTGTCGGTGTTTGTTTGTTGTTGACGTTGGTCGCGGTGCGAAATTTTTTATTTATTTTCTGCTGCTGCTTCTGCTACCAACACACACACACACATGTGTGTATTGGTGTGCGTACACTCTTTCATGTGCATGTATGTGTGAATGCGTGTGCGAGTGCATTACATGTGCTTCCTCTTGAACAGCCCAAAGGCTAACAAACAGTTGACGTGCGTTTCTCTTGTGATAACAAAATATATTTTATTTCACTCGCGCAGCAAATCAAAAGTCGCCCAAAAATCAAAATCATTAGCAATATTTGCTAAATATTTTTGACAATTTCAGTGCTGTGAGAATACGAATTTAAACATAAACAAAAAACACAATAAACTAAATTATTATATAGAAATGCACTACGGAAATAATGAAATCAGAGCTGCAAACTAACGAAATATAGTAAGTAATATTTGTTTATTTCTTTTTGGTGTAAATAATTATACTAGAATGTGTGTGTGCGTGTGTGTGTAACACAAAGCAAAAAAAAAGAGCACACATATAAACACACTCACATACATGCATACATATACTAGCGCTAAAAGATCAAGATTAATCCATAAAAATCAAATCTGCAAACTGTCAAATAAAATTCGTTTAACTATATGCGAATAATAATTTGTTAAATATTTTTTTTTATTGATTTTTATAAGCTTTGTATCGCACGGAACTTGCTCTTTCTCTCTTTGTAACTCTCCCACCACAAATCTCTCTCCCTTTGTCATTTGCACTCAAAATGCAGAGTTTGTTTTTATACAATTTTACCCCCCTTTTTTTTCTGCTGCTGCTACTCTGGTTTTTTGCATGAGCGAATTGTGAAATTAGTTAGATGGTGGTGGGGAATGCGGTGGCCCCTTTTGTGGCAAAGAAACTGTGGGGCAGCGGTTGGTTAATAATCTCAGCGGTGCCTTAAGATGCACTGCTGATGCTCTTTGTATACATGAAATATGTGCATTCGATTATATCTGTAATGCATATGATTACAAGTTTTAAGAAGTTATTCTAAACCTCCTATTGTCTGTATGCATGTATCGTATACATATTTTAATCCCGTTTACTTTTTTTTATTCAATACCGAAACATTTCCTTTGGGTACATTTATTTGTATCAATTTTTTTTGTAAGATTTCTTATAATTTTCCCACCAAAAAAACTTTAAGAATCATTTCAAATATTCTTTTTTGATTTAAAAAATAATCCAAGTCTTTGATTTATTTTAAGTCCTTATTTCCTAACCTTAAACAAAATAAATGCATTGCAACCAACGGAAATGAACGAAAATGTTACAAAATATTCCATAAGAGCCGGGAAAATAAATATGTGATGAAGCCCAACAAGTGCTTGGGGCTCCGGGCCCCAAACGCACCATATTTGCACACACACCACACCCATACACACATTGACAACAATGGGCATCAAATGTACAATCATCAATATGGGCAGGTATTGATAAAAATAAATATGCAGTTGTTGTGGTTGTTGTTGCTACTTTTAAATGCGTTTGAATACAAAAAATATACAAAAAATTCGCGGAAATCTTTTATTTATAATTTATGGTACAAATGTCGCCTCAAACTTATTGTGTAGAGTATATATATATATGAATATAATAAGAAATAAATTAGAATAATAACAAATTCTAATTAATGCGCTTCTAATTTCATGGCGCTGACAGACGGAAGCATTTTCGAGAAGTCATTTTCTTTGTGCAAACGGCATTTTGATTTCGTATAATTCATTTTGTACAATTTATGACACTGACACATCCGATGTCAAAGCAAAACAATGAATCAGCCCGGCAGTCGCCCACGCAATACGACTTTCTTTTTTACTTGTTCCACATATACGGTTTATTTATATATATATATATATATATATATAAATTTTTTTTAATTGTCACCACACGCGCGTGCTATTTGGGTCCTTGTAGTTGTTAGCTGAGATGTCCATTGTGTGTCTGTGATTGTTGTTGCTAAATGTCTTGGGTGGCATTTCCGCCATGGCCTGGACACATGAACGACAAGTTATCAACTTTAATTGTGGCCTGGTAAAGCGAGTAAATTGAATTTTAATTTCATGTAGCATTTATGCAATCGCAAATTGATTTGAGCAGCCGCTTGGCAGCCGCTTCTTATAGCTATTAGAGCCATTAGTCATGCCATGATGCAAAGAGCCAAAAGCCGCCGGCGTGTTGGTAAAATCTACAAGGATTAGCATTAGAGCTGTGCCCCGCACAGCCAATACTTGTTGGCAGTAGAAGCAGTAGCAAGAGTAACAAACAGCAAGAACAGCAACATTTGCCAACATGCAACATACAATCATCTGGCTGGCAGTCGTCGCTTTCAAGTCTGTCTGTCTGTCCGTTTGTCCGTTTGTCTCTCTGTCTGTGTGTGCACGTAAGAAAACGAGTTATTGGAACAGGTTCATGACCTTGACCATCAACAACGGTGCGGCAAGGCAACACTCTTTTATAATGCCACGGCAATTGTAACGTCTGCGTTGCATATGGCACTCCATGCCAGACAAAGGAAATTCCAGCCGCGCTGCTGCTGCAGCCACTGCTGCTGAGGTTGCATTTGCATTGCCATTGTTCAAATGATTGGATTAGAAGCTCTCGACGACAGCAGCAGCAAAAGTCGAGGCAGCAGCACACAGGCAACAAGTCGCACAAGCTAACTGCAAAGATTGTGATTGTTTTTGTTGCTTATGCAACAACTTGCTGCACAGGCACTTAAGCACTCGGCCAATCGTCCTATTACTGTCACTGAGTCAGTGACTCACTTAGCCAAATGGCTTTAGTCAATGTTTTCGGGCATGATTCATTCAAGCTAGTTTGCAAAAATAAAACTGCGCATCAGTTTTGTTTATTTCGCAATTCTTTTAGAGCAGTTCTGCAGTTCCTAGAATTTAAGGCCTTCGTATTTATTTATACAAATTATTTGCAAAATCCATTTAAAATCATTTTCCTGAACCTTTCGGCTGTAGGTCCCGAAAGTAGCCGAACTGTGAAATGCGAATAAAAATTCAACAGCTTCCTCTCTGTTTCTTTTTCTGCTTTTGTGCTTTGCCTTTTATTTTTATAGAACGGCTAACTATAAAAGCAAAGCGCATAAAATAAACTGTTGCTGCAGTTAAGCGGGTTGGGTTGGGTGGGTTATATTGCATTTTTGTTCTGTTTCTTTTTCGTTTTTCGTATTTTGTTTTTTTTTTATTTTATTTCTTAAATTTTTTTTCTCTGCTTCTTATGTGAAAAGTGGATGTTGGAAAGGCAGCAGCATGAAGCTGGAAGCGTTCCAGATACATAAGGAAAGTGCAACAGGCAGTTGTTGTTATAGTTGTTCTTACTGCCAGCCCATTTTTAGTGGGTGGTAGTTTGGGCGGTTGTGTGGTTGGATGGTGGCAATGTATTCTGTGTGGTGTGCAGATGGGCGGGCAAAGTTTTCACTGATTTTTTTCTCTTCCTTTTCTCTCGGGCTTGTGTGAGTGGGTAGCATTGAGAAAAATGGGTTTAATTTAACTTTGGCTGTGTCACAGCAACTGAAAAAAAGGAAATCGTAGTTTGCATAAGAAAGACAATGAATTTTGATTCACGAGGTAAGTTTTCTTTTCGCAACAGGTGCAACCGAGTTACAGACTCAATTCAACCTTAAATGTGCAAGAAAATAAATAGAAATGCACAATTGTGTACAGATTATGTAATATCTGCGGCGAACGTGGCGAATGGGCAACCTTAACCAAACCTGTATTTATACAATCCATATTGTTATTCTTGGGCCGCAGTTATTGTTGCCGAAATGCAAGCACCGATATTTGCCATATGCACAAACACAATTGAATAAATAGCAATAATTGCAGCAGCAATGCCAAACTTCTACACATTGTCCTTAAGCTTATCAACATTTTGCACAGCAACGAAAAATTCCAATACACATTCGTCGTCATCGTCGACGTCGGTGTCGGCGAGCTCTCTCGGGCACAAAAACTAGTCAAACATCAATAACAATTCACCTGCTATTGCTGGCCAATGTAAATACTACAAAAACACATTTTCAGCAAGCTGTGAAAAATATGCACAAAAAATTAGCAAAAAAAAAGTACATTTACATATGGTAATAATTTTTTATTTATTTATTTTTTTTTTGTAATTATTTTTTCACAAGAGATATGTTTTCAATTTATGTTCACATATTTATTTATGCAAACTCGATGTGGTGTCGCTGTTGCTATCTTTGCCGCCAGCAGGTTGTTTTTTTTGGCACTATGAATTTTCAACAAACACTCAACGGCAATGACAAGTTTTCAATAAAAATAAACAAGCACGTGTAGTTTGAATATTTTTCGGAAAAATAGTTGGATCAATAGACTGCGAAAATGCATTTAATTTTTTGACAAGCCAATAAAGTTGGAAAACAGATTTAAATTGTCAAATCGAAGGTAATAATATCAATTTATTAACCAAGAATATCGATTTCATATATGTAGTAATTTTTAGCCCTAACTATAACATAGAAAGATCTGCTGCATTAAAATTGGTTTCGTATTTATTATTTTGCACAAAGTAGCAAGTAAATTGCAAAAACATCCAGAAATTATATAAATATCGAATTTTCAACATACAACAACTTTTTTTAATGGTTTTTTTTTTATCGTATGCTGAGTCATTCTGTGTTTACTCTTAGTTTTTTTTCTAGACACCCGTATTCCAAACGAAAACAACCTTGAACTATTCCCCACATCCAAGCACCGACTGTTTTTTTTTTTTTGCCAGAAAACAATAATTTTTATTATTGTCAAGTTATGGTAAATTTAGCTTCACTGATCTTAAAACATTTGAATTTTGAATATAAATATTTGACGCGACTTTTGAGCTTTGGTTTAGTTTACACCCTCCGTCTCCCTTCTGACTATTCGGCTCTGTTATGAGGGCTCCAGCAGAAACTTTTCGCTCTATGCGACATTTTGCACGGCCACCGCAGCAATTAAATGCATGGCACTCACTGAACCCTCTCGTTTCCCTATACCCTTTCCACCACCCGAACAAACGCTTACAAATAGTTCCAATTGCGGCTGCATGTTTTTTGACGATACCCAGTCTAGCACACACACACACAAACACACACTCACACATGTAGAGACATGGACACTTGTATTGACGTTTGGTTGGCGACAATTGATTTTTGTTACGTTTTCGTTTATTTTCATTAGTTTTTGTTGCTGCTGCTGTTTTTTGTGGACATTTTTTTTTTTTTTTAGCAATTTAGTTCGTTTGCTTTCTGGCACTGACGCCAATGTCGCTTGCTGCTATTTAGACAACTGCTGAAAAATATTTTCATGCCCCTTTTGGCATGCCCCCCTGCTTTACATTTGGATTCTATTGCCGAGGCGATCGGGCCAAACACGCGCTGCACTTTGTTGCCAGTTGTTGTTGTTCTTGCTTTTCATAATTTTTGTTATATGTATGTAGTTATTGCTGTCTCTTTTGTGTTTGTGTGTGTGTGTTTGTTTTAATATTTTTTTTTTCTTGTTGCATTTATTTTGAAAACTGCATGCGACGTTTTTCTGGCTGCTTTGTCGGCTCGGGCTGGACTGAATTTGGTCTTATCTAAATTTTTTTTGTTGCTATTTCTATTTTGCTTTTCGGTTTTTTACAACATTCGAGAAACTTTTCTGTAGCTGGGCTTTTTAGTTTTTGTGTATGTATCTCTGATTTGTTTCGTTTACTCTTTTTCACTCTGCCTTTTTGCGTTTTTTGTTTATTTTTTTGTCGAAATCAGGGCAAATTCATCATCATCAACAACATCGTCGTGCCCGTTGCGTTTTTTGTGTAACAAAGATAAGGTTTCGCCAGCGAATGAGTGGGTTCTCTTGTTGTTATTGCTGTTGCTGTTAGTTTTTTAGTTGTAGCGTTCGCTTTTATTTTTTATATGTATAATTTGTAACGGGGTTCGGGGGCGAGGAATTTTTCTTTTCGTTTTTGTGCTTGCCGAGTTAATCATTTCGGGCGAATTTTGATAATTTGAAGGTGACCCCATTCGTAGAGGCGTTGCATGTACTAAAAGAAAAAACTCGCTTGCACATTTGATAAGGAAACGCAGCAGCAGAACAACGCAACAACTGATGCCACACGGCGTATGCGCGATGTGTCAGCACATAAGCGATAATACTTATGCATATTGCCTGCTTACGTATTTATTAAAAAATGCTGCATTACATTTACGAAATTGCATGCATCCAGAAAAGAAGAGACGACCCAGCCAGCGAGCAATTGCCAACACTCATATCTCAGGGCAGTTTTAATAAAACCCAAAACTGACATCATAAAACATCGCACATATGACAGCAGCCAGCATACAGGTCGCATACGTTACGTAGCACCATGCTGCCACACCCAGTGCAACAGCGCGCGCACACACACACACACACACAGACAAAGCAACAAGTCGTTGTACCCAAATATATAGCTCTGGCACAAAACGAAAAGAAAAAGAAAAATAAAAGCAAGGAGCAAACTAAATAAATGAAAACGAAGCAAAAATACGAAGCAACACCCCCTAAAAAAACCCCCGCCCCAACTTTCAATCGCAAATTCAACAGCGTCCCAAAAACAGGCAAAGCCAATGCCAAAGTAAAAGCAATAGCAAAATTCTATTTTATTATTTGTATTTTTTTTTTGGGTGGTTCGTTTTGTGAGGCTGGGGTGGTTGTAGTATTGGGTGCAACGCTGCTGCAGCGCTGTCAGAACGACCACCTCCTGACCTAACTACCCCTACACCCCCACCAACACACTCCAGTTGCTGTTCCTCCTGTTGCTGCCGCATTGGTATTGGTGGCTGTGGCTGTGGCTGCCTGCCTGCCTCCTGTTGCGCATTGAGCACAAAATAAAAGTTTCGGAACGTTGTTTTCACATTTCCTGCAAAGCGTCACGGGCTGGGTTGCCAGTCAGCAGCCACTGCCTGCTACTGGTATAGAAAACGTAGTTGCTGTAGTTGTTGTTGCTGCTGTTGCTGTTGTTGCCAAAATGCACACAAAACATGTCGAAAATGTGCCATATGCCAGCAGCAAATGAAATCGTTGTCTGCTCCTTTCTGGCTGCATGCAACAGTTTTGCCAACACACACACACACACCCACACACAAAATCTGAACGACAGATACAGACACTCAGTGCTATATATAGACAATGCCGTTAGCTCAATATTGTTCCACAACAACAAATACAGACAACACATTTCGACATGGCACATTTAGCATCCTTGAGCGGCATTTAACTTTGTTTTGTGTGTGTGCAACACCCGCACACTACCATCCATTCAGTGTTGCTACAAAACATCCATGTTGTTGCTGCTGCTGTTGTTGTTGCTTCATTTAATTTAAATTCGTTTTGGCCTCGTTTATGCAATCAACGTGAGCAGCAAGTAGTTTTCTTCTATGAAGTTTCTGCATTTCGATTGCCGTTCAGGAAATCTAATTTTTGGCCACAAAGTTTGTCAGTCTTGGTTATTAACTAACTTAGTTTGTGCACATGTTCATATGCTTTAGGCTTAGCTAGTCAACGCCTGGCCAAATGCATTAGGGTCAAGAGTAATGGCTGGTGCATAAAAAAGTCAAAATGCACACAAGAAAACAAACAGAAACACATGTGTGTTTGTGTGTACTTACTTGCATGTTAGTATGTATAATAAATCAGCCAATGGCCAAACAACCAATAAAACTCAAAGCCAAGAGCAAGTCCAATGGCATAAAACAAATACAACAACAAGAGCTGCAACTGCAACTGCAAGTGCAACACCAACAACGGCTAAACTTGTCTTTTTGGTTGTCGGTTTGTAGGTGAGCTGGGCCATGAACGAGCCGCGATCGACCGCCACTGCAAATGGCGACCTTACAGTCAGCCAGTCAACTAGTCAGCCAGCCAGTTTGCCAGTCAGCCAGTTAGTTAGCCAGCTAGCTAGTCAACCAGTCGCCCATTGAGGCAGCCACCAACACCGACAGTTTTAGTTGTGGTCGTGTTTGTCGTTGGCTGTTGCAGATCGCAGATCAACGTTAGAAATGGAAATGCGCTTCGTTGCATACAATGGCAACAACAACAACAACAA
Organism: Scaptomyza reducta; assembly: GCA_035044485.1. Classification (NCBI taxonomy): domain Eukaryota; kingdom Metazoa; phylum Arthropoda; class Insecta; order Diptera; family Drosophilidae; genus Scaptomyza; species Scaptomyza reducta. The sequence continues at coordinate 216,748 of JAWNNV010000490.1, forward strand.
CAGAAAAAGCAGCAACAACAACAAGTGAGTCGAATGTGTGTTACTGTAACTGAGCCAACTACCAGCCAGGCGATCTGGCCAGTTACTTAGCCAGTCAAGTCAGCCCAGCCAGCGGTGGCTTTGGTTTCGTTTTCGATCTTCCTGTCATTGTGTTGGTGTTGTTGTTGTTTTTGTTGATGTTGCCGTTGCCGTTGCCTGTTGGCGCGTGCTCATGCTGCTTCAGTTTGTTGCATGTTACTGCTGCACTTGTTGCATGCGCCCGCAGCAACAGGTGAGAGTTGTCATTGTTGTTGCTGCAAGAGTCGTGCACAGTTAAACGATGACAACAACAACTGTATAAGTACTAATGGGCAATGATCTTTTATCGGAGTTGCTGCAGGGCCAATGCCGCTCGAAGGTGGCGAATTTTTATTACTATTGTTGCAACGGAAGAGTTGATCATTTCGAGGTTGCTGCGTGTTGCTATTACAACGGAAGTATTAAATGCACCAGTGTCAGCGAAGATCTATAAATTATGTTTTAAAATGAGCTAAAAAATGAGATGTTTATTGCATTTAAGATTAGAGCTATGACCTTAAGCTTATGTCAAAAGAAATTCTTATGTAATATTAAATATGTTAACTGAATGGAATAACTTTTCAAGAAATGACTGAAACCTAAAAAACACTTTTTTTTATTATTTTTTTCGCTACAAAAAAAAAAACAAGGAAATAAACAATTAATCAAATTAACAATTGCATGAAATCTGTCGTTCAATAAATTACTAATAAATCCGAATAAAAAATAAAATTCTTTAATGATCATTTAGTATATATATAGATGCTGCTAGAATCGAATGAGTAATGTCTAGAAAAATTTAAATAGTTTCTTACTTTCCTAATAAATTTGTAGCTAGTGTGTCATATATGATTATTGAAAGATGATAAGAAGTGCGGTTAAGAGTAAGTTTATAACACAAATATTATTATGAGAATTATAACTAGAAAACCATGAATAATATTTAAATGACTTAACTTACAGCAATTAGTTAAATGACTTACTATATAGAACTAAGTTCTCCTAATTACTATTCACCCTTTTACATACTATTTGGCTAATTGCAATGTTTTAAATCACTTCATTTATAATGCGTTAATTAACTAACCGAAACACATCAAGCACAATTAGCATGTTTTACTTAATGGATAACTATATAATTAGCGCACATTAGCTATGTGTGAAAAACTATAGACAACTGAAGGTCGCCATCATCCGGCGAACATGCAAGTGAAATAATTGATAAACAAATTTCTAGAAAGTTAGCCGAGGCCATAAAGAAACAAACAAACAAACGAAAAAAAAGGAGCGCACATAATTAATCAAAATTATGAGAATTGTGTGATCAAATAAAGTGTAATCGATGATTTCCGCCTTTTGCCAAGAAAACAAAATACAAATTGAAAATAACAAAAACGAAACAATATATATTAGCTTATAAAAGTTATTTTATTAATTCATCAATTGCAATAAATGAATACACGATAAATAGTTTCAGCAGCAGCAAATACAACAGCAACGCCTACATATCAATTAAATGCAAATTGTGTATTTAGAATAACAAAAAAACTTAACTTGTACAACATATATAGTATATAGTATGAGCGTAGTCAATTGGAACAATGGAAATTGTTGCAAATTTCAAAAAATACAAATAAAAACAATTTCAAGGTTTAACATTGGCCACGATTCCAACTCGCGTTATAATTAATAAAAATTTGGCTCGGGCCTTGAAAACTTTGTGAACTCAAAGCTTCGAAAACTACAAAAACAAAACAAAATGATTGAAAATTGAAACTGGTTGACCGAAATGCACTTTGTGCTTAGAACTCTAGTATCTAACATCTAACTAATTTTAAACTGATATTTTTTGCTCACCAACTCGTTAAGAGCGAGCCACTTAATTCTGTTCTATCTCGTACCTTTGAAGCCAATAAATTGCGTCGTCGTCGACTGCCATTTTGTTGCATTATATGTATTTTGTTTTTGTGATTTTTTTGTTATTGTTGTTTTTTGTTTTTTTTTTTTGCATGTACATACGTTATATACTATATGGCTTACAAGTTTCAAGCTGCAATCCGGCCTTGATATTTTGCAAAAATAAAATTTATTTATGAAATCAAATGCAGGCGATCGAGTAACCGAGAAGCTGAGAAGCGGAGAGACACACACATAGCGACAGCCAACAGATATATACTTGTTGCATTCATTACATCTTATTATAGAGCGTTCGATTGAATGACTTGTCTCAGCTTTTTATTCTGTATCTGTAACACGTAGCCCGATTGCTATGCTTCTGACTTGGATCTCAATCTGTATCGGCCCTCAGCCCCTCCTTCAAAAATGGCAGGAAGCGTTCGTTCTCAAAATAAATAAGCGTTGAGTTTGCATTCTAGTTTTCGTCGCCATTTGGGCTGCCAGCTGAAAAAAGAAAAGGCAAAAACAAAAAATGGACTGCAACATAATTGCAAATTGTGTTTTCTATGTAAATATCAAGGGGTTGGTTGGTGAGTTGCTTGGTTGAGGCTTTGCTAAATTATAAAAATATTTAAAATAATACCAAAAAGGCGTTGGGCTGGCGCTGCGAATCGCTCAATCTATGGCCCAAGGAAGCAAGAAATTGCTGCTGCTCGCTCGCCAAGCAGCAACGTCCATCATAATCAACGTCCATCATCAGCTGCTGCCGCGTGCTTCGTTGACACACCCACAAAGTTGCAATTGTTGCTACTGCATGCGGCAAAAGCTGCACGCCAACTGCCAATTCCAATTCTTGCTGCTGCTGTTCTTGTTGTTGTACTTTTGGCTTTGCCCGCCTCCAGCGATGATGGCAGCAAGTAATTTTTCATCACCACAGTCAGTGAGAGAAAAGAGCCACAGCCACTGCCAAAGCCAGATCCAGAGCCAGTCTGAGCCATCTTCAAAACTGTTTGGCTACCAGTTTTTAGTTTTTACGTTCAAGGGTCTACGGCAACGTCAGCTATGCCTATGTATTGGCGCCCATGTCCAAGTCGCATATCTGATATTAGAATCTCAATTAGTTTTTCCGCTGTCTGTCTTTATGCGTATACGCTACCTGTGCGCGTGTGTTGTAGGTATTGTAATTTAGTTTTTGGGGGCTGGATAGGCTGGGTTTCAATGGCCAACAAGTGCATGAAAATGGTCGGAAGCAGAAGCACTTTAAGTTCTATCGAGAACATTTATCATGCTATAATTAGGATTTCCTAATTGATATTAACTGGAAAGCTGCAACTTTGTAATTGCATCAAAAACTACTCAAAATATTTAAATAAAATTTGTAAATTAATGAACCACTCATTGGGAGTACTCACATGGACAGATCATTGCGAAAATCCAACACGTTTTACTATTTACGGCGCTATAATATTAAAAAACAAAATTAATGCATACGCCAACAATGACGACGACAACAGCATTTGAATAAATTAGTGTAATAGACAGATTAAAACAACGGCGACAACAAAAAGTTGGTTGCATGGTTGTGTGTAACTAGGAAATATCAAAAAAACTGGTAACTGCCCGAATAGTAAAAGCCCCACAATTACAATTCCAGCAATAAATAAATACTTGCAAAAACAAAAACAAAAATATAACGTACACCAAAAACAACTACGACAAGCTGTTGCTTGGCAAGAATGCAACTAAAACAACAGCGAAAAAAAAACTTAAATTTTTTTCAGCATATGAAATAATAATAATAAAAAAAGTGCAACAGGTTTTGAGAGTGTGTGTTTTCGCAGCTAACCTTGAAATAAAACTCGTTTAATCATTTCTCAGGCGGCTCGAAAATGCTATGAAAACAACAACAGCAACAGCGACAATCGGCATATGAAGCGTTAAATGGCGCATTATAAATTTAATAATTTCAACTGACTTGCATTGGAAAAGATTGTATTTTTTTTGTCTCTCTCTCTCATTCATTTATTTTATTTCTCTATCTAATTTACAGGCACAGTTGCGCCAAAAGTAATTTCCGCATTAAGCCGTTATACACACACACATATATATACTTACACATACATACATAGAGCTATAAAATGGCCGACTGCTCATTTGCCAGATGCCAACAGGAGCGCCGCCTCATCAAGCGCGAGCTAATGAAGTGGTCCAAGGATATGCTGCACATTGTCGGTGAGTGGCCCAAAATGATTCTCGTTAAGCTCAACACCTTCCCTCGTGCAATTTAATTAAAAGAAAAAAATTTTAAGCTTTCACCCCAACCCTTTTTTTTTTGTTATACTTTTTTCGCTGTTCGTTTGAGCAAACATTTCCAGCGGCTGTTGCTGCTGATGCTGCGTCATCTTCCAGCAATTGCTTTTACTTGCTATTGCAGTAATGTTAGTGCTGGATTTTTATTGCCTAAGCCAGGGACCTGCCATATACATACATTCAAACATGCTACGTGCAAGCTACCCAAATTGAGCAATGTTCGAGAATGGGTGGAGTGATCGTCTCTCATATTAAGGCCGCAAATGGGATTTGCCGTTAAACGGTAAATGAAGTGTGTGGTGGCTGAAAGAGAAAAAAAATGAAAAAAAAAAAGTTCGACATGGATATTGACTTTAGTCCACCCTAATCAACATAAGTTGGGGCCCCGTCTGAGCTTACCATATGTTTCAGCTACAGTTAGTATATAGAACGTAGAACGAAGGATATGCCAAAGTAAAATAAACAAAATGCAAAGCCTTGGCCAAGAGCTCAGGCGCCATCAACACAATATACAGGAACAGTTACACATATATACCCACACACACACACTTTGGTTATAGATACCAACACCAACAGCCAGCGACTTTCAGACTAAAGCAAACAGCAAGAAAAATTAACATAAATTGCATTTCTTTTTTATATTCTTAAATTTTTTTTTAGCTGCTGTGCTTATTGCATTTCTTGCTGGGCACAGCAGCGTCTCTTCCAGCCTTATCCTTCGTTCTGTGAAACACTCTCATTTCGGTTTTTGAGCACGTTTAGCACGTTGCCGGCAAAGTCGCCAACTGTCCCAAACTACACCAAACATCTCCCACAAAAGTCCAGCAGCCACCTGCATTAAAATGTTAAATGCCTTTTGTCGTTGTTGTTTCTGTTGTTGTTGTAGCCGTAGTTGTAGTTGTTTTCGTTGCCATGTACTATTTTTTTTTCTCTCTTAAAAATATTTTTTTTCTGCCTGTACCCAACCACCAGCTTTGGGGCTCGTCCTTGCCCGCCGTCCGCGTCTCGTGCACTCAATTACTTCCTCAGTGCGCTCCATAATGCTTATCGTCCTTGTTTCTAGTTGACATTCCCACACAGCCAGCAGCGCTTCCAATGCCGTCCACCACCACTCTTTGGCCCCCGAACAAAAAAAAAACACCAACCCATCCCCTGGCCAAACCCTTAGCACATTTTTCCAGCGACAATTTTTGTTGCGACTCGACGGGGGGGCAGGGCGGTTAAGCGGGGACAAGGTTTCGGCATCGCTGTCGCACGAAGCTGCAAAAAATCGTTGTCTGGCTTTCAGCTGGTGCAGCTCTAGGGTTGGCTTTAGTTTGGGTTAGTTTTTAGCTGCATCATTCTATGTGCATGAGTGTGAGTCGGTCTCTATGTGTGTGTGTGTGTTTCCAAAACGAAGTGCTATACGAGATAACGAAGCATACTTAAGCGCACGCACACACAGAGCTGAGGAGGACGAGAACGAGGACGTATCCCTACGAAATATATTGCACAATATAAAAATGCAGACGACGACTGCCGAATGCGACGCCTCCTCCTTCTCGGCTAACTGCAAGCTTGCCCCATGCCTGTTGCTGAGCCGAAAAGGCACCTACTACACCCGAATGAATGGCGCCGAAAGGCGAGCCAACGAGGAGCAAGCAATGCTATCGCCCAACGCTAACGCCATCATCAACGTTCTCGTCCTCGTCTTTTCGTCGTCATCGTAGCTGTTTTTGTGGCCGATTTTCGACGCCGTCGACGTCGCTGTCGCCATTCACTCACACTCCGGCACATCGCCAAAATGGGAGTTGAATTTCCAACGACCGACGAATTTTTTTCATCTTTCTGCTTTTCTTTTTATTGTGTTTCGCCCACCCAACGACGTTCGTGTTTTTGGTTGATCGAAGAAGATGCCAGCAACAAGCCAAAAGTTTTGGGTGGATTGGATGGTTTGGTTGTGTTGGTGGCTGGGTGGGTTATGTCGCCTGTTGCATCAGTGTGTTCTATACCGGCTGACTCTGTGTGAGTGTATGTGTGTGTGTGTGTGTGTGTGTGTGTGTGTTTGTGTGCCTGTGTGTATGGCAATGGCTCAATCAGTGGTGGCGCTGTATTTGATTGTAATGGGATATGCCACTTGTAGATTCAACACGCAAAAATTCACTTGTGTACTGAGGGATTTCGAATTTGATAGAGAGAGCTGTGTAAAATCAAGTTTTGTATATAATTGGATCCGGTCTGTGTGGGATTTGAGATAGAAATATAATTAATGATTTACATTGCGGTAAGGTATTAGAAAAAAACATATAAACATACTTAAAACTACTTAAAATATTCAATAAAATTTGTATGTATTTTGTTTAGGTAAAAGTTAATAAAATAGTTACTTCTTGATAGAAAGGTAATGGGAATACTTGATAATTTTTTTCGATAATATTTTATATTTTATATTTATGGCATCACTTTATTATTATTTTTAAGAAGTGAATTGTACAATTATTATATTTCTTAGGTATTTTTCAATGATTTAACTTACTTTAATTCAATAAATTGAGCTTGATTAAAGTTTTTGCCAATGACTGGATGCACTGAATTTAATTATATGTTCCACTAGGGGTGTTTATCCCAATCCTTAGGCGCACAGCCCATGATGGTATTGAAAAAAGCGCAACTTTTGCGCATATATATATGTATAAAATACAAATAAAAACCCAAAGAGCATGTGAAAAAAAAAATCTGCCAAATGCAACAACAGGAGTAACAATAAAATGCAAAACCAAAAGTTTTTTTTAATGTCTAAGCGAATTTTGCATTAGTGCAAGTGAGAGAGAAAAACAAACGCTTCGTTAAGAGCAGAGCGAAAGTGTCAGAGCGTTGTGTTCTATGTATGTATGTGTCAAGAAAAACGAATCAGCAGGTGTTAGGTAATATTGTGGGCCATACTCAACTCATACTAGTGCAACAGCCATTTGGGTTCACTATATATATATATATATATATATATGTACTTGTACTTGTAGTTAGTGCGGCGTTCTCAGTATTCGTACTATATTGGGCGCAGTGCGAACGCATCTTTCGATTACAGCAAATAGCAACAACAACACTACAACAACAAGAGTAGTGGATGGGTATTAGTGGTCTCGTCCTCGTCCTCGTCCTCGGCCTCGTCTTCTACTCGTACTCTCGCTCACATTCTTGTTGTCGTTGTAAGAAGGCATTTTTATGCGATACGTCTGCAAGAAAGGATGCAACAAGCGACGAGGACGCCAACAGCCAACAGCTGTGTGTGCGTGGGCGGAATGAGCAAAGCAAGCTGGACCGCAACGTTGCCTCATTCCGCTTCTGCTTCTGCTCCTGCTCCTGCTTCGCATGCCAGCTAAATCCTATACAGGATTTTATGCACTACGCAATGGGTACACTCTTTCCCTTTACCCCTCCAACACTTTCCAGTAAGTCGCAGTGTTCTTTTTTTCTACCACATGCCACGTTGTTGTTGTTGTTTTTGCGCGTTGAATTTTTTCTGATGGTTTTTAGGTTACATTTTTACGAGTTTTACGCTTCCACTATACGAGTATTTCGCGCCGTTGTGTAATTGTTGTTGTTATGTGGTCACGACGACAACGACGATGGAGACGAAGAGGATGACGATGAGGACGCTGAGAGAAACGAAGGAATCGCTTACCGCAATCGTTCTTCGTGCGACGTTCGACGGCGCCTGCAATAGCAAAGACGCAACCAAATTCATGCGCTCCTTAGTTAAAGTGTATCTGTATGCGATTGTGTGTTCGTGTATGTGTGTGTGTGTATGTGTGAGTGTGGAAGCGCCACAAGTGGGTGGCATGAGGATAAGTTTGTGGCGGGTTAGTTTCGTGCACTGAAATTGGAAAATGGATTTTTTGGTTGGTTGCCTTTGGCCTTTTTTTCATCTTATATAAATCGTTTGGCATTTTACTTTCTAGTTTTTTTTTTGTAGATCCTTTTGTGTATTTTCGAATGAAGGAATGAGCAGGATGCAGTCTGCTTCGGTCTGACCGGCCGGCTGACCAGAAAGAGGCCAGGCCAGGAAGTTAGCCTGGTTTCTGGGTGGTATCGGTTCGTTTCGCTGTGGTTTGGTATGTGTGTGTGCATTTTGCTTTGGCCCAAGGTAAGAGCCAGAACAATGTACGCCGCAGGAAGCCAGCCAAGCGAGGCTGGGACGATGTCCTCAGCGCGAGACGCTGCCAACTTTTCTTTGGCATATTTGTTGCATTCTGTTCTCTTTATGTTCAATTTTATTTTTTTCGTCTTCTTTTTTTCGTGTGTTCGTGTATATAAAAAAAAATGAAGCGGAAGCACGAAAAAGCACAAACTTAACGCGTTGCTTGTGGATTGGTGGGTGGGTGGTTGGTTGGAATGGGGTTTTACGGGTGGACAAGTTAGGCGGCTGAGTGTCGTGAGTTTTAGGTGTTTGTGCGTTTGGGTCGTTCGTCGTCTATAGACGACAAGGATCGAGCAATATGGCGCTAAGAACATTGGGCAAAATGCAGTGCAAAAAAAAAAAAATATTAAAAAAATGCAGCACATTATGTGCGAGTGTAAGGGTGGAGGGCGAGCGTTTTAGCTATGTGAGTGGGTGTGAGTGAGTGTGCTTGGGTGTGTGTGTGAGTTAGTGGGTGAGCTTGGTATAAGCAAACAGCAAAACACACAAAAACAAAATGGAACAAAAAAAAAGGCCACTAAAAAAATGCAGCACGTTGTGTATTGGGTGGGTGGGTTTTGGGTAGGTCTTGGTTGGGTTTTGACTTCGTCGTAGCCGTTGCCGTCGCTGCCAGCGTCGCTGCATTTTATTTTGTTCTGAAAAAGTTTCGTGTGCTCGAAAAAAGTTTCGTCGCTTCGTTGACGTCGTTGTTGGCGTCGTGCGCTTTTGGTAGTTTTTGCTGCAAGGGAAAACGAATCGAGGATGTTCCGAGAGGTAAGGTGAGGGTATAGCGGAGTGGGTAACTAACCCCATTCCGTTTCAGTCGTATGTGTGTGGGTGTGTGTTTTCGTCTGTATGTGTGTGTGTGTGTGTTTATGTGTGCAAGGCATTTGACTGGGTTTGAGTTTTGCAGCTACATTTGGCTGCATTCGGTTGGTTGGTTGTGCTCTGTGCCACGTTCAGGGCTGGGTTTTTTTTGGGGGCGGGCACGCCTTGTAGTTTGGTGGGTGTCTCCTGACATTTTTGTCGAATTTGCAGTTGTAGTTGCCGTAGTGGTAGTAGTAGTTGGCTGCGATGCTGACGCCGACGGCAACGCCAGCGTCAACGGCGACAGCACAACTATTTTTGTGCTGCGGCTGTTGGTGCGCATTGTGCAACAAGTGAGTTTGGCAGCAGCCACCAACAGGACGACAACTAGTTTTCGGCAGTAGCAACCCAAAAAAAAAAGAACGAACAGACAGTCGTCTCTCTTGTTTGCCCGTTTGCAAGTTAATTGTGTAAATTTGAATGGGCAACCAAAGTGGCAGCAATTGTGGCCTCATCTGAATCAAATCGTTTTCAATCCAAGGAGGCTGAGCCAACAGCTGCCAGCTTGTGTGTATGTGTGTGTGGCATTGTGACACGCTTATTCAAGTGTTGATTGAAGCAACAATTGGCGCCAACTGTTGCACCCAAACAGTTTGACATTTGACGTTTGACATTCGCCGTGTCGCGTTACGTTTTGACAAAAGTGTTGTGTGCTTTTGAGCGCCGCACTTCCGCTTACAGCTCAATTCGCAGTTGTGTGTGTGTGCGAGTGTTTGTGGGTGCTTCTCGGCGTGTGTGCGCTGGTGAAAATTTAATTAAAGACGTTGTCGCAGCCGCATTGCGATAATTTATGTGTAGGTATTTAATTAAAGCGATCACACAACTCATTTACATAGACATCAAGCAAACTAAGATAGATAGATAGAACGACTTTCCGATAATTGTTGTCTGTTTCGGTCGGCTGGCATATGTTGAACTTGACTTTCAACGAGCATTGTATATGCTTAATTGAATTGATTAGTTCACTAACTAGATTTTGGCTGCGATTCAAGACACGTTAACATGTTGCGCGGGTGAGTGATATAATTTTGTTATCAACTAAATTTATAATTGGTTTTTTTGGTGTGTAATTTATTTTTCTAAATTGTTCCCAAACTAGTAATTACATTTTTTTTAAATAATTTTTTCCATGAACTTTAAGTTCAATTACATTTATGAAAAAGCTTCAAGAGTTAAGTAAACTTAAAATCAAAATAAGCTTTATGATATTCATACAATTTATTTTCCATGTTTTAACGACAATAAAAAAATACAAACTTAAAAACTTAAAGTGTTCTGTGTTGTAGTGTGCTTTTTTTTTTGGTTTTTTTGAAGCAGTTTAACAAAACGTTTTAGAAATTTGAACAAGTGATAGCTTCAACTAATAATAATTCAACAGATCGATAACACATCGGAACAATTGTTCGTCAAATGTTGACATTAATTTAATGGCAGCTGTTAGCTGCCACACATTTGTGTTTAATCCTCACTTTTTATTTGGCAGCTTTGAAGTTGCAATTAATGCTATTGTGTCGTACATATCTACGCATAAGTTAATTATATAAGTCGAGAAAACTTTTTATGTGCAGTAATAAATAAATTATATAAATATATACAAAAAATATTAGAAATGTTGGGATGATATTCTAAGCTATACTGCATCGCATTTCTTCCTTTTCAGTCCAAATATATTTTTAAATTATTGTTATTATGTCAAAAAAAAGATATAATACAAGCAACATAATATATTATAAGAAATATATATTTTCTTGTTATATTTTTTTCACTACTTTAAAATGTTTTTTAATAACAAGTGAGGTTAACAAATACTTATAAATTATTTTTCTTCTTTATTATTTTTCTATCTTTTATCATTTTATTTCATCATTAAAAGCTTGTGCATATATAAATCTATAACATACAAAATGGTGGCCCATTGCATTTTATTACATAGCTTGAAAAGTTGAAGAAGTCAAGTTTGCTAACAGCGTACTTTAGTCTTAGTAAACTGTCAAAAAGCTATCAACGAAATTTACACAACAATTACCTGTTATACCCGTAAGCCAAACAAAAATTGCAACACTTTGTAAACTATTAAAGCCAAAAAGTCGAACAGCTCTGTTGACAGATTCCAAAACACTTGCACAAACTGTGCAAGTTTACACATATAAAATATATATCTTGTGTACAAGGGGCGCCCAAAAAAACTCGACAATAACAGTCCATGCACCAGCAGCAGCTGTGCAAAAGCTGAAAGGCAAATGTGTAACAAGAATTTTATGCTTATATGAAAATTCTTTGAAGGAAACTTTTGCAAATAGACAACAGAGCGTGCAACACATGTACTACAACACAAGTCAGGCAACAGGAGCACGAGGCAAACAACAAAAGCCAACAATGCGCCAAAGGAGCAGCCATATCAGACATTTGCCCTCCCGCAGACACCAAGCAAATGTGCTAGCTACCCGATGCACCCAACAAGCTGCAACAATGACGCTGACGATGGCAACAACGATGTAGACGTTTGTATTTGACTTTGTAATACAACGATATACAACAATAACAACAATAAACTATTGCACTTGTTGCATAAGTCACCCATTCACACACACGCAGTGCGCCGAAAGCGCCAACAAGTGGCAATGGCGACGCATAAAAGTATGCAAAGACTTGCGAATTCACACATTCTAACAACGCAGACGGCAATGGCAATGGCAACGACAACGCCAACAGCGACGTCGACGCTGACTGCTAACGCCGACGGCATACAGCACACGGATGCTGTTGCTGTTGCCTTCGCAGCACTTTCGGCGATTTTCGACGAACTCGCTGCCACGAGCTGTTGCACAAACACCCCAAAATATACATACACACATACATATGTATGCTTAGCCCATTCCCCCCAAGCAGCATCAGCAACAGTTGTCAATTATTGTCGGCAACTTGTTGTTGTTTGAGGCTGTCAAAGTCATTGGACTAGACGCAGTGCGGGCGGGGGTGAAATGCAACACATGTATTTTTCCAATAACAGGTAACAAGCAAATGCTGCTAACAAAGAAATCAATGCACAATTCTAGCCAGGGGCCACACCCAAAATACAAATAAAAAAAAAAACAACTCCATTAGCACCAGGCGCAACTGAAGTACCATCAAAACCATTTCAAGTTGATATTGCTTTTAGTCAAACTACTACCTCTTCGGGCTGTGTCTACCAAAAAAATACAAGAGAAAGAAGCACCTTGTTCAAAATGCTATTTTTTTCTGCCCCTTATAACAAAAGCGTGTAGCATTTTCTTCATCTTTTTTTTTTTGGTTGTCGCTCGATTTGCTGCCGTTATGTTAGCTGGATATTGCCTTTGTGTGGACAGTACAAACTGTACTTCCGTTCTTATCTTCAGCCTGGCAGCATCTTTGTTTCACAGAGCTAGAGCTAGAGCAGAGCCGAGACGTAGACAGCCACAAGAACAACAGCTACAAAAACATCGAATCGATAAATATTCAACACACACAGTTTGTAAAAATACATTGAAAATGCATTAGACGCTGCTTTATGGCATGAATTTCAATTGCGGGTGTCTTATGCAGTTTTTCTATTCGTTTTCGTTTGGGCTTTTGTTTCAAGATTGAGTTTAATATAAACTTTAGTTTTATTTCTCTCTTTTTTAATTAGAAGCGTGAAATGTAGTTGTACTAATGCATTAATCGTGTGCTATAAATTTAAAAAACAGAATCAAGTCTCCTGACAGGCAATCAAACTGCACAATTTCTAAACACTTTCAAGGTTGACACAATGCGAAAAAATAACTATAAAAAAAAAAAAAAATAATAAAATCCAGTTACTTGCTCGAATCGCAAACAGAGTCAAGTCAATTGCCATTTGGCTGGCCACTAATCAAACGTAACGAAATTACTTACAAGCATAAGCATGCTTTAAATCGAGACAGGTTCGCCTTGAGACCTGACCAAAATGGCGTTGCAACGGTAAAGCCGGCGGCTAACTGCTAAACAGCTAAACTTTTGCTGCTAACTTGTTGCGCGACATTTACACGGAAGCAAAAAGTCAAAGCAGCACGTGTGTGCGTGTATCTCTCTATTTGTGTGTGTGTGAGCGTCAGAATGCGAATGACTTTAGCTATGCGGCGTATACGTGATATGCCAAATGTTAGAAACGCAGCGACATCTGATCAGATCTAGATCGAAGCGATAGAATTGTGAAAGCCAGCCAAAACCAAAAACGTATCTCAAAATATTAAGGCGATATTAAAGTATGTATGTGTTGGGGTTCCATTAAATTAAATTAAAAAAAATTCCAAAACAGAGATTTCTTAAGTCTTCGCTTTGTGCAAAACTTAAAAAAATAAAAATAAATTTTTTTAAATATTTAAAATTATTACTTTTTGTTCTGTAAATCTACTAAATGATGTAAAATATGTTTAATTTTTTTTTCTTCTTCTTTGTATGGTTAAATTATCTATATACAAACTAAAAATTATTAGAACACTATTCAAAGTAACTGTCTTACAAACTAAAGTTGAAAAATTAAGAAAGCCAAAGCAAGAAAAAAAGTTTTTTTTTTAATCTCACCATTTACTTATTACTAAATAAGTTAATGTAATCGCGATGAAATTTTTAGAAACTAAGTGCATAACATATATTTAATAAATATACATATATATCCATACAACCTATACGTAAGGTTATTATAGCTTGCAACAGCTCAAGAACATGAGTCAAATTCTATTGTAAAGCTGGAAAAGTTGCAACAAAAAAACACGATAAGCAACAGCGTTCAAGAAATTGCAATATCAAATTCTGACCGAGTTCAGTGTATGTAGTATAAGTACTATGTAATAATTGTCATTCCAATAACATAATATTATTAAGCAAATAATAAGAAATCGCACAAAACTTGATTAAAAACTTATCAGCAGCAATGAAAGAGAAGGAAGCACAAATTGATTTCGTAAATCGATTCAATAAAAGATGTTGTTGCACATCGAATGTCTCAATAGCCTATTCGATGTGGCAATACAAAATGCGTTGTCTGCGTTCGTTGTTGATAAGACCGATTCTGCTACTACAAGTGCAAAATCCGTATGTGTGCATATGTATGCCTATAAATATTCTTATCGTTCACGCATATTTTTTATTTGAGTTTTGTGTACATTTTCTATATATTTTTTTATTGTTGATTACATTAATGATAAATCAATGAACGTGCAGAGGCTCAAATCTAAATCTCAAAAGGGTGACAAAATGTAAACTGCGCTGCTCTTGTTGTTGTTGCATTCACAACTGTTGCGCATTGTTTTTGTTGTTGTTGTGGTTGGTTCAGCGTCGAGCAAGGGCTCTCTCCATACATAATCATGCATGTTTGCAATTGCAAGTGTGTGTGTGCGTGTGTGTGAATGTGCATTTATGAGATAATACCTTGAACGTGCGTCAGTCAGGTCGTTGTCGTTGTCGTTTAGCTGCCGCCAACGCCGCATAGCACATGTCTACAGTTGTTGTTGCTGCTTTATATGTTACTGTTTCAATATTAGGTTAACTGTTTAATGAAATGAAAAGTTCGGCTTTAAGTTTATCACGCAGAATTAGTCATTTCTGAACTGCATAAAACAAAAAAAAAATTGTTTACAACACGTTTCACATTGTGATAAAGTCAACTGCGCAATTTAGGCGCTCATCAACAATTAGTAACAAAATTTTTTAGTTTTTCATTCATATATATAACAGTTGTGCTGTGCACAAGGCAAACCAAAGTTCAATATATTCACACACACGCAAACACACACAAACAATTCGACCCACAACCGACAAAGCCAAAATGTAAAAAAAAGGAACACAAAACTAAACTCAAGCTCATTTACATGTTGCATTTGCTCAGCGCTTATGAGTGACTTCTGCTTGAGCAGAGTTCTTGAGTGACTGGGGAAAAGAACGGGCAACAACAACAAGAAGAGCAGTAAACACACCACGCGGCGTCGTCATTAATGAGCAGGAAATGCAGTTCTTGTGTCTCTGTCTGTGTGCGTTGTGTTGTGTTGTGGAGATAGATAGAGAGAGAGAGAGAGAGAGAGAGAAAGAGAGCGGGTTAACTAGCACTGGTGAATTCTCAGCTTCTCTGCGCTCTTATTAATCGTTGTATGAGTGAGCGAGTTTTTGTTATTGTTGTTGGTTAATTTTTGAGTGAAATTTTTGTTGTTTCTTTTTTGGTTGAGCAGCCTGCATAATGCTCAGATTGACAAACGTATGCACTTATATATGAATTATTTGGAACCTAACAAAGGTTGATTAATGTTTTTGTCTATAAAATTTAAGGAAACTTACAAGTTGAAAAATATTTTAAAAATATTAAAAGAAAATTTCATTTTTTTTTTAAACTCTTAAAAATAAAATAAATATTTACATAATGATTATTACATTTTTTAAACTACTTTAATGCTTTTAAAATATTTAAGTTTGTACTATATGTACAAAAAATCACCATTGTTTTAAATGGCAAAAGCTCCACACTCCAACCCCCTGCTCCAAAAAATAAAAAATATACGAAAAAGAAATCAAGCTAATTGCCATGGCAGCGACGCGGCATCGCAGCAGCTGCGATGCATATTTTTCCCTATATGTATAAGTATTTATGTAAGTGTGTGTGTGTAGCTGCTTAATAAGCAGCTGTGTGCGTGTGCGAAATAAAAAAGCGACACACAAAAACAGAAAAAAAAGTGGTGAATACTAAATTTGAGATGTTATATGCGAGTGTCTCTCTATCTGTGTGTGTGTGTGTGTATGTGTGTGTTTGCATTGTTCTAGCTTTGGGGTTTTTTTTTGTAATGTGTGTCTGTGAGCAACAAATTTTGAGTGATTCTTTTTTTCCCTCTTGTATATGTATATGTGTGTGTGTGTGTGTGTTAATTGTAAGCTACATTTCTTGTGGCAATTGTCAACAAAGTCAGGGCATGGACAGCTGAGCGGCTAGGTTGGGACTCCAATGTTGGCCAACTAAAATACTCAACTGACTCCGGCACCGGCTATTTTGGCAGCGCAATGCGCGGCGCAGTCGGCTGGCTTGGTTTTTATCAACGCGCGCTGGCGTCGCAGTCGTCGCAGTTGTTTTTATGCAGTTGTCAAGAACTGCATTGCATTGCACTTGGCGCTCTCGCTCTCCGGCGCGCATTCTCGCGCTCAGTTCTCAGTTCACAGGCTTGGGCTTGATGTTGTTGTTCATCGTGTCAGTGGCCCTTGGGTGTATGCGTGCGTGCGGCTTTACCCCGTTGGCTTCTGTTACTCCTAAAGTTCTCGCGTTTGCGCGCCTGTGACACTCAATGACTCAACGGAGCGCTCTCTGGCTGCCGGTTGAGCGCGTTCTCTCTCTCTCTCTCTCTCTCCTTCTCTCAGTATATTCTAGCTGTAGCGTTTTTTCTGTGAGCTGTGTTTTTTTTTGCAAGCATGAATGCGCTTGTATGCAATTTTGACGTCGCTGTCGTCGTCGTCAGCGCTGTCTTCGTGTTGTTGTGATATAATTTTGCAGTCGGCTTCGGCAGTCGCATAAACACAACGCATCCGATATGCAACGGAACGCATTTTCGGACGCGGCCCGAGTCGTTCCGAGGTGTAGCGTCCGACGATCGCGTATATCAATCGTAAAGCATTAAGCGCATTCCACATTTCCATCACAATCAGTCGCAGACAAATCTAAAATTCCATAACAACACCAACAACAACAAGAGAACTGTCTCCAAAAATATTTTTAAAAAAATCATGACAAAAAATAAAAGAAAGGCAATAACTATAAATTTATTAAAAATATATAGCAGTGCAGTTTCAGTTTCAGTGAGTTATTTTTACATAAGTGAACCCTTAAACAACATACTTATATCGAAACATAACAAAACTCAAGCCGTTGTGACACATTGCGTATACGCAGCGTCTACCCTTTGGGCAATGTACGCACTTGGCTTTCCCATTGAGTCGTCGCCCGCGCGCTGCTTTTATTTCGGCTGTTCTTGACTGACAACTGCAAACAACAACAACAACAGCAACATCAGCAACAATAACAACAATAGCGAAGCTGCTGTCGCCACTGTGTGTGAGTGCGTATGTGTGTGCGTTTTTAACTGCGGTCGCTGGCTGCTGCTGTCGCTGCCGCCGCAGTCGTTAACGCAGTCACCGTCGCAGTCGCCGTCGCCGCTGTCGCTGGCATGCAAAACGCGGAAAACTTTTTTTCGCGCACTCGCAAAATTTTTATAGAATGCATTTTTATTTCGGTCTTTTGGTTGAATAGTTGCACTGCCCCGTGGTGTGCGTGTGTGCCGCTGTGTGTGTGAGTGTGTGCCCGTGTGTGCGTAAATGCAATAAATTAATTGTTAATAAAATTCTATAATTAATATTATAACAAACAAAATGTGACAAAAGTGCTGAATATGCCAATCAAAAGAATTGTGTTTAACAAATAATAAACATAAAAAAAAAATGAAAAATAATTATACCAAACGAAAATGAGAAACGTGGAATTCCCAAATATTTAAAAACAAATTGAAAATAATAAAAACAAATCATTGCCCATCGAATACATCACGCACCGCATCTCATCTTCGACATCGCTCCATTTTCACTGCAGTTTTGTTACTTTCCAACGAAGAACCAAAGCGCAAAAAATTCATTTGTCGTGCCAAATTTGCTTAACAAAAAAAATTATACCTGCACACGAAAAAAAAAAACTAGAAAAATTATCAAAGAAGTAAAAAGTACTTCAGCATACAAATGAACTGCAGTAAACTTCAGTAGCAGCAGTAAAACAAAAAAAAACAAACAAAGCAGTCAAAAAAAAAATTGAAAAAATAAAAGAACTAAATAGAAGTAGAAGTAGCAGCAAGTACTGTAATAAAGTGTGGTTGGGTTTGGGTTGCAGCTTGGAGCTGCCCAGCGGGTGGGACGAAGTTTATGTGCAGGCAAAAATGTAACAAATTTTTGTCAGTTTCAATTTCCATCAGACAGCCAGAAGGACACGCAGACGAACAGACGGACGAGACAGAAGCAGCAGCAGCAGCTAACCCAAACCCTAAGAGCAGTACACCATGACAATGGCGAGGTCTCGCTGGTGCTCAGGCATTTACTTTGCCGTCGGGGTTTCCACAGCACAGCATAATGAACGAGAACCAACAAAAAAAAAAAATAATAAAACAAAAAATAAAAAGGTTGAGAAGAAAAAAAAACGTACTCACAGATATATGCTAGAAAAAATGGCAAATTAAATAGCCGAAAAAATTGGTTGGCTAACAGCGAATTGGCCATGCGCTGCAGCTGCGCAGCAATTGAAAAATCCTAGCTAACAGTAGACCTTAACCCATGTGCGCCCCTTCCGGTGCAGATGCGATGCTCCTGGCCCAAAACTGAAAGCAGCGCATTTGATTTTCGCATTTTCTCCGCTTACCTTCCGTTCGTTAGAATTTTTTTTTCTGCTTTCCCTTCTTTTTTTTGGCATATCCTTTTTGGCAAAAACTTAAATTACTATTTACAATGCTTTTTTCCAGTTGTTTTTTGGATACCTTCTATTTTTTTATGTTTTATTTCGTTTTTCTTCCGCCCTGCTGCAACTTTGTTGGCGAATATTTTTTTTACTTGAATTTTGCACTGCCCTCAACTTGAGTTTTACCTCCGATCTCTTTGCTAATTTCATTTGTAATTTCTGTTCAGTTTACTACGTTCTTACACCCTTTTTTGTGCTGTGCCGTAGCGTTAGGTAAATTCTGATAAAAGTTTAAGAAAAATAGCCAAGCGGCGCCCAATCTTATCAGCAGCTCATTCAAAAATTATTAATGGCTGCTGCTAAACGTGAATCTTGAGTTAAAATATTAAGCTGAAGTGCAACAAAAAAAAATTGGATAAAAAATAAACGCGAATTGACTGGCACTTTTTTTGTTTCCGAATATTGTTGAAATGTATCTTAAAGATAAAGATTGCAGTGATTACGATCGCGTATTTTTCATAACTTTTCACATGTCTTCCCCATAGAGCAGATGCTCATCCATTTTGTTTGCACCATTCTAGATAATAAACAACAACAACAACAAACACAACAGCAACAACAACAACAAAACATTTTTGTTATTAAATTTATGTTGAGTTAAATACATACAAAAAAAAAATAAAACATAATAAAATAAGTAAAAGTGCAATCCATTAACAAAATAAACGTTAAACTAACAAGTTAAAAAAGAAGAAAAAAAACCTTAGCAAAAAAAAAATAATTAAAAAAGTAACAAATACTTTTGAATTATTTTGGATGCAAAAAATATTATGTTGAAACATATCACCAAATACAACAACAACAACAAGAAAACATATAGTTATTAATACACACACAAACAAACAAACAACAACAAAAACAATAACAAACGGGCAACTGTCAAAATTCGAACAACAAAAAATCACGCAATTGTCGCTGTCTGTTAATTGAACATGGAAAAAAAGAAGATAAAAATGCAACAATAACAAAAGGAAGAGCAGAAATTGTTTCATTTCTACGGTGCATATTATTTACTTTGTGCGCTACATAGAAAAAAAAGGAAGGAATTTACCAACCAACCAACAGCCCAAAAAATACATAGCATCAACAACAACAACAAGAATAAAATCTGCTGCAACAACAACAATAACATTAATAATTGCCTGAATTTGGCCTTTTGTGCGCGCAATCGAAAAAAATGAAGAGAATTTTTATTGTATATAGGCACAGCTTCAATATATATGAATAAATATATAAAAAAAAAATTATATGCATATAAACAACACTACATAAATGTATTGTATACGCTGCACAACAGCAACAACAACAACAACTACAACAACAACATCATCAGCAGCAGCCGAGACACAATTACTTCAGAGCGCCCCAACAACTCCGCAAACCCAACGCTGCTGAGTTTCGTGCCACGTCCAGTGCGACTGCAAAAAAAGGTTGTTGTTTTTGTTGCGCGCTCTTGTTTTTTTGTTCTTGTTACATCGACTGCGCAGTCAACGTTAGCAGCAGCAGAAGCAGCAGCAACAGCATCAACAGCAGCAACATCAGCATCGACATCAATTTGGCTTTTGGGCAAAAATAATTTAAGATAAATATATGTGATGCTATGCACATCAGCAGCTATGAATTATGTACGTATCTGACTATGCTATAACATATTTATAATACATCTATTACACATTATCAAATCCAGAGAATTTTAGTAATTTATAAGGGGTTTTTAGGATTCTTTACCTGTGTTCAGGTGTTACCTGTAATCATTGTGTTATCAATAACCTTGCGCAACTTTCCTTTCCCTTAAGTCACTTTGTGATTCTACGATCGCTTATCAATAAATTATATGAATTTCAGAAATGTCTCGATGACATTGTCCTTCAATGCAACAAACAAAACAAAAATCACCCAACACAATGAAAGCGAAAATGCGAAATGATGTGCAAACAAAGATACACAATGAGTTACACACACATGCGTACTGTTCTTTATGCACATAAAGCAACGATCGACGCACAAGAAAAGATACGCAAGCTTAAGGACACGAGTTGAAGCAACTGCAAAGTGCATTCGCCCAGCCATATAGACAGCTATTTAAACGCTATGCAATGCAAGTGCGTGATAAATATCAAGTGTTTCATTCACAACACCTTGGCGTAATCAATTTGGTCAAAAGCGGAAGCATCGTACAAATTCCAGCTTAAAGCCACTTATCTGAAAGTGATCAGTGCGAAATGCCAGTAGCTCTGAGCTCTGAGATAGTTTTAATTCACAATGTGTGTGCACAATCTGCTCAGACCAACTGCAACAGATACAATCACAAGTGTGTGTGTGTGTGCACGTTTCTTATCAGGTGGCCTGACGCAGCCAATTCTGACCCAAATTGCGAAAAAAAAATAACAAAAATAAGTGAACAAAACCAACCGACAGCTCTGACAACACAACACAGGCCGAGGCGGAGGCCACTTTGGCTTCGCCTCGCTGATACGGCGGCTACTTGTGAAATCTCGACAAAAGCAACAAAAAAATTAAGCAACAAATTATTGAACAAAAAAAATTATATTTATGAGGCGTAGCCTGCCAGCTTAATCGCGCAAAAGAAAACATGAAAATGTATATATGTATGTATAATACAACATCCAAATATATATATTTAATACAAAAAAAAATGAAGAAAACGCCCAAAGCGGAAATATTTTTTGCGCTTTCTTATCAGGCGCAAAAAATTGATTTAATGTATATATATTTTTTTCTTTTTTTCGTTGCTGAAATTTTTGCGATGAACATATTGACATATTAATACAGATGACTTCTTACATAATTAAATTTGTGCAGCTGCAGCGATCGTTACTAGGTCTCAACTATTTTGCGACTTGACGCACATAGTTCAAATTATCGCAAATTTAATTTTAATTATATATATATATATACTAGCCACAAATTACATATATGTACATATATACAATATTTCCACAAAAGTTGTGCTGATAAGAGTGCGCGCGAAAAAAAAAAGTACTTTTATACTTCTACTTGTTATATTTACAATATGTCGTAAATATAATGATTTCTCTATAGTTTATTTTATTGCTGGGCATCACATTTCGTATTAGAAGCGCACAAAATTGAATTTATAGCTAAAAAAAAAAACCCAAGTAATGAAAAACAAGTTTAGAAAACTTTTTCTTCAATTCACTTTTTCATAATTTCATAAAACTTTAACATATGCTTAATGTTAACACACACACAAATAAACCACAAACAAATATATATGTGACTCAAATCTGATGATGATGATTAATAATTTGTCATACAATTGGTTGGTCAATATTTTATTAAATTTATTTGGTCAGCCGAAAAATAAAATGAAACAAATATTACATTTTGAATTTCATTACAGTTTTTTTAGTGTGCAAACAAAGAAGCAATTATTTGTGTGCTTAGAATTTAATTGAAATAAAAACAAAACAAATGTGTTTAATACTAGTCAAGCTGATCAAATTTCGTTTTGTCAAATGCGCTGCAGCTGTTTTATAATTTTTCGTTCCTTTCGAAGTAGATAACTCCGAAAGTGTTTACCAATTGGGGGAAAAATAGATAACACACTGCAAATGCAATGGCAGCACAATTGTGTTCGCTGTTAAATAAGTGCAATGCATCATAAACAAACTAAAAAAAAATAACGGGACAAATGTGTGAACATTAAATGCATTTTGCTAACCAAACCAAACTGCTGACTTGGCTCAATTGAGTTGGCTAGCAACTAATACATTGCCTATACTTTGGCTTTGGCCACACACGACTGTAAGTAAATGTATCGTACGTAATTAGCAAAACAAGCCAAAATGCCAGGCAGAAAACATCAATGTCTTGGCCGCTTTGGTGTAATCGCTTGCCAATCATTGGGCTACCAAACATTTTACAAACGGAAACAGCTGTCTCTGCCAATGGCATGCAGATCTATCTATGTACGTGAACGTATGCTTTAGATGTTGAGGATAAGGGAGCAAAGGAGTTGGAATAGCTGGGAGCTGAGGCAAGAGTGCTTAGCTGTTGGTAATACAACGTCAAGCAACTGCCAAAAGGAAGCTGCTACCAAACACTCTACACACACTCTATTCTACGCTCCAAAATGCAGCCGGCTGTTTGGCTGGTCAAACTTGCAGCAACATTTTAATGCTGGTAACTTTTTTTTCTGTTGAGTTTTGCCAGCCACATGCGCCTGCTGCTACTTCTGCTGCTGCTACAGTTCTAGCCATAAGAGTAACAACACCAACAACAACAAAATAGTTACAACTGACTGGGCTATGCAGCAAAACTTGGCTAACGACTTTTTTCCGTTGGCGCTCTTGACTTTTGCATTGAAAATCGTGCAATTCACCTGCTGCCTACTACTAGCTATGGCAGTAACTACTACCAACAAAAACAGCCGTAACTGCAACAACTACAATGACGTTGAATGCATCTGCATCTCAGCAGCGTCGCCGTCGGTTGCATGTTAATGTTACAGCTGCACTTGCACTTGCAGCATCGTCGTCGTCGTCATCGTCGTCATGAATGACGCGGCTTAGACCCATTCCCAATCTCCCCTACCACCCCCCTCCCTCTACCACTGCTCTGTCTCTCTCTCCCTCATTTTTCCTATGCCCCTTTTTTTGTAGCCATTGCGCACTGCACTCCCTTCCCTGCATCCACATGCAATTATTTTTCTAGGCTGCGGCCGCAAATTGCACGCCTGCATCTCTGTTTCTGTGTGTGTGTGTGTGTAAGTGAGTGTGTGTTTGTGTGTGTGGCTGCTTCTTGGCTGCCTTTTTGTTGATTTTACAAGGTGTGGAATGACTTTGGTAGCGCCTGCTGCTGCTGTTGCCGTTGCTGCTGCAACATCGTCAAAACTTTGCGGCTTCATTTTGGCAAAGCTAAGTCCAACTACAAGTTGAGCTGTAGTTGTTGTTGTTGCTCTTTGGCTGGCACGTTTATGGTCGCGTTTTAATGTAATTGTTGTTGTATTACAGCAAATTGTGTACGCTTTGATTGTTGCTGTTGTTGTTGTTGTTGCTGTGTTAGCTACTTAACTGTTTGTAATTTGCCATTCATGTTGACGGCACAAAAGTGGCGATTTGCCATTTTGTTGTTGCTTTTGCTGTTGTTAGAAATCAGCTCAAGCGCAGTTGACGCTGATCAATTTGTTGAGAAGGTGTTGCTGTCGTGTGCCAGTAGTTTGAGTTGGCTTAGATGGCTTAAATGCAGGCTTTCGGATGCTTTAGCATTAGCACTTCCTTCGCGCTTGATTGAAACCGATCATTTTGGTGCTAGCCAAAAAACAAGTAGCCAACTGCCAATTTACAGATATTAAATAGTTGACTAACCAAAACCGTGGCCCGCCCCAGGCAATAAGTTTAATCTATCAACGGTAATTTGAAGTGCCACCAGTTTGTCACAATTGCGACTAATTAACGGTTCTGTTGGCATTAAATGGCAGCAAGCCGACGGCTTTAGTGCCGGGTTAACACCCACAAATGCAAAATTTATTATGACTTTGAAGGAAAGGATGTGGAAAAGGTGCGCGCGCGCGCCAAGAGCAACAAATGAATGGACTCGAGTGACTTAATAAACGAGTAACCAACTGACTGATTGACTGACGACTGAAACGCTTGAATGTCTGTTCTAGCCCTGTTATTAGTTAAATGGCGTATAATGGATGAATAACTCAAAAAATATATAGACCAGTGGTCGTCGGTAACAACAAAAATAGTCAACAAAACAATAAGTATTAACAACAAACGCGTGCTTTTTGTGTTTGGCAAACTGTTAAACTCTGAGTGACGTTGCGTTGAGGATGATTAGGAAGAAGCAAGCAAGAAAGAAGACGAACGAAGCGAACGAACCGGACCACACCTTAATAATTACTTAAAAGGAAAATAATTTACGAAATTGCATTCATAGTTCAGCTCTCTCGCTGCCTGGCTGACTGCAACAAAAGGCAGCCATAACAAACAACAATGCCAGCGAAAATAAAACAAACGACCCAAGGCAAAAACAAAATACAAATAATTTTTGTGCGAAAAGCAGCAGTTGCAACAAAAAAAAAATTGAAGAAATATAACTCAAACGCAGCGCGTGGCCATTTTGTTTATGTGCGTGTGTGTGTGTGTGTGTGGCAGGTTGCAAGTAAACGTATACACGAGCATATTGAGTTTCCCGTGGCGCGCATTGGTAAACATTTGCCCAGAGCGCCAGCTACCAGATACTAGAAACGCAGCTGCTGACCTACCTGTGGCCCCGTTCACTGTAGCGTGGTTGCACTGCCATTTTATTGTCATATTTTCGCTAAGCTGACTTGGATGATAAGCTAAGCGACGTTCGGCCATCTCAATAACTCTAATTGCTAACGCTTATCAAATGTTTCGCGTTTGTTTTAATTACACGAATTGCCACCCACTTTTCTTTCCTTTTTCCGTTTCGCGTACGGGACGTATGAGTAATCTGTGTGTGTGTGTGGTGCCTAAGCGATTGCACTTGTAATGAAACTTGTCACGCTTACCGCATAGACGCTCAGTCAAACAAACAACAGCAACAAAACATCAAACATTTTCTGACACATTTACATGGTCAGGCCGAGCAGGCGCGCTTTGAGCCCAGGTCCAGTCGATACAATCCAACCAATCCGATCCGATCCAATCGATTCCGAGCCGCTTTGCAATGCATTCGCCTAGAAAATATGCTAAACAAACGCAAATGAATTTGCACATTTAGATTCAAACACGAAGCGACAACAATCAAATTGTGCATACAACAAAAAAAAACACTAAAATACAACTATGAGATAGCTATATCGATAAATACCCAAAAAAGTAAATATGAAGGCCACACTTCACATTGAATTTTGCAATTATGCAGATTGTTTTTTTTAGATCATGTTCATTTAAATTTGTTTGAAACTTAAAAAGTTTTCTGAGAAATAATCATGAATAATATTTATTTATGTAATTGCTTGTCAACTTGTTTAAAATAAATCAATGATTTTACGCTTAACACAAAAACATTTATCTATTGTATAAATGATAGTACAACATTAAATGAACTTGCAGAACTTTTTGTTTTTTTGCTACTTTTATATAATTTCCCTGCTAAGTCTAAGTCTTTACGACTTTCTCTGATCAACATCATTTACACTTATTTAAAATATACAACTTTGCAACAGCAATAGCAATAGCCTGAAGCAGCAGCTGTTGCAAGTTTATGGGAAACGCTGTTTTGCCATCCAAAGTTTGCATATTCAAAAAGTTTTCCAAGTCCGCTTATTGTTACAATATATATGATTTAATTTCAACTTGCCTTATTGTGTAGGTAAGAAAAATCTTCTTACTGTATTTGCTGCAACAGCAACAGCCACAGGGGCAACAAGACGAAGACAATCCCGGCAGACATTTTATTTGCAAACGCCTTCGCAAATATCCTGTACCGTCTTTGCTCAATACTTACGAACAATATTCTCAATGACGGTTTGCTAATGGTGAGGAAAATGCCAACCAGTTATCGCAATCTATAAGTTATTTCTTTTTACCCACTTTCATGCAGACGCAAATATGCATACCGATACAGATATAGATATGGATGAAAAGATAGATATACCGGTCAGACAAACAGTTTAGTTCCTCACAGACGTCGTGTAACCTTCGGCTGCTTGGCAACAGCAGCAACAAAAGCCGTTCCAAATGCAAAGAATAGCTAAAGAAATAATAAAAGTAAATATGAGAAATTGCATCTATTTTATTTGCGATTTCGATTGTCTGGCCAAGAAAGCCGCGTGCCGTGCCATACCAGACAAGGTCTGGCTAGGCGCTAAGTGGGGGACGTATTCAGCTTTCTATCGCTCAATGACAAAACTCTAAGAAAAAATTCAACAAAATATTGTAAATAATACTCAATTGGCAGCTATACTGTAGCTTTTTGTGCCATATTTCATTTCGATGAGTTTTTGCTGTATCAAACAGATATCGACCAGCGAATTTTTGGTATCAAAACTCACGTATGCCAAAGAAAAACTGGTTAGACATTTGCATAATTTCTGAAAATCATACAAAAACAAAAGCTCAAATCCAGTGTATGCGGGAGCGACCAGACAACTACAAAAAAAATCAGAGTCAGTTAACAACAGTAACAGACAACAGCAAACAATATCTCACGTGTTTCTGAGCGCCTATGACAAGAGCCGACAGAGATCAGCTCTATGTTGTTGTTGTTGTTGCTGTTGTTAAGGTGCGCGACCGTCGCCTTGCAACACACACATACACCGTCACACATACAGCGTTGAGACGCTAAAAACCATGAACTGGAAAACCTTGAAAACTCAACAGCAATTTATATATTTTGCTCTTGCGCTTTGCTGAAAACTTATTTGTAGCTATGAGATAACATTTTTTTTGTTTTTGTGAACTACTTTATAGCTTTATAGTTTAATTAACGAAGTCACCCCAAAAAAGCTAAAAAGTAAAGCAGGAAAACTTCATTCGAAATTAATTGCATTTTAAAACGCGTCGACATACGCCAATTTACACAAAACATGGCAACCCTGGTATATAAATATAATTGCATCGCTTAATGGACAAGTGAATTTCATTATACCACACGTATTCTCTCGTTCTCTCCCTATTCTTCCTATTCTATACTACCTGGCTGTCAGCCTATGAAAGTTTCTGGTCCTACACACACAATCTGCTGGGCATTTTACTTTACTTTTGCTGTTTTAGCTGTTTATGCTTTGAGCTTCTTTTAATATTTCTTCTTTATTTTCAATTTTTTTTTTGCTGCTGCGCACTCGCATGTAATTACATTGCACAGGCCTACATAGAGCAAGAGAGAGAGATAGGGAGTGAGGGAGACCCCATCAAGCCACGCATGTTCCAACCGCATTAATGCAACTTCTTGCTTTTAACATAATTTTTTTCATTTTTGCATTGCATTTTCCTCTTGTATTGTTTTTGCTGCTGCTGTGCCATAGGTAAGTTAGTTAGTTCTAAAGTTAGTTAGGTTGTTTAATAGGGAATTCGATTTGGTTAAGTGCGTTCATGTTTTCCCTATCCATTATTGTATTTTCTTTGGCCTTACTTTTTATAAACTGAATTATTAGTGCCTAAGTGGACGTTTGTTGGGCTTAATAAGTATTTTTCTTTTTTTTTCTCTTTGAAATGCCAACACAATTGGCAAGTGCCTGCTTGTCACAGGCTTTTTATTAATTAAGCATTTGCCTTTGACAGTTTTTCCAGTGGCTAATGCGGTTAAAGCCAAACAAACTAAGTTATTGATTACAGCACTCCAAATTGCATTCACCGATCAAAGCTGCGGCTGCTGTTTTTGATGCTTGTCAAGGCGTAGCTTCTACTCTTTCTCGTTTGTATAACTCGCCAACACTTCATTTTAAGCATCAAATGTCAGGCGCCCCCGAAGTGAGACGACGCCAACGTGGGCGACACGTTTGGCGGCACCAAATTTGGTAGAACTAAATTTACAAAACAACAAATTGCCGTAATAATAATAAATAAATAAACGAAATACAATGCACGCCTTAGTTTAAACTGCACAAAATAAACAACAACAAAATTTCTGTGTTATTTCGCTGCTTGGCTGGCAAAGGTGCAATACAATTAACACCCCAAATGCATACAGACCTTATGGGTATTTAGTAGTTTAAGTTTTTTTCGTTTTTTTTTTCGTTAACAGTAAAATTTGTTTGTTTAGCGAATTTTGCCATAGTCAAACACATACATACATCGCTATACATAGAGAGTTACTGTTGTACAAATTTTCATGTGCATATAAAGGCTTGTTAATGATAATAAGCAACAAAGCCAAGCGGTCACAGACTGACAGCCTGACTGCATGCAAATGCAAAAGCGGTTCAAAAATAAAAAAACGAAAAAAAACCCACACAAAAAACAAGTTTTGCAAAAAGAATTAGAGAATTTTCAGCATATACGAAAATGCGCAAAATACACTAAATAAGTAGAAACGTCAATAAGCAACGAAAAAAAAAACACACACACGCACATACAAATATGCGCACTAAACGAACAAACAAACATAGAAAATGTGGAAGCAATGCGGAGGCTACAAGAAAAAAGTGAAAAGCTGTCAAAAGAGGCGCATGTGTAATCAAATATGCGAAAATATGTACGTTGAAAATCATGTAGCAGATGCGAGAGATTGAGACTCGCTTAGAATGTCGGCTGATACATAGGGCTTTAATGAGAAAAGTGGAAAGGCGTTCATAGGAAATTAGCAGAAATTCAATTACATGACAGTAAATACTAATTTTAATTATTTGTAATTGGAGAAATGAACTCAAATTACATTTACATTTTTGGACTTTTGCTTGAACTTGAACTTATAATTAAACGCATAATTAATTAATGCTCGATTTGTGTGTTAAAGCATTTTAAAGCTCTGATCGCATCTCACACATCCTATTGACTTTCATGTATGCGTAAGTTCACACACACACACGCAACCAAATTAAACACTCTGCGCTTTTCACTGCATTCGTTAATTTTGTTGTATTCATTCGATATGTCTCATTTTTTATACATTGATTTAGTTTGTTATATGAAATGGAAGCGATAAGTTCAAGATCAATGGAAGTCGAATTACAAAGCATGACAAACCAAAAAAACCAAAATTAAATATCAGGTCTGGTGGGGAACTATAATGCGATATGCATATTTTTATAGAACCTTGCTCAATGATTGTAATATATTCCCTTTAACATTTTTTATTCAATTTCATTTAACTCACTGAATATTTTAATATTTTAAAGCAATTATAGCGCCTTAAAATATTCAAAAGTAAAGCCACAGTCACAAGACGGACCATTTCGAATTTTTGCAAAAACTGTCAACTTTTTAACTAATCAACTAATAATGAAATATAAAACTTCAAGTTTTGTAGTGCATAAATATTTGAATCGCTGCAAAAACTAAACTTGGCTCATCGAGCATTGAAATCTTGTCGTAATTCGTAAACGACTACGGAGTAAAGGGACTTTAAAGGAACTTCTTTTTTGGTTTTGTACACGCCAATTAAGCATCAATTAATCGGAATTAATTAATAAGCACATTTTTTGTGGAAGCCGCAAACGAGGCAACACAAATGCAATTGAGCTGCAATTTGAATAAATTGTAACTCAGTAATGATTATTTGTACGAGTCGTGCGGATTCGGGAGGGGGTGAAAAAAAAAAGTAAATAAATGAAATATTTAGCTAGAAAATTTGTATAAGCCGAATGCGACACGTTTGCCAAGCCTAGCCCCGCACCCGAAACACACCCAGTCAACGCCACGCCCGCACAGCCGCCACCACCACACCACCCCGTACCACAAACCCCTTCTCGATTTCCACATCGCCACCCTTCAACCACCTCACAGCGTCCCGCATTGTTTGACGTTTGCGGAATTAAGCGCTGAAACTGTAACCAAATATGGCACAACAAGTTCAATTCTAATTCTAATTTACTGAGACGCTGCTTTGTGGAACTGTCCGGTTTTTCTTGCTATTGCATTTTTACATTTCGTATCAATTGATTCAAGGTTTTTGTGTAGCAGCTTATGATTTGATTTTATTCTCCCTCCCTCACTCTCTCTGTCTTTCTCTTTCTTTTTCTTTTGACAGCGCTGCTTATACAATATATTTGCAATATTCATGTATGTGAATCGTGCGACAAGCGACAAGAAATGTTTGTGTATTTTACAATTTTCATGAAAGTTTTAAAGAATAATTACTTCAAAGTCATCATACTTTTTGCTAGTTATTCACACATGCTAACTACAAGTTCATTTAAACCTATTTGCCGATATCAAAGTGTTTTAGCTTAGCAACATTGAAAATAAAAGCAATTTAGATTACGGCTCAAAAACAAAAAAAAAAACTGGTTTATCAACAGATCAAATGTTAATCGATGTAAATTTATATGCCAGCTAGTAAGACACAATTAATTCAACCTGACTCGAATCATGTTGTAGAAAATGCAGTTAGAATTTCAATGTAAAAAATAATACGATTTAACGACTTTAATTTAAAGGAATACAATTATGAATAGTTAATGAATATCCCTTTAAAAAATATATCTAATCTCATTTGACGAAGTTTTCTATTCATCCAACTTTGTGAATCAAATCAATGCCTATCGCTGAGATCCAAAAACTGCAAACATTTGACAGTTATCAATTGTCACGCTGATTAACGCTTGCATTGCGCTTCCACAAATCACAAGCAATCAGAGCAGTTGCCAGTTACTGAAACCCCTTGACAAACGAGAAGAGCCACACAAAAAGTAACATCAACAAGCGGCACAGAAAAAAATTTTATGCAGATCTGAGAGCAGTACCAGTTGCCTGCCTGCAGGATAATACACTCACACATATGTGGCGAGGTGTTGCCGTATTGTGGCAGTTGTGTGTAAACAGCAGCCGCGAAAAAATTGGCTGTTGCTGCCCAGTTATTATTCCTTTTTTTCTTTCTTTCTTTTTGGTGTGTTGCTGCCTCCAATGCAATCAAGTGGACGTTGCATTAAGCGAGGCGAAAAAAAACGCAGTCAACTCGTGCTGTTGTTGGTGGGTTTTGCTCGGTGTTTGTGCGTCACGGCTGTAGAGCTTCAACGCATCCAGACAGACAGTGTGGTCCATGACGGGCCAGGCCTAAAAGGATTAAGGCGATCTGTGCGCAATCCGCGCAATTATCCTTTCATTGGATTGGTGCTGGATGGATGCTGCTGTTGCTGTCGCCGTTTCGGTGTGCGATGCCTGAAGCAATTAGTTGCATCACTCAACACTTTTTTGTTGCTGCTGCTGCTGCTGCCACTTCATTTTTTTCTTTTTTGACTTTTGGCTACATGTGGCCCGGACCCAGACCCCAAACATCAAGCTTTGGTCTGGTCGGCACTTGGCTTTTGTTGTGCGCATTGTTAACGCTGCGTATACGTAACGTTATTTGCTCTCCACTCATATGGCAATTATTTCTATGAAGTTTCTCGTTTTGTTGCAGCTTTTTTGGCTTTGGCAGTGTGGGTGAGCGGGGCTGATCGTGGTGTGGAGGGTGAGCGCTACGTGTCCATTTGAAGTGCACACTTAAGTGGCCCTAATTGGTTTCACACTCGCCCATCATCAAGTGGATACTGGCTGCCAGTTTTGGGATAACTTGGTTTCTCAATTTAGGTTTCCTTCTATGCTGGTGCTGTCAAAAGCCAGACACCTACTAACTGCCAGTCAACTAACCAAAAGTGTCATTCTGTCCATCTTGTCCCTATGTGTGTGTGTGTGTGTGTGTCTATCAGTCCGTTCTCCTGTGGCTGCAGCTTCATTCACTCACTGACGACGGGCTCCCATTCATGTCCGTGTCGAGTACACAACTGTTGAGTGTACCAACAACCTCAACAACAACACCAAGAACTCCTTGACTATAGAAGCAATAAGCGGGTTGGTGTGGGAATGCGGGTAAAATTTAAATGTGCTCTCAGGAAAAATAGTTTACTGCCACTTGTTGGCTTCCCTGAGCTCCGCTGTTGCTGCTGCCAGCATTTAAATTGAAATACCAGCTGTTGTTGTTGTTGTTGGTAGATATGTCATCATTTGCTCGTTGTTCGTGCCATTTGGCGTTTAGTGGCGCACTGGCATGCCGACTAAGCCAAAAACCCATTCATTGTAAATTCAACTAAATCCATGAATAAAATTTTGATGCCAGCCCAAGCATCGTTTTGCTTTCTCCCCAGCTGCTCGCTCGGGTTTTCTCATCTGTTGCCACGGTTCGGTTTTTATTGCTGCTGTTGCATCGTTTGTGCAGTTAACAATCGTGAAAATGCGCTCTGCCCCTCACACACTCTCGCTTGCATCTCGCTCTAACCGAATTGAATTTCCAAATTCAATGAATGAATGAGTTGCTCGAATTGGTTTAGGTTTTTGTTTAGTTATTTAGTCCTCGGTTGTGGGATAGCAATTTATGTTGCATACTTCCAGGCCGCCTGGTGAATGCAGCTTCACTTTTCACTACAGATTGTGAGTGTGTGTGTTTAATATATGCATACGATGTTATGTAAATGTGCGGAATTTAAGGTTTCATGGACCACCTGTTGCAGCTGCTAATTTAATGTCCTGCCGTGTCGCCATTTTCTGTCTTTTATTTGGGTTTTTGCTCTTGGCATTTGTCTAGTTTTTCTACTGCTGCTGATGATGTCGTTCGTTGTTGTTGTTGTCATTCGTTTTTATTGCTCTGGTTGCAGTTGGTGCCTGTGCCGGAAATTGCATTTCTCTGCATTTTACATTTCAATAAATTTAGCAAGCTGCTCCCCGCGTTGCATTTTTTATGTTGGTTATTTCGGCATGACTCTATTGACTATATTAAAAAATACGGGTTTTGTTGTTGTTGTTTTCGTTGTTTTTTGTCTAAAGGATATTTATTTGGTTGTCTTGTTGGTTTATGGGGCTGTTAAATTGGCTCCCACTGAACTCAACTGTCTGTCTATGTATATAAAAAACAATAAACGAAGAATATGATGATGATATTAAATTCGAATGTTGATAGATGTAAAATGGCAGAGCGGAGGTTTTAAATAAATTCAATATCCGGCAATAATTTAGAATTCCACTGTAATAGCAAATAAGTGTTTATAAACATTTATTTTAGTTTATTTTAACCAAAAGCAATTTTTGACTTTTCATTGAAATAACACAAGTGTTCGTGATTTTCACATAACATTAATGTATTCCACAAAAATATAAAAAAAAATTAGTAATAAGGCTCTAGTAGAGAAATCCCGAGTAGACTTTTCCCTGAACCTTCTACTTTACGCATACAGGCACTGATTTCAAGTATGTGTGTGTTTGCGTATAGTGCATACGGAAAGAGTTATCGAAAATTTAAAACAAACTTGTACTGCCTAGGGATTAGGCGAGCTTGTGTTCCAAAAAAGCTCTAGCTCTAGCTCTCTCTACGGATCGGAGATACGGGATCGGAGATGATTCCTTCTGCCTGTTACATACATTTGCATAAAACCATTATACCCTTTTTACCCATTTTTAATGGGTTCAGCGTATAATAATAAAGTCTTTTTTTATTCTGCTTAATATCTTTGGTATGTTTTAACAATTACCTAAATATTCAGGTACTAAGAAATATTTTTTATATTTCCTGAATATATGTTAACGATTCTGTTGACAAAATATATATATATATTAGCTAAATTGATATAGCCATATCCGACTTTATATTTGTTTACCTGACTGTTTTTCATTCTATCTCTATGCGGTTATTAGCTATAGATTTCAAGCTTAATACTTTTAATATCAAATTAATATTAAAGTCTTCATTAACCAAAATTTGTTAAATACAAAGAACTCATGCCCATTAGAAATGCATACCAAAAATGACAATAACTGTCACGTTAAATGGATGTATTAGGGCCGAGATTATGACATTTTTAGCATTAAACGTTGATTGTATAAGTGCTTGAGAAGTATACTTAGAACTTGTGCGGCCTAATTACCCATCAATCATCAATCCCACACTTGTCATTAATGCAGGACAGGCCCGCTCTATCAGCTAACGGCATATAATTTAGTACAATTTGTGATCTACACACACACACACAACAATTACTGCAATTATAATTTTTTGGCCCCGATGGAGGCGAGCCCACTGAGCGCACACAGGTAGTCAATTTTCGAGCAATTTCCTTTCTGTAAACGACTCGGCAAACGGAACCCACCAATTGCAGCACAGTCACTTCAAGTGCTGAGCAAACATGCAATCAAATGCAATCGAACAAGACTCAAAAAAAAAAAATACATAAACGAACTTTTCAAATTTTGGGTGAAATACGGATGGCCAGCCAATCAAATTGCATGCAGGCCCAAAAGTGCATACGAAAGCGCATTAGAGTGAGACAACGATAGCACCGAAACATACATTTTCAAAAACCGAGGGACTCCCACACCAAAAAATGCAACAACAACAGCAACATGTCAGTCGAGCCGATGTGCGAGACGAGGCAAAGACGAATCAAAGCGCCGAGCAGGGCAATCGAATTTATTTGCTGCTTCTAATTTTGCCTACATTGTATGTCCCATAACACAAGCAACGATGACGACGACAATTTCTATGCCAAAGTGACACACAAAAACCAAACTAAGCAGGAAAAAAAATACACACACACAACTGTGTGTATTGATGTTGTCAGTATGTAAATTGCCAAGTTTTCTACACATACATTTTTTTTTTTTGTATTTTGGGGTAGCTTTTAGTTAAGCAGCCCGGAAGGGTTGCTTATGGGGGACACTGACAGCATTGGAGGCATCCCAGTTGGGGTTTTTTGGGAGTGTGTGTGCGTGTGTGTGTGTTTGTGTGCGGTTGTGTCTGTGTGTAAGTTTTGTTCTAGCTGCGTATGTCCTTGCATTTTGTGCAATTCATTTACATTTCAACGCTGGTGCTTTGCATTGCTATGCAAAAGGTGGACAATTCGGCCGAAAGCGTTTTTTAAATACACACGCACATACCCAGACACACACACACACACAAATAAGCTTGTCACGTGCCCTAACATACACGCACACAACTATAGACATACATTGACAGGGGGGCCCAGAACGGCAAAAGTCGCATGTCCTTTTCATTGCACACACACAGACACACACACACACACACACAACAATTAACAAGCCCCTAAAAAACGCAACTGGCGAACAACGTGGCTTGCACCAGTTTTTCGCTCCACGTTTCGGTGCCTTTCGAACCGCTGCGTTCTTGCAGTTTTGTGGTTTTTGCTGCCTTTTCTATAACGAAACTCATTTCTTTGCTTTCGTTTCGGCTTTTGAAACTTGGCTGCTTCTTGTCTCTTTCTCTCTTTCACTCGCTTCGTTGCAGTTGCATATTCTAACAAATTTGCTGTTGTTGTTGTTGTGGCAGGACATGTGGCGCCGAAAATCGACTAACAGAAGCGTACATTAACTGGTATGAAGGTGTCCTTTAAATAACTAACTGCCGCCTCTACACTCAATCCACCCACCCACAAAATGAGTTGCAAGTACGTTGACATTCGACATTACTCAAAATGCTATGCAAAATGCAATGGCGTGTGTTAAGCTAACAACACCAACAACAACAACAAAAACAACAATGGCAACAGTGCACCCAAACTATTTTTAATGCCAAGCTTGTGTTTATTTTTGACATGTACTAAGTTTTGTTTCTAGCTTCTACACAACCTTCTAAAAATAGTTAACACTATTTTATTTACATTTGTAAGCAGGCAAAATTCAATTCATATTTCCATCGTTCTTATGACTTATTTACAACGAAATAAATAATTTAATTTTGTGCTGAAATGGAAATCAAATGAGCTTCAAAATTCTCATTAAAACTGCATTAAAAAAAAAGCTTGTTCAATATTTTATAAAGTAAAATAAATAATTTGTTTTCCCATTAAAACAATTTTCAGGTGAATTAATATTTAATTGATTCATATTAAGTTTGTCAATTGATTAAATAAACATCGAGTCAATGAATGTACTATATATATTTTTTTGCATATAACTTTCTTAGTTTTTAATGAGAGTTTTTACAGCTTTTTCGTTTTATAAGTCTGGTTTCGTTACTCTACCCATTTGTCACTTATTACGCACGTGCTTTGAATTCAACACTTTGCTGGCATACGTAAACCTTGGTGCACGACCACAAAGCGTGTGTTATAATCTACTTATATGCATATACACTATGTACTTGTATGTCTTTCAAGCCTGACAATCTATATGCGCCACCATTTGACATTTCATTATGGCACGCACTCTTATTACCAAACTTAACCAGAACGTCAGCCGAAACTAAACCAAAAACTTAAAAAGGTCCGTAGAAACACGAATAAAAAAAATGTCAGGTTTTTTCGTTGTCGACATGTCAGCGTGGCTAAAAGTTGACGCTGTCCCCATGGGAGGATGTTTGCTAGTGGGCACGCCACAAAAGAATAATGCAACAAGAGTCAAGCAATTTTTTTATCGATGGGCACATTACATTATATAATTATGTAATGCGCGTAAATGACACGAAAAAAGAGAAGAAGAGGGCCTTAAATACCCGAACCACAAAGAAATTAAGGAATGAGCATTAAAAAAAAAAGATACAAAAATGGAAATCGTGTATTTCGTATTTCGCCTGCGTATGACTCTTATATATATAAACAAACGGAAAGGTAATGGCTGTATATATATAAATATATATATATATATGCGTATGATATATATATGTATGTCATATATAAAGTACGTGTACATAAGGGATTATCTACCAAAAGACACATACACACACACACGCACACACAGACACTTGTATATATAATATATGCGAGTAAGAGCCATATAATGTGTACATTAATCGATAATTGCATTTTTTTCCGTGCATTTCTTTTTCCCCATTTTTCATGGGTTGGCTGCTTGTCTCTCATGGCACATGGCATTTCCATATGTGTTCGTTTCTGTGTATGTGTGTGTATTGGTGTTCCGCTTTTTAAATGAGTTTGCATGTTTAATTGGTTTTTTTTTTGTACTTTTCTATATATATATGTATATATATTTTGTCTCTCCCCAACTCAGCTTAATAAACTGCATATTAATCATACGCTCCGTTTAAAGGACAGGCATTTAAATATATGCATCTAACTGTAATAAAACGCACTTTCGTTTTTGATACGCTGTTAGTTTTAGGGCGGCCACAAAACCTAACCACCAAACAAACAGTTAGACAGCCAGACAGATAGACAAACAGACAGATAGAAAAAGCTGACAGTCAGACAGACGGAGAAGGCAGTTGGCCGACGACCCAGCTGACATGTCGCCTTGAATGGATACTGTAGAAATGTATGCATGCGTGTGTGTGTGTCTGTGTATGCCTATCGACATCGTCTCAAACTGAGGACACGGCGATTTCTAAGCACATACAAGCACACACAAAAAAAGGAAACGCAGTGAAAAAATCTATTTAGCATACATTCAGGCGTTTGCTTGGCATAATGTTAATGCTACTCTGCGAGACGACGACGACGTCAGCAGCATTGAAATCCCACCTTGCGGCCAACGTCGTCATCATACGCAATGTGTGTCGCGTAACCACACACACACATAAACAGAAAGAGGGAGAGATATACAAACATACACACAAATGCCTATGGCGAGGCAGACGTTTTGTGCGTGCGTGCGTGCGTGCACCGCATTGTATGCAACCGCTGCGACAGCGACGCTGGCAGAGAGCAACCCTCGGAATTTTACTTCAACGCACACATACATACATGCACATGCAAGTGTGCGTAATGTATGTGTGTTTGTTGCTTGCACTTTAAAGTTGGAGTTTTGTAAGTCCCGCGCGTGCATTCACCTCGTTTTTTTTCGCCATTTTTGGTGCGTGTGCGACGTCAACGACGGCAACGTGGCAACAGCAGCAACCCTCGAGGCAACTAGCCGCCGCTGCCGCCGCCGCCGACGACGACGACCCTGTTTATTTGAGCACCTCAAAAATGCAACGGGTTGAAATAACAACAACAACAACAACAACAAACAGGGACTGCAGCCAACTGCAGCAGTTGCAATACATTTTGAACGGTTAAAAAAGTTTTGTGAACATGCCGGTCCACTTATGCGCCGGAATGAGCAGCCGGTTGAAACTGCTGCTGTTGCCGCTGCTGTTGCCGCTGCTGCAGCTGGCGCCTGTGGCACACTTGAGGTGCCAGCCAAAGGTAGCCAATGCACGCACCCCAATTCATACGCACTGCACGCACTTTTGCGCAATCAGGACACCGTGCAAGGACATGGTGGGGGGGGGGGAAGGACTGACGCACCTGACCGGCTTGCCCAACCTTCCGGCTTAACAATATGTACAAGAACAACAAAAAATATACGTGTATAAAATGGAAACAAAAATTTTAGAAAAATTCTTGGAGAGTTTTGTTAATTTAAAAGTGCTACAAATTGATGTTGTTGTTGCATTTGCCACCAAATTCGCAATTACCCCAGACCACTATGTATGTGTGTGTGTGTCGTTGTTGTTTTTGTAACTACCTCGATATTTAATTCGCATTTCGTGTGAGTTGACGCGTAACCTTTTCGCCATATATAAGTACAAAAGTTTTCGCTTTTGCGACACGCATGCCCAACAACTGGAGTGGCCTCCGTTTGCTGTTTGCTCGGCCTATACATTTTGCATTAAATTGCATAACTTTTGTGGCAATTAGACGCGCACCATTCGCAAGGATATATGTATTATATATGTGTAAGGAAATGCAAGTTCTCATATGCAAACAACAAGCGCAAATCTATCAATTTTCTGCTAGCAAAACCCTGCCCACTTGGCAATAATAATACGCATACGCACCATGTGTGCCATTGCTACACTTCGTTCTTAGTGCCTTTTTTTTCTTTTTCATTTCATTTTTTCTGCATTTCAATTAAGTAATTTAAGTCTGTTCAAATTCCCAAGCTTGGCAATAGAAAAAATCTAATAATTTCCACCCTATAGGCAAATTATACAGCTATTAAAAAATAAAAAGAGCCCTAATTGCCTATTTTTCTTATGCATTTTTGATGTGGCACCCTTTTGTTTTCCCAACTACAATGAATTGCGATTTTTTTTTTCATTTCGTTTTCTTCGTTTGTTTCAGGCTTAGAACGCGTCGCTGAGGAATTCATGGGTCGCAGGAAATGGAAACATTATCAAGATCTACTGACGCGCAGCCAATTGAATATCGCCGAGCAACAGCCCATATCAATAACAACTTTAGAAACAGAAGACAGCGACTATCAGAAGCCACTGAACCACCGTTTAGCGCAGCCCAACGGCAAACATTTCAGCAACAGCAATAACAGCAACGATACATTGCAATTTGAAGAAGAATTTGGTAAGTACTAGAACTATTAGTCATAAACATTTAATCAACTGTCGATTAGACAGTTCTAGCAGCGAGATGCAAGCATGCATATTATTAAAAAATGTTCACTTTGAACTGATATCAAAAAGAAATTTAACACACAATCAATAAGTTCAGAAGATCAGCTTAAAGCTTAGTGTAATCGAAAGTACGTCAATGTATAGTAACACATTGACGTACTTTCGATAAACACTATTCTCTATATGCATATTGCAGACAACAACTACACATCACACGACCACGACTCAAGTGCAACATCACGTAGTAGCTCCGGCTCACCATCACCACCGCCAGAACCCAACGATTGGACACCGTCTGATAAGTGCAATTTCTGTGTTAACGGTCGCTTGCTAACGGTGAATGCCAAAGGCGAATTGGTGGCCGAAACAACGGCAACCGCGTCTCTACACAATATTAACAACAACGGCATAGCTGAGCATCAGGTAAACTATTGCTCTCTCTTTCATTGTTCTATTCTTATTTGGTATTTGACATCAAATTATCGTACATTTAACGCAACTTTTCCATGCAGCACGACAGCGACAGCAACTCGAGCGCATCACTGCACAATAGCTCTAGAAATATCAACAACAACAATAAGAACAATAATAATAACAACAACAGCAAGCATAGAGCACGCAACGGAACAAACACCGCCACGACGTCATCATCAGCGAGCACAATAGAACTTTACAAGCTGTTCACCCAGCAAGCAACTGAAATGACATCGATGGAATCAATGGCCGCCAAACTGGCACAGTTCACAATGATGGCCGATTTCAATTTGATGAGCACGCTGGCCAATCAACAACAACAGCAACAACAACAACCGCAACAACATGCTAACTCGGTAACACCAACTACCTCGGAAGTATCTGCCGCCGCCGCAGCCGCCGCTGCCAGTCCCGCACTCAAAGACACATCCAGTCCCAGTGTGGATGCACCCTTGGATCTAAGCAGCAAGCCATCGCCAAATTCATCGATTAGCGGCGATATAAAGACAGCCAGGTAAGGTCTTCCCCAAGCATAATTATCATATATAAACTTATAAACAATGAGCACAGATCTGTGATGCATACATAAGTATTCATTATTGATATACATTTTAAATCTGGCGTAAATGGCAAACGTAAATAATACGAAGAATTATCATTTTAGTACATACAAAAAAAATATTTTATTGCCAGAAAAAATTCTACGAACCATAAATATTTAAATCTTTAAGTTTTTTTACTTCCAACGAAATAAAAAATGTATTATTTTTTTTTAAATATTCTTTACCAAAAAACAACTAACATTTATAATCATAGCCTCAATTAAAAATATATATATAGATATATATATGTTCTTCCCAAAAAAATCATACATATTAGAGTTTCCACTTGCCATAACTTTGTCAAAACCTTAATGCATTCTATTTATAGTCATGCCATATAAATCGTGTTAATAGTCTTATGCCCCTACACATGCACGATTATTAAAAGCCAGGCGGCTAATGTGTTAGCATTTATCAAGCAACTAATTAGAGCTGCTGAGATTTGGTTAGACGATCAAACACCATAATAAATTCATGATGCCCAACTTTAACTACACAAAAAAATAAATAGAAAGAAAAACGATACAAAAAATATATATACATATAATGTATGTATGGTGTTTCAGCAGACAATACATGAGATAATTGCACTTTGGGCACTGGCCCGCCTCTGACACTGCATTTATTGTAGCATACTTAACAGGGCTATGGGGCTGGCCACATACAGTGTGTGGCACTCGGGAAGCTTTATTGTTGTGAGCCTATGTAAAAGTCGTGCAATTACACATGCACGTGTGTGTGTGTGGTGATGTATGCATATAAGTATGTGTGGGTGTGGTAGTCTGTGGTTTGAGTGCGGCTTATGAAACGATGCCGAAAATTACACATACGCCCCATAGCACGCAGTCAGCGCTGCGTTGGGCACGCTTAATTACTGACGGTTAAAGGGGGTGGGGGTGGCGGGGCGTGGCATAGCGGTACCCAGCACAGCTATCGCATAAATTTGCATCAAATTTGAGCAGCCAAAAAAAAAGAGAAAAAAATACACACACACACACAAAGCAAATTGAAATAAAAGAAGCATATAGAGAATACAAAATTCATGTATTTCGTGCTGCATCATCATCTTAACTCCTTTATATGCAATTTTTGCCTGCTATATTTTTTAATTACTCTAAAATGTTCAGGACCACCTAGCCTATTATTTATGGTTTTCATATATGTGTGTGTGTGTGCACTTCAGACGACAGAGACAAGCGTCAGGGGCGTCGACAACGTGTGCATAATTTTCCAGCACTTCCACAATTTTTCGTCATTACATATTTTTTTTTTTCGGTTGTTTTTTGTATTTTTTGTATTTTTTTGTGGCAACTGTGGCAACGTCAACGTTCAACGCTCTACGACTGCTGTGGCTGCCACTTGAGCCGCAAAACACAAGTCCTTGTCTATTGTCTAAAGCATGGCCAAGTGTTTGTTAGCAGCTGCTGCCGCTACTGCTGTTGCCTTGCCTCATCGTACACCTATTTTTTAATTGTTGTAATAAAAAGCAACGAAAAATGTGTGCGAAACAACACAATGGCGGGCAACAAAAACACAGCAG
Source organism: Scaptomyza reducta (assembly GCA_035044485.1). Lineage (NCBI taxonomy): Eukaryota > Metazoa > Arthropoda > Insecta > Diptera > Drosophilidae > Scaptomyza > Scaptomyza reducta. The sequence goes on from JAWNNV010000490.1 coordinate 259,110, forward strand.
GAAACAGGAGAGTCTGGGCAGGAACTGCAGCTGGAAAGAGTTCAAAAGCCGCAGATCGACAAGTGCTCAATGGCTTTTGCCGAACATGTCCAGAACGCCGTTACCAAAAGATAAGAGGCAACGCACATACACACTCATACATACGTAGTAGTCGGAAAATTGCATCTTTATGTCCACGCCATCATTCCCCAAGGACTCAGCGAAACACTTCAAGTACAACTAAAAGCTACTGACGCTGCAATTTTTGGCTTTTTTCGAGCGTTTATTATTACGGATTTTTTTTTTTTTTACTATCTATACATTGCTGCTGCTGCTTGTTCTGATGCTGATGAGGCGGCGACATCGCCACTCCAAGTCAAGCGTCGAGATGTCGGCGCTGCTGCAGCGACGTCAACGTCGTCGTCGGCACAGGGCGCAGCAGACAGCAAATGAGTGCATCATATCGATCGCTTTTTTTTCCCACTGCGTTTTACATTTTTTACGCTTCTACGTTTTTTTTTGGTCTTTCTTCTTGCCACTTTTTTCTATGCAATGTGCCAAAAAGGGGTTCACGAGGGGGGTGAGAGGGTGTTGTCGCTATGTATATATGTATTCATTATTTTTCGTTTACGAAAAATTCTCTGTGCACACCCACACAAATACACACACACACACATCCATGCACCGAAAAAAGATTGCGAGCGTAATAACTGGCATAGACTGATGACGTTGACGTCGACAGCGAAAAGCTGGCAGCGACGGCAACGGCAACGGCGACAGCAACGTCGCTTTCCCCATTTGGCCCCAAAAAATTCTACAACAACAACAACAAAATAAAGAGCGAAATACAAAAATAAAAAAAGCTTAATGCGTGCACTTGCTATTGTTGCAGTTATTGTTGTTGTTGCTGTTGCTGTTGCTACAGGCCAGCAATTTTTTAACTGTTTTTTCGCTCTCCCACCCATTCGCCCCCCCCCCCCCCCCTCCACTCTCGTTCATTTTTGCCATATTTTTGTCATTTCAATGACCGTTGGGCGGTCAGGTGGGTCGGCCTGGTTGGCTGCCAGCCTGATTGCCGTTATGTGCTGCTGCTGCTGCTGCTGCAACTGCTACTAGTATGTGCGTGCGTGAATGAAATGTCGTTTAAATGAGCGAGATAGAAAAAAAAGAACCATATAAAAAGAACCTGCATCAGCTGCAACGCCAACGGCGATGTCGACAGCGTTGGTCGTAAAAAAAAGAAATGAGTGCATATCTTCCGAAAAAATGCAACTGCATATGCATGCAACCAAATGTGTGTGTGTTTGTGTGTGTTTGTAGGTGGTTGTTTGCTGCGCACGCATCAAGTGCAGGGGGCAATGCATAAGTGTGGGTGGTGTGCAACGTTGGTTTGGTGCATTGGCAACAAAAACAAACATGCAATTCCATTCATAAACAAATAAAAAAAAATACATTCTCTCACACACACAGACGTACGCACACATGCACTTAATGCATTTTTTAACAAAATTGCATTCGGCGTCGTCACTCACACAGACACAAAAAACACACACACACACACATACAAACGCCAAGAATATCGTGGAACGGGGCACTGTGTACAGTGTGCCACACCTCCTAGCGCCCAGCAACGTTTCCGTGTCCCGCCTCTGACAAATTTTGCGGCCACAAAATCCAGCAAGCTGCAAAAAAAGACAACAAAATGAAAAAAAAAAATTAAATTAATTGCAGCAAAGCTGCAGAGAAGAAGAAGGAAGAGAGAGATAGATAGTGCAAGAAGTACCTCAAATAAAACATATAACATATAACTCTAACTATAACAAAATTTCAACATTAATTCTGTTGTTAAACGCTCTTAACACAAGCATTAAACAGCTATAATATTTGAAAAAATAGATCATTGAGTATTTTTTTTTTGTACTTATTGAGCAATAAGCTTATCGGCGAGTATCCTGAAGATAAACTTATATATAAAAATATTGTCGTATAGTTTATACCATGATTTTGTTATTTCAAAACAATCAAATCTTGTCATTTAAATTTTTTTTATACTCTTACGTTTTTTGTGTTTGATCTTTAGGTAAAGATTTTGATAAATATTTATTTATATTTGGGAGTTATTTTATTTTATTAGTGGAACATCTGTATATTTAATACTTTCATCCAGATTAAATGTTCAATTAATATTCCAAACGAAAAGGATCCCATTTCTCCATTTCTATAAGTGCATTACACTAATAATTCATCATATATTTAACGAGAAAGTAACCCATTTTAATCTGCAATTATTACTTACGGTTTTTTAAACTTCTTTGTACTCGAACAAACGTAAAGCTTTAACTTGTTTTCAAATATTTCGATCGATTTCAGGATTTAAGTTCATTTTACTATTTTATCGTTCGTTGCATTAAGGCAGATACTCAGCCGTAATTATATGTGTACTTAACTTTAACCATCACGCCCCTCGGTAAACCCAAAAATATTACCAACGCATTGGTTGCATTGTGCATGCCATGTATGTATGTAGGAGGTGTGTATGTGTGTGTTTGTTGTGCATTCAAGGCACACACAAGGTGTGGGATGAACCGACAAAATGCGATATGCGCATAAAAATGTCAGCAACAACAACAACACCAGCAGCAGTTGCCGATGCAATTGCAGCAAGCGTCAAAATTACAACAACAACATTTAAAAAAAAAATGCAACAAAAATAAAGTAAAAAAAAAAATCAACCCTTTTTCTGCGTGGCTGTGTTGTTGCCGTTGCTGCCACAAATTAAAACAAAATGTCAGAAAAACGAAAAAACGAAAATTGCGAGTAAACAACAGAGAACGACATTAACCAACAACACACACACACACACACACACACACACACACACAAACAACAACAACAAAATACACGAAAAAAAAAATACAAAAAAAAAAAGAAAGGTTGCAACGCAAATGAATCCTGTGCCACATGCGTGCAACAAAAACAACAAGCAACAAAAATTCGTGACGCGCACGTCATTGCAGCCAGCGTCGGCGCCAGCAGCGGCTGTGTTGCAACGTCAAATTGCAATTGAAGTGCAGCCAAAAGGTAAACGACACCAGCAACAACAACAACAAAAACCAACAAAAATCCAACCGACATTGAAATGACATTTTGCATTTATTTTTTGCATAAATTCTCCTTTTTTTTCTTCTTCGCCCTTTTTTCAATATTTTTGTGTGTGTTGTTGCAGCTGGAAATTGCATTGCCTCGGCTGGTTTTCAATTATGAACATTTTCACATTTTATATTTCTGGCATATAATTATTTCCATACATAAGCGCCAAATAAAAACTGTTCCTGTTAATAATGATGCCGTGCCCATTGCCGTTACCTTTTTTATTTTGGTCAGTCTTTACCACTCGCCACCTGCTGTTGCAGCGGGCGCACACTTTTTGTTGTCTGCGCAATTTGCAGACATTTTCCAGACGCTCGCTCGCGCGATCCTTAAAAATAAAATTCAAATATAAAAAACAAAAAGTTGCAACAACATATAAAAATAAAAATAAAAAAGCGACAACTTTTCCGTCAACGTTGCGGGGCTGACTGGCTGGCCCACAGCCCACAGCGAGGGCAAGAAGCTGTGCGTTTCCGCTGCCTGGCGACAGCCAGTGCAATGTACTGCAGCATCAGCCTCAGTCACATTCAACCACCTAAACCACCCATTCATCTAGTCCTTGCCCCCATACCCACAATGTTGCCAAAAGGGTCTTGGTCTCAACTCGTCGCGTCGCGTCCCGTCCCGTTGCGTCTCCTCACCTCGCCAACCCTGACGTCTCGTAACGCGTCTCCTCCCTGCTGGCTGCGCATAAAGAAAAGAAAAATTTCGTACGGCTTTCACTGATGTTGTTGCTGCAGTTGTTGTTGTTGTTGTTTTTTGCTTTACACACAAAAGTTGCCTTTTGAAAAAACGGGCTACCAAAAGTGCGCTCCATTCCACCACCTTGGCTTAGTAGAGAGAAATAAAGAGTGGCTGGAGGCACCACCAAAGCGCCAAGTGGTGCGGCTTGGCTCGAGCTTGGCATTAAGTGAAAATGTATTTTTTTTGTTTTTTGTTTTTATGTGAAATTCGTCTAATGAACTTCAAAAACATGTTTGTCCCTGGCTTGGCTGGCAGGCTGACATCTTCTTCGTCTTTCCCCTTGCTCCCTATTATGTCTTCTGCCTGCTACTCGAGCATCACTCAACCCTGGCGTGTCATCTTTTGTCTTTGCCACAGCCAAAATCAAAAAAGAAGCAAGCACAAAAACAAAAAAAAAAACATTCACAAATTTTTCTATGCTACATCCTTGCTATTGCCTTTGACAAGGACAGCGTCGTCGTCGTCGTCGTCGTCGTCGGTGCCTGCTCCAGACATTTAAGAAGCGCTCATTGTCAGTTCTTTTGAGTGTGTGTGTGTGAGAGTGCCCAATATATATGAGTACCGAAAAAAATGGTTGTATGTTTGCCGGGCAAAAGGAAGTGACAGGAGTGAAAATAATATTTTGTCAGCTTTTCGTATTCTGCTTTGAACTCAAGTCACTCCGGGGACCAAAAAGGATATGATGAGCTTGCAAAACTTCCAAAAGAGAAGAAAACCTGTTTGACTGGTCAATTACCCCACTCAGTCACTGTTTGATAACTTAACTAAGTAACTGAATCGAAATTTGTTGCTGAAATGTGAGGTTATAAAAGTTTTTGCGTTAGAAACAATTAGATTGAATTTAATTTTAGTGAAATCTATTTAAAGAAAGCCTTAAACAATTTTTCTGAAATATAAAATTTAATATTAATATTAATATTATAATATTATTGTCTTCTCATGTGGACATCCAAAACCTTGGATATGTACTATTTTATATTAACCCATTGCCTTCACTGTTTCTGTTGCAGAGCTCTGTCTGAGTGTGTCACGCCCATTTCAGCAGCACGACACAACTACAGTCACGAGGATCTGAATAGTGCGCTGCAAGATGTGCTGGTCAGTAAAATTGGTACACGCAAATCATCCAAGGAGTACCATGTGCCGCGTTCCACGTTGCGCAACAAGCTGACCAAAATGTCGCTGGGTGCAAAGCGACCGAATGCTCAGACGCCGGCAGAGCTGCAACACTACCTGGACCTGGAGCAGGATGAACAGTCTGGTGAGGAGGCTGGCGACGGCGATAGTAATGCGTCAACGCCAGCGCCAGGCATTCAGGAGATTGCCCAACGCTTTGTGGCTAACGAGCATCTGCGCAAGCTCAGCTCCATGTCTGAGCACAATGGCAGCGAGCTGGGCGATGATCTCGATCCCGCCATGTCGCCAAAGTCATCGCGGACGCCACAGCGAGATGGCACACCAACGAGCATGCAATCGGCAGCGGCAGCAGCAGCCGTTGCGGCAGCAACAGCTGGTGGCAATAGCAATGCCACTGGACTGCCAATGCCCATTGATGCCCAAGTGCTGTTGCATGCACTGGTTCTTGCCTCAGGTATTGGTGTCATACCCAAGCTGGACGAGACACAGACGCTGGGTGATCTATTCAAATCGCTGCTGATGGCCAACAGTGGCGGCATGATGAATGAGACGCTGACATCTGGACACGAGAGCAATGGCAGTGCCACGCTTCTTGATCAGCGCCTGTTGCAACAACAGCAGCAACAACAACTGAATGCTGCCTATCGTCGCCATTTACCAAAGTCTGAAACGCCTGAGACGAGCTCCTCGCTGGATGCCAATGAGGCGTGCGAGGATCCCATACTGAAGATTCCGTCCTTCAAGGTTAGCGGCGCACCGAGCGTCTCGCCCACACTGCGTTGCAACAACAGCAGCAACAGCATGACTAACAGCGGCAACATCAATAACAACAACAACTCAAATAGCAGCAATCGCAATGGCGACCACAGTCCACACTCTGCCTCACCAATGCTGGCAGCAGCAGTTGCTGCCGCAGCGGCCAACAACACTTACAGACAGAGCGGTGGCGGCGGCAGCAACAGCAGCAGCAACAATCTGTTGTCAGCATCGCCAACATCGATACAAAAGATGATGGCCAATACCATACAGCGCAAGATCAATGAGCAGAGCAGCCAGGACTGTCTGCGCAACAATGGCAACACCAGCGGCAGCGAGTGCAGCAGCAGCGGTGGCGGTGGCGGCAACAGCAGTGCGAGTCGCAAGCCGAGCATATCGGTGGCCAAAATGATTGGCGGCACAGACACCTCACGTTTTGGGGCATCACCGAATCTGCTATCGCAACAACATCACAGCCATCTGCCACCCGCACATCATTCGGCCCACCAGCAACAACAGCACCATTCGCATCAGCATTCGCACTCGCATCAGCATCAGCAGCTTCAGTGCCCAGGATGCAGCGGCGCTGGCAGCTGGCAAGGGAACCCGGCCGAAGCGTGGTAAGTACCGCAACTACGATAGGGACAGTCTGGTCGAGGCAGTCAAGGCTGTGCAACGTGGCGAGATGTCTGTACATCGGGCTGGTAGCTATTATGGTGTGCCGCACTCAACGCTAGAGTACAAGGTGAAGGAGCGACATTTGATGCGACCGCGCAAAAGGGAGCCCAAACCACAACCAGATCTCGTTGGGCTGACGGGAGCAGCCAATAAGATAAACCTGACCGCCCTTAATAATCTGGAAAAACTGAAGTCCGGCAGCGGCAATAATGCCAACAATAGCTCCAAGCTGAGCAATGCATTAAAGAGCAGCAGCAGCAGCAGTGCGGCAAGTGCAGCGGCGGCAGCATCGGTGCCCAATGGCATTAAGTTGCCTATGTTTGATGCCGCACCGCAGTTGTCCTTTCAGTCAAACATGTTCTGGCCACAGCCGAATGCTGGCGCCAACTATGGCCTGGACTTTAATCGCAATCCCGAATTTATCAAGTCACATCTGGCCGAGGTGATGCGCAACAGTCAGCTGGGCGTGCCGAGCAATCATCATGGCCATGCCGGCGCCGGTGGTCACATGAAGAGTGCTCTGGAGTTTGCCGAGAGCATGTACGATGGCATCATTCGGAAGACTCTGAAAAACGATGTGAACGATCTGAGCGGCAATAGCAGTGGCAATGGCAATGGCAATGCGCTTCTGGATCAGTTGCTGGTGAACAAGACACCGCTGCCATTTACCAATAATCGCAGCAATGACTACCTCGGTGCCGGCTGTTCCACATCCGAGAGCGTTAAACGTTCCGGCAGTCCAATGGGCGCCTATTCAGATGTTAAACGTGAACGTTTCAGTCCGATGCGAAGTGCGGAGAGTGCCAGCAGTGATGATGATCATGAGCATTCCAATAACAACAACAACAATAATAATAGTGATCTGGCGCATAACAAGAACAACAACAACAGCAGCAGCAACAATAACAATGTCAGCAGCAGCAACAATGGAAATGGCCGCAGCCGAATAACATCACGTGACTCAGATACGGACGCCAGCAGTTTGAAAAGCGAACAATCGCACAGCTCCTTGCCTCCCAGTAACAAAATGATGGATCTCAATGGCAGCAATAGTGTCAAATTTGATTCGGAGCCGCCACAGCAGTTAGCACAAATGTCGCCCAGCACCAGCATACTGCATGAGAAGCTGGCGCAGATTAAGGCCGAGCAAGCCGAATTGCATGCGGCCAACACCGAGGAGCAGTTATAGAGCAGGTGGCATATCGGCGACTGTCCGCAACAGCAGCAACAGTTATTGGCACCAACATTTGTGTGGCCACCGCTGGCCACACATTACTATAGTTTCTAGGTGGGGCAGTAGGTCAAGATTAGTTGTATTTGTACAGATTGAGAGTATGTGTCTAGAAGATATGGAAGCAAAACCAAAATTTGTATAGCATACAATATATATGCTTACCTATATGTATACTTATGTATACGAAACAGAAGAGAGCCCAATATGAAACATGCTGAGCGTCTGAGCGGCTCTTATCGTTAGTTAAGATGTAATTAACACAATACAAAACATTCATTAGCATACGTACATACTATATGCATACTTCAAAGATGTATGCACACACACACACATAAAACACAAGAACAGCAACACAACCACAATAAAAACAAAAAAAAAAACAAAACATGCATAAGTACACAACGTATTTATGTATATTTATTGTTTAGTTTTTGACAATCGACAAATAGGCATTCTCTTGTACAAACTTAAAAAAAAAAAACTTAAAATACAAAATACAAAAACAGCAAAAAAAAACATTTTTAAGACAAAAAACATTTAATTTGCATTATATATTCAGTTTAGTAGACAGAAAAAGAAAAACAGAGATCTTATATATACACGTATATATTTTTTAAAAATTCAAAAATTATAATAACACAACAGCCCACAATGCAATAAAAAAAAAACAGCAAAGCAGTTACAAGCCATGAACAGCCAAACTAAGCGGCGTTTGCAAGCGATTTGTGTGTTCAAAAATCCATAAGCAAAAAAACTTGTCACATTCCAGACTTTTTCAATCTTTTTAAAACTTGACTTCCATATTTCAAATGTGATTCTTGTTGAACTATATAAATTGCAATGCAGACGCAAGCTACTGACAAACCCAACTACAATAACTACAGCAAAGACCATAACTATAAATACCAACAAAAACAACAATAACAACAACAACAACAGCAACATCTACAATATCCGATCAATAACAACAACATACTTAATAGCCAACAAGCAATAATAACAATAACAATACAACAAACAAAACATACAAAAACGAAATAGCAAAACAAAATTCAAAAAAACTACAAACAAATTATTGTTTTATTTAATTTCAACAACAAATAATTATTATATGCAATATTTTGAAACAAAACAAATTATAAAAACTAAAACAAACTTACAACCCAGAAACCTTAAATGAAAAAGAAGCATACAAAAAACGGAAATCAATAATCAAAGCTGCCTTCACATTTACAAATTAAATAAATTGATAAGAGGAACGAAAAACGTTATGTAAAAGCACACAAAATGATAATAATAACAAGTTGAAAAATACGCAAAACCAAAATTTACAACAACTAAAACCACCAAACAAAATGCCCAAGCGAACCCCATCAAAGACACATTAAAACTCAAATCGAAAAAAAATTATTAAATATTGAATATCATTTAAAAATCAAAATTAAAAAAAATCACTTTATCCAGCCACACATATAAAACAAAATTACATAAAAAATATATATAGGAAAAAGATACTTTGCAAAATTTTGATGTTTCGGTGTTTAAAAAATAAAAATAAAAAAAAATAAATTTATTCATGTATATGTGTTTTGGCATTAAAGAAAATAAGAAAAAATTCAAAATTGAAAAAAAAATTCGGCAAATATTAGGGAAGCATTTAAGTATATAAATACCAAGTATGCTTCCTTATAAAAAAAAATTCAAGTCTTGATATAAGAATAAAAATAACTCTATATCTCTATATATATATATATATAATATATTTATGTATGTGTGTGTCTTCATCACTACGCGTATACCTCAAACAAAACACATGATCATTTTGAGCAACTATATATATATTTAAATGTACTTATACACTCTTTACACAATATACAACAAACAAACAAACAAAAATGGAACGTCTAACATATTTACACCGTAACAAAAAAATATTAACCTCTCTCCTACCAGTACACACTTGTAACACCTTTTTGGCCAACATATTGAGTCACAAACACCCCTTTCGATGTCTCTTAAATTAAGAAACGTTTCAAAATTACTGATGGGTAACTAAATGTATGCGTAAACATAAAAAATAAAAGAGTAAATATATAAATATAAATGTACCTAAAAACATATTTTGTGTGCTAGCTAGTAAGTGTCAAAAAGATATAAAAATATAAACAAGCAAAAAAAAAAGAAAACAAAACAAAAATAATAACAAAATTATATATACAACATATGTATTTTTAAAGTCGATAAATATGTGGAAATGTTTAGTGAATTGTAATTTAAACGCATATGACAAAAAGAAATCATAAAAAAAGTCTATACAAAAAAATCATTTATAAGCATTTAAAGCACAACAAAAAACCCTTAATGGATATTCATTGGCTAATATTTAAAAATACATTCGATGTGCATAAGTGTTGTGGTTTAGTAACAAATATATGTATGAGAAAATCCGAAATTCATATTGAGACATAATTATATTAAAAAAAAAAAATATACAAACATTTGGTGTATCGAGCAAACATAAGAAAACAAAATGTAAAATTTAGTAAATTATTTTCATCACGGCATGCGAAACGTATGCGTATCAAACCAACAAAATGAAAATGAAAAAGAAATTGTTTATTATACGAGAAGAAAAATCAAAAACAAAAAGTATTTATTGCTAATTTAATTATATTTGAAGTATACATAAATATTTATTATACATACATATATATATATACATATATATATATATATATATATATATATTAGACACACTATCTGTGATTAATAATCCAAAATTTTGAAGAAACTTTTTCTGACTAATGTTGGTTAGGCATACAAACATAAAAAAAAAGGAAACACAATCTAAACAAATAACATAACAATGAAAACCTAATATAATATTTAAAAAAACATATAGAAACGCTATAAACAAACTGTTAATGGATCGGATACAAATAATAAACAACAATAATATAACAGAGCACATGCAGAGCAATAACGTTTGTAAACAACAGGGAATTCTTAACTGCAGCCACAAGTGTGTTTTAACAACTGAATAGAACAACAACAAAGTGGGAGAAACAGTATGAAGAACGCCTGATTACTTTTCAAACAAAAAATTAACAAGGCAACAACTACAGCACATCACTACAAAATACAGACATATATACTAGTTGTACATATATTTTGGAAACTTTTTTACCAAAAACTTACAAGAAATGCAGAAAACGCCAGTCTATAAACAAAATTATAGCAATAATAATAACAGCTTTGAAAATGAAAGGTAAAAACATTTTATAAAACAAAATTATACAACAAAAGAAATGATACAAAATAAAATAATTAAATTTATTTTGTTTATAAAATGCAAATAAACAAAAAATTATATGTAAAAAAAGATGAAAAACAAAAATCAAACTAAAAATAATGAGAAATTAAAAAATAAAGTGCAATTATACGGTTTATATTAAGAAGCAAACGTTAAACAAAAAAAATATATACGAAATTTAGCAATTATTTCGATGCATGTTCAGAGCAATTTCAAGGCCGGTTTACCAACTATTTGAAATGTTTAACCAAATAACAAAAACTGAGAAAATAACATGCCAGGTCTGGGCAAGTTGTTTTTGTGCTTTGTGTCTAAGAAAACATCGCATTAAAAACAGAAACAAAATCAAAAGAAAAAAAATACCCAACAATACACACACAAAAAGTAACGAGTACATACAATAGAAAACTGATAGCAACCAAGACGAAATGTGTAAGGGCGTGAGATACTGAAAAATGTCAACCTAATGGTAGGTTTAAAATGTCGAGTGTAATGAGTAACAGCTTGAGAATGTTGAATTGTATAGAAGTTTTGCATGCTAACTTTGCATTTGGCTGCTGCTTGCAGCTCTTGCATGCCCAAAAGTTGGCAACAACATTTTGGCCGGGGCCAAGGGCAGAGCGTGCAAAAACGCTCAGGTACGTGTTTTATTTTTCGGAGAGAAAAAAGATTGATTACCCATACATTACTTATTCTTTGTTTACTACAAATTAATAGTTAATAATTGTATAAAAACAAAACAAAAAACAATTAAATCGATATACTTACTTATTAATAATTATGTAATTGTTTAAAGACGAGTTTTTAGCATGCTTCAACAAAATTTGCTCACCCTTGTGTATAAAAAAAATAAAAAAATATATAATTTGTTCAACATGAATCAAAATTTGCTGAATTTAAGTGCATATATACTTAGAGTTTACTTACACTTCTGTCTCTATATTATTTATATGTATTGTATATCTGAATTAGTGCATATTATTACTATAATTATTCTGTACGCGCAGTCTACGCAAAATAGGCAAATCAAAATTTTACTTATTATTAACTCTATATACATATATATTTTTCTTGTTTAAATATTATAATTAATGCACACATGTGTGTGTATATTATTACCAGCGTTAAGCAGACTGGCGTGTTGCCACTGTTGTTAGCCTTGATTTGTGTTTTGTATATATTAGACGACATTATAAGCTATTATTCTCTTTAATCAATTTTTAAACATATTATTACGAACGGGCAACACATATTTGACTTATAGTGCAATTGTTTCAAACAAACAAATAAACGACAAACAAATACATATATATGTTAATAACAACTGATATAATTTAATACATTTCCTTGCAATGCCAAGAACTATGTTAACATTATTATTTAACCAAGGCAAAAAACCTTTAATTGAAAATCAAAAATCAAACATAAGTGCACATAACTTTTATAGACATTAATTTAAAAAAATATATATGCCTAGGTTCTCTAATTATCAAATCAAAGTCAGTTTTAATTTTGCTACATAAAAAAGAATTTGCAGTCCAGAAACAAGCATCACAAAAAAAAAAAATATTCCTACTATTAAAGCAGTTATAAAAACGAGGAACCATTACAAATAATTCAATATTAAGTTGTGCCAACAAATCCAATTCCAAACACATTATACTTTGAGCGGTAAGCGATTACAAAAAAACAACAATAACAAAATGCAAAGAACACAAGCAAATAACAAGAAACAATAGCCCAAAAACAGCCCAGCAAAGACAAATAACAAGAACAACAACAGAGAATTACCAACAACAACAATAGCCCAAAATAATTGAACTAAAAATTGAGACAAAGAAATATTCAAGAATGAAATATTGTATACGAGTACATATTCAAATGTACCATAACATTAAATTGATAAGACAACAAAACACACAAAGCCAGACGTCGATTGTACTTTTCTTTTTTCTACACAAGCAAATTACCAAACAATTTTATTAAACAATAGTACTACATTCTCTCTCTTACTACAAACTAAAAAATAGCAAACAGTAATAGAAATAGACATAGCCACAAACAATTAACTTTTAAAGACAAACACACACACAGAAACACACACCCACATCCACATACAAACAAAAAAAAACTGATTTTTAAACAGATTTCAATTCATAGCAATAACCAATACAATAGCCACATAATTAATGATCTATAGCCAAGCATACAATAGACAAGCAACAAAGAAAAAAGAAGCAGAACAGAAGATCGAAGCGCATTACGTATACGCAGCATTGTGCGTTTGTCATAAGTAAATGATACAATTTTTATTTCAATTATCAACTAAACCATCAATCCACAAATGGATACCATACACAAACAAACAAAAACAAAAAACAATAGCCCTAGAAAACAAATACTTATCATATTAACCAATAAAAAATACGAATAATGAAAACCACAGCAATAGTTCTAAGTTATTGGCAAACAAATAGAATAAAGCAAAGGCAACCATAAACAGAAAACCAAATCAAATCGTTTGCATCTCAAGCAAGAAGTAATACTCTTATATTACACATTGAATGCAGCATTTTATAAGCCTTTGTTAAAGCACTAAAAACAAAATAAAACAGTTTCTCGTTTTTAACAGCATACATTTAGACTATTTTTACTACAAACAAAAACAAAGACGACGCCCTCAAATGCGTTCAAACTGATGCAAGTACAATACAAACAAAAAAGAAAACGGTACATTATAAAGCAAACAACAACAACACAGTAAACTGAGCAAAAATTATTTTTAAAATAATTTGACTTATTTTTTTTTTTTTGTAATGTGCAAAACAAAATGCCAGACGATGATGAAATTGTTTCACAGCCAATAAGCATAACTACAATATAAATGCATTATGATTAGCAATAGCCCATAAGTACAGATAACATATGTATTTAGCATTAAAACCAGGAAACATCAAACAACAAAATAGCAAAGATAAAAACTTAAGCAACAATTTTTCAAGCAAATACAAAAACCAATTATTTGAATTCTTAATTCCATAGGAGTAAAATATATTTTAAAAAAATATATATCTTTATTATATATGATTAGTTCTTTACAGCGAAAATGTTATATGTGTATATTATTTTTACAAAAAAAAAAATCCTTATGGGAAAAAAATACCACTTTCAAAAACATGGTAAACAAAAATGATATAATTTTGATAAGTAAAAACAAAAATGCTTAATTTTGGTTAAAAGTATATACGCAAGAAATATAGGATTGAGTTAAGTTAAATGTAAAGTTTTAATTAATTTAAAATTTGTTCAGCGTGCATAATTGTTATATATATACACTTATAATTAAGATTAAGTTTATGATTTTCGTTATTTTTATTATTTACTTATTATGTTTTAAACGCAAAAAAAAAAATGGATTTATATATTTATCATATATTAACGCTGAAAATGTTTATTAATAAAAACAAATATTTTAGTTAAACTATTGAAGTTTTTATTTATATTTTTTGTATAGTTTCGTTTAATTATAAAAACAGAGGCTTTTGTTTTAAAACTTTCACCGTTAAAACAAGAAACAAGAAACAGCTAAACGATTAATTAATATGCTACTTACACAGATACAATTGCTAAAAGTATTAATTATTAAATGCCATAGTAATCTATGACTAGTACAGTTATTATATACTACTTATCAATAGCCCAAAGTAAATATTGAACATGATGGGGTTGCCTGAAGCAAACAATATCCAAACATTGTCAATATTTGCTCCATTTTCACATTTTACAAAATCAAATAGAACAACATCAAACAAACAATAACAAAAAATTGGCAACATAAAGAAAAGGTACAGGTGAACCAAATTTGATTAACCATTTAACAAAAAACGAACTAAAAAATATTCGTTATTTTTTTTGTAACTAATTTTGCAATATTTTTTCTAATTTAGTTGAACCCACTAAACACTTTGGAAATAAGATACTTACAATGTACTAGTGCAATGTTCTAGACCTGGTTAGGAAGGCAAAACTATCACATACGAATATAGCTATCGTAAATCTAAACTCAACAGCTTCAGGGACCAAACAAAATGAAAATTTATTGAATAACTGGTAATTATCTAAAAACAAAAACAAAAACAAACAAAAAAAAATCATGTACATCAAAATTAATGCAAAAATTTGACGCATATCGCAGAAAACATGGCTCCGATATGCCGTAATAAATTATTTATTTGTAATCTACCAAAAATAAAAACTCTTACGAACGTCTAGGGAAACATTTTGAATATTTCAAAAAGAAAAAAAGGAAAAAACAATATTAAATATGCATGTGAATGAAATTTATATAAAAAATTGTGTGTACGAAAATATGTACATAATAAATCCCCTTTGGTAGTAATACAAATATTTGATAGTAAAAGAATATTTCAATAATATGTCAGACCCGGACAATGAGAAATTGTAAATGTATGGAAATTTGTATACGATATGCAAGTAAACAAAATTATGAAAATCATTTCATTAAGAATATTCACGTACTAAAAATTTGGCTGGAATTGTGTGTTAAAATTGCAAAAACTGAAAACACAATTTAGTTACATAGCAAATCATTGTTTGGTGTAATTTTGGTGTAAATAAATATAAATTAAAAAAAAAAATAAAAAATATTAAAAAACTAATGCTAGGTGGGTTTTCTACAGCAGGCAAAAAATAAATAAATGAAAAGAAAAAACAAAGTCACACAAATTTAAACAATTAAATTAGCAAAATTTATGTCAACTTAGTAAATGATAAATTCAAATTTATAGTATATATATATATATTTGTGTATTTATGCTAAAATTCTATGTACGCAAAAGTAATTATTATTATTATGATTATTATTATCATCATCATGGACAATTGATTTATCAAAAGTTATTTTGTTCTCACTTAAAATGTAATGCCAACAAAAAATATTAACAACAGCAACAACCAGATACACCAAAACGTTATGGTTGCTAAAATAAAGAATGTTGTCAAAATCATTGTAAAAACAAAATAAAAATCAGACATGAAAAAACAAAATTGCAAAGAAATAAAGATTAGATTTGTGTATATGTATGTCAAGTATATAGAAGGTATTATGACAAAAATCAACTAAAGAACGTACATACTTTCAAATGAGTAAAATAAAAACAACACACAACTATTAACTTGTAATGATGTGAACATGGAGCTCTCAGTATTTTGATGAATACTGTCAATAAAAATTTAATAAAAATTACAAGCAAGCTTTTCTACTTAACAATTTCATTTTATATTGATTTTTCAAAGCATATAGATGGCAGCAAATTCTTTGTGAAAAGTTGAAAAAAAAAAAAAAACAAATTTAAATTGACCCTAAAAAATTTTATAAATGGCATTGAAAAGATTAAAGTGCGATCTAAGCCCAGAGCTTACAACCTGTCTTAAGCTTGCGGACAATGTCCGTCCCGACTGTTGTCCCGTCAAAGAACGTATACCATACGATGCCGAATGTTTTCTCAGAGACATATCCAAGGAACTAAACAAGCTCTATGAACGACATGAAAACAGTTTTACCAAGCGAACGCGTATTTTGGAATTGGCAGAACCCGTAAGACCGCGTTGCCGTTTCCTACCCAGGTGTGCCTGTCCATTCAAGAAAACAATCCAAATAGTTCCAGCCCATTTGCCCTTCTACACTCGCACCGAACAACTTGCATTGCCAACTGTTCGACGCCTGCTTCAGCGTCGAAATGATGCCATCCGCATTGGTGATCAAATTGGCGAGGGTATATTGAATCGTTGGCTGCGCTATAGTTACCTTTCACTGTACAGCCGTTTGGGTAACGTGCAACCGTTGGAGAAACCGTAAGTTGTTTTGTTCAGCAATTCTTCTTAAGAGGTATTTTTAACGGCTTTCTGAACAGTGTTAAAAAGAAGAAGCTCAGTGATAAGAAGAAGAAGGCTCGTGATAACTATATCAAGAAACTGGCGAAGCCAAAAGTTCCGCTCAAGCCACCAGCACCAGTAAGTTAACCAGATACGAACACATTAACTCCTTACTGATTACGTTATCGTACAGGAGCGTACAGCAGGTGATATAGATCAGCGCCGTCTCAAGAAACTGGCTCGTCCAAAGGTGTACTTGGAGATCGTTAAGCCCGAGTGGGAGTTTACACCCAATATGAAAGCTTACAAGGCCTCGGATCGCGTTAAGGAGTTGGCCAGGCCAATGGATCACCCGAATGTGCACACAAATGAGAATCCGGAGAAAGTTTCTCCCAACGCCCTGAAGTACAAACGTAAGTATATTTATTATATATATATTAAGGCTTCTTACCAATCTGGAATTGTTCATAGCGAGCGAACGTATCAAAGAGATGTCACAACCGCTGGCAAAGCACGATAACAATTTGGGTCCAGCAGATCTCAAAGACGACCCGTTCGCCATATCGCCGAATGCACTAAAATACAAGACATCGACACGCATGAAGGAGTTGGCCGTACCAAAGGAGTTCGAAAACACGCATATACGAGAGAATCCTTTTGCCATCTCACCGGCGGCTCTGAAGGCCAAAGCCTCGCCGCGTCTTATCGAGTTGGCCAAGCCCAAGGGCTCCTAGCGTTATGTTTATAAATTTTTGTTATTACGTCTTTTGGTTTTTTCCTATCTTACTTTGTCGAATAAAATATAAAATGTTTTCAGTAATTGGTTTATCTTTATTTATAGTTTTCATCATTATGGTTCTCACTACACTTTGAGTTGGTTTCAATTAAGTGAACTTAGTTTGTTTTTGTTTTGCTCTTCCTTGTCACTAACGGATAGTTGATTGGCAAAATTCTATTACAATTTTGCACAAAATAATATAATAATAATAATCGCAAAAATAATAAACAATACGGCCAAATTTTAAAACTAAAGATTTTTTGGGACGCAGGGGCGAGGTAATTGCACTAAACTTAAATATTCGCCAGATATAATACTCAAAGAATGCATTGAAATGTGGGGCGGAAATCATACTGAATGAATGAAAGGCAAACTAAAAATGTGAAGCGTATTTAACAATTCAATTTTGGTGACAATAACAACAGTATATTGTCTAAATAGGCATCATCGTTGGGCCAGCCTCTGGTTTTGTTTCTTTGGCCTAGTGAAGATTGGCAATAACGGCACGGGTAAAGTCCTGTGTGGTAGATTGGCCACCCAAATCCTTTGTGCGGACTTTGCCGTCCTTAAGGACCTGGTTAATAGCATTTTGGATCACCTCGCTGAACGTGGGCAAGTTAATGTGACGCAACAACTTTGTGCCGCATAATAACATGGCCGTTGGATTAGCAAGATTCTTGCCCACTGCCTGGGCGAAGGTATGACGTGCACCCTAAATACAAACAAAGATCACATTTAATTATAACTGAAAATAGCTAAAGAACAGTTTGAAATCATTACCGGTTCAAAGACAACAGCATCCGCTGAGTATGAAGCACCCGCAACAACTCCAGCGCCACCCACCAAGCCAGAGGCCAAATTATCGACAATGGCACCATACAAATTAGGTGTGACCATTACGTCAAATTGATTGGGATTGGATACCATTTGCATGGTCGTGTTATCCACAATCATTTTATCGAGCTCAATGCGGGGATACAGCTTGGAGATTTCCTCGCAACACTTCAGGAACAGACCATCGCCAAGCTTCATGATATTAGCTTTGTGCACAGCCGTGACCCTCTTGCGGTTATTTTTGGTGGCATAATCGAAAGCGAACTTGGCGATACGCATCGACTTCTTGGCAGTGACAATCTTCAGGCACTCGACAATGCCGGGCACCGACTCGTGCTCCAGAGCAGAGTATTCGCCTTCGGTCTGTTCACGAATAATGACCGTATCAATGTTGGTGTGACGCGTCTTAACACCAGGCAAACTGCGCACATGCACCACGTTTGCGTACAAATCCAATTCCGTCCGGAGTTTCATGTTAAGTGTTTGCAGCTCACCCTCATTGCTGTAATCGGGTGTGGCCAAAATACCCTGTGTAAAAAGTACATGTAATCTGTATTACAAATTGACAGGGAGACTTTCCTTCTTACTTGTATAAGAGGTTTTTATAAAAATATTAAATTATGGCAAAGGAGTACTGCTGTTATTACTTACCTTAATGCAAACTTTATTCTTTTGAATGGATGCCACGACATCCTCCAGCTTGGCGCTCAGAACCGGATTAATTTCAGACAAGAAGTATGCTTCAAAATCAACGGGCACATTCGCTGCCTAATTATCGAAGCATAAAATTTATTAGCTACATTATACATTTTTTTAAAATAGATCGCTCACCTTGAAAACCTCCTGAAGCGAATAGACCAACTCGGGTCCGACACCATCGCCAGGTATCAGAGTGCAGGTGGTTCTATTAGCACTATGGGAAGCACTCTTGAATAAGAAATATATTTTATTTACATATTTGCAGTCATAAACTATCATAAATTAAATACATACCTCAGCATGGCGTGTTGCCGAGACGTGGAGTTGGCGTATAGCGGCCGCTTGCTGGAAGAGGAGAAACGCATTAAATATTTTCTGGCTAGGATGTTAACCTCAAAAAAAATTTGCATCTGTTCTGGTCTTGGTCATAAGTGCGACGACAGCGGCTGCTGCACAGAACTTTTGAAGCGTTTATGTAAGCAGTGTGAAACCACCATTTGTCGATTACCTGCAAAAGGCTGCGTCCCAGGGTTCTAGTCAGCATCGACATGTTGATCCTACGTTAGACTATTGTGTTTGTTAGTGAAAATCAAATAGACCTTAATGTATAAGCGTTTAAACTTTTAATTTTACTTTTGCGAAATTTTAATCGGGAACCAACAGAAACAGCTGACTAGGGTTGTTGTCAACTTATCGAAAATCACAATGTGTCAGTTTCGATAACAAATAACATTTATTTCGATTTAAAATTATTTTAAAATAATAAACAAACAAATATAAGCAACATATTCATAAAAATGTATGTTATTGTATAATTCACATATAATATTTGTACAATGTAAATCAACCAATCGATATACACAATCGAAGAAACGATATATTTGCTATACCGCCAACAATCAAATGGTGCTCCTGCCTGATGATACCACTACTATCTTTACCAAAAGATTTATTTAGTCAACACACCATTGGCTTTGATTTCAATACATAAAATGGTTTGTAGTCTGTTTTGACAGGTAACACCTTCGAATAGTTTGTACGAAATTTTAAGTTTTATACAGTAAATATTTTGAATATCAAAATTAAAAAATAATAATAAATAATTAAAAATTTACATGCAACTAAATTATGAAAGCGGCAGTATCGACACTGTGTAACCGCTTAGGCTTTGCGCGCATGCATGGGAAAGCAACACAACTAGAAAAAGAAGGATTGGAAAAAATTGCATCCACATCCTCTAGCGAACACTGCACTCCAAAAGGACGCTTTATGCAGTACATGCGAGCCGGCGATGCCACTAAACGTCTCGGCATGGTATCTGAGAATGGTTCCAAGTTGATTGAACTGTCAACTAAAACATGCGCATCACCCGACATGGTGCAGTTCATCCAACAAAGGTACTGCATGAGTAGTCTGTTGGATGGCATACAGTTCATGGATGTGGACGACGTTCGTACGGATCTGAGACTGCTTCCTCCGCTTCATTCGCCGAGCAAAATTATTGGTGTCAACTGCAACTACTATGACACCTGCTCCGAGCGGCACGAGGAAATTCCCAAAGAACCAGAATTTTTTGTTAAGTTTGCCTCCGCCATCACCGGTGCCCTGGATAATATACGTGCACATCAAATAGCTAAGGTGAGTAGTACAAGTCCAGTGTATTTTAAGTATATATATATAACTGGAAACTACGATAGCGCATTGATTATAGCTGTGAGTTGGCAGTGGTTATCGGCAAAAAATGCCGCCACGTAACTTGCGATGCGGCTATGAGCCATGTTTTTGGTTATATGATTGCGCAGGATATTACCGCACGAGACTGGAATGTGCTGCTCAGTGGACACAGTTTGTTGGGTAAGTCACTGGACACCTTCTGTCCACTGGGTCCAGTCATTGTGCACAAGTGTCATGTGTGCGATGCAAATAACTTGTGGATCAAGACAATAGTTAATGGTGAGGAGCGACAATGTGGCAATACAAAGGACATGATCTTCCCAATTGACTATCTAATACATCGACTGTCTCAGTACGTGTGAAGATATTCATTACATTCGTATTTAATTAACGTTTCATTAATTAGATTCATGACTCTCTTTCCGGGTGATATAATTTTAACTGGAACTCCAGCTGGCTGTGGCGCCTATCGTAATCCAACAAGTTTTCTTAAGCCAGGCGATCTGCTCGAAAGTGAAATACAAAAATTGGGCAAAATGAGAAATAAAGTTATAAATCCTTATGCGTAAATCCACAAATCTTAACTGATTTTATTTGCCGTTTCAGGCCTTTATATTTGTAATTTTTATAATTGCATCTAAAACAAAATTTCATAATCAATGCCCATTTAAAGTAGTATATTGACTCGACATTTCATTGGATAAAATTAAAACAAATTGTTGAAAACTTAGCCGGTGACGCGATGGGGAACATAGTTTACAAATACATTAAGCCGCTGGCTGCGGCATGCGCCATCAGTGTGTTGGCCGCCTGTTGTGTCTCCAGCATGAGACGCGCCTCCTTCATCCAATCGCTGGCCACTTCACGAGGTGCACCTTGCAGTAGGTTTAAGTATTTAAGCGCTTGTAGAAAATCAGCACGGTCCACGTGGTACCTAAGCAAAACAAACCAGATGTTAAGAAATATATATATTTGATGTACGTATTATCATTATTATTACCTGGCTCTATTTAATATATCATAGGTATCCAATTTGCTATAGTCGAAGGGTTTGTTATCGAGCTCATCTTTGCTCACGGGACTATCCGGTCGCAGGATGAAAAGCGATTGCAGAAATGAAAGGAAATAAATGGGCAGGCTGCCACCATTTTCGGGTACCATCGCCAAACGACGAGCAATGCGCTCCACATTCAAAAAGCGTTCACGCAACGCATCCTCGGGGAACACACCACGCTCCTGGGCCTCTTTTGGCATATTTTCCAAGACGGCAATAACCAGTTCATCACCCTCTGCAAGCAATCACAAATATTACAATAGAACTCTGTACCCTACAAACATTTTTACTTACCAGCCACTTTGGCAATTGCGTTGATTTCGTTCTTAAGGGGTCGCAACTTATCCTTGTAGTGCACACCGGGTGTTGCAGTACGCACCGAAGCCCAAAGTGCTTGGCAGGCAGCCCACAAAGCTTGCGCCTGATTGGCTGTTCGCTCTGTTTCGGCGCGTTCTGTGTGGAATCAGGAAAATTTTAATAAATCACAGTAAAATAATAATGTAAATTCTTATCAGCACGGGGTTTTACCTTTAAACTTGTCATCTATTTCTAAGTACGCAGCATATGAGAGTAATACGGGTATTTATAACATTAAGAGGCTAGCCAATACTGCATAGTTAAAGCTTAATACTATACTCATCAAACAATCAAATTTTAAGTATCAACAAATAGCAGATAAATGTTTATAAATGTAAGTACTGTAAACAATAATGAGAACCGAGACAATAATAAATAATAATAATAATAAACATTGAATAATAATAGTTGTTCTACCCTCTTTATCAAATTAATAAACAATATATTTAAAAACAATAGTGTCAGCTTACCAGCCAATGCAGAGTCCATGCCTCGCAGCTTGCCTAGCATAGCAGCTAGCTGAAGTTTATAGTTGGCCTTCTCGGCGGCCAACTTATCATCCAGCTCACGCTTGAAAGAGCGCGTCATTTCCGTTTCCCGCTGTGCCACAATATCTTTGATGTGATCGGTGTGAGCTTCGGCCTGTTTTTTCAGCTGCAAACGCAACTGCTTGTCGGCATCGGCATGAATTTGGAATATCTTCTTTTGATTTTCCACAGCAAGCTTGCGCTTCTCCGCCTCCAAATGGTACTCGAGCTGGGCACGCAGTGCCTCGGAGCTATTGTCGCCACTCAGGGAATCGATGGCACGCTTGAGACGCAACTCACCGTCGGTTTGCAGACGCTGCAGCTCCTTTTGGTAGGCTATAACATGCGAGTAGGCATGCAGTATGAACAGATCCAGATCCTCTTTGGATAAGTTCAGCTTCTTCTCAGACAAATTGATGCCAGGAAAGATGGACTCGATTTCATCGATGAAGTAGTTACGCGCCTGCTCAACACTGCGCCAATATTTGTCAGAAACACTCGCCGTATCCTTGTGCCTATACAGCTCGTCCTTGGCTTTGCTAATGTGGGAAACTAACTTCTTTATCTTGTTGCGCACCTCTTCCACCTTTTCTTGGTTTTTCGCCGTTGCCGCTTTGCTCAAAGCAATTTCACAGCGCTCTGCAATTAAATTGGGTGTTTAAAAAATTAACTTTAGCTTTCTCTGAAGTGAGCTCACCAATCTTCTCCTGTGCTTCACGCGCTGCACGCTCCGCTGTCGAAACGGCTGTGTCGCGTGCACTCGCCCTATTCTTCAATGTCGTCCACAGTGAGTTCTCACCATGTTCAACGGCCTTGTCCACCACTCGACGCACATCCTCATTGAAACTGTTTGAAAGATGTGTTAGTAAGAGAATCTTAGAGTTAAACTTTCTTACTCACCCCTTGAGAATTGAAATGGCTGCATTGTATTCCTTGATCGCCAGCTGTGCCGACAACTCAATGGTCTTTTCCAGTTCCACAACTAACTTGGGCAACGGTTCCGGCACCGACGCTAGTGGTTTTGGTGCCGACGCCACTTGTGGCTCTAATTTGGCGGCAGCTTTTGGTTCACTCTTGGCGGCAGGGGCAGTTATTTTAGCCTTTGCAGCTTCTGTTTGCTGCGCCTTGGGTTCGCTCACTTTAGCTAGTCCTGTTGGTTTCACATCAGGAGCTGGGTTGCCACCAAAGAATCCAGTCGCTTTGCTGGTAACGGAGCCAATAGAGTCCGATACGCTGTTAAACGTCGATTTCACTTTATCGTATTGATCGTTAATCGTTTTCGTAACACCCTGGAAAGGCGCTTCCTCCTGAAGAGCGACTTTAATGAATGATTCGGCACCGGGCACATTGCTTTCAACCATTTTACGGAAATCTTTGTCGTATCTGCAAAATAATGAACAAGAAGCTGTTATTTTAGGGTGGACTATGATAAGGCTGCTTGCTCACTTGGAATAGGTGACCACGCCGCCGACTGCAGCCAGTGGTGTGAACAGGATCACAAGTTTGCCAAAGCCAGCTTCGCGCATGTTTGGCGGCGGAGCCAGGCTTCCTTTTTGCCGTTGTCGTTGACCACCATTGCCGCCGTTACTTCTGTTGTTATTGTTGCTGCTGTACTGTCTGCTGCTTGTTGGAGGCAGCGTGCGCTAGAAAGAAGCAATCGTACGTATTCTGATTGGAAACAGTATGACATTTCAATTGTCTGCCAGTTTGTTTTGCTGGAATTTTGATTAATTTTTTGCATATTAACTGCATTTGCCAGATGACATAACACACAAGCGCTCTTGTATATTTTTGCAATTGGCTTTGTTTGTGGGTGCGAGCGGGGGCGGGCGACGTCACACCGCCACACAATTGATTTTCACGCGGTTATCACACGTTTTGTATTACCTGCATCGCACTCTTGCACTCAATAGCTGCTAGCCGATACATGATGTAGCCACAGAATTTTGATAATTTAATTTGATGGTGCCTGCTGCAGACTATAACCGGCGGCGTGAATAATTTTCCTGCCCAATTTCTCTTTAACGACAAATACTGGCTGCTCGCTCGCAGTCTGTCGACGTTATTTATGCGTTCACAAACGAATGGCAACCGACTGCTGACAGCTGCTCCCATTCGTGCAGTTGGTGTTTAGAGACAACAATTAAAAGTGTGCACACTATAAAATCTACAAAAGGTACTTATTTAAATTTGCATCAATATTATAATGTTAATTTTTTTGAAAATGTGTAAAGAAAACTGACACACAAATTTTGTTTTTAAATGTGCGCACTCTGTCGCCTAAAAATGTGAATGGCTAGCACGAGCATGTGTTACTGTCAAACAGCTGATTTAAGTTGTTACGCGACTAAGTTCCAAAAGAATTTGGGCACAATATTTAATCTTTAATAATAAAAATATGCTGCGTTCGCTAGTCGCTGGTGGTGAGCTATAGACAAATATAAATATATAAAAAGTTTTTAAAAATGTATTCATAAATTAATTATAGCGCTACACAGTGTCTGCCGTGTGCAGCCGGCTTTCGCAGTGCAGCATACTCAACGTGCATTTTTTAGCCATTTGGTGGCTGCATCTGCTCCTGCCCAGCAGAAGAGTCTTCTACCCGCTTGTAGTCTGACTCCGACCCCGACACTCTTACAACTACCAGCGCCTGCAACATTGTCTGCCCGCAGTGTCACCAAGTTTTCGCTTATCAAAGGCAAACGCAAGTCTGTAAAAGCGGTACTAAAGCGTTTCAAGCGTCTGGATTGGGGTGCCTGGGTCCGTACACACTCGGGCAGGCAGAAGAAACTATTTAAGAAATCGCCCGAGCTACGCCGTCGTCTGCGGCAACATGTATTCACCAATGCCACACAAAGCTGGCTGCTGGACAAGATGGTCACGAGCTACTGGCGTCGTCCCAAGCACTATATTGATGATCCCTATGCACCTTACCATAAACGGGACGAGTACTTTGCCACCAAATCAAAAACATTCAAAGTGTAATTAAATGCAATACAGTTCTGTTTACTTTAAAATAACAATGATAACAGTTTAAAAAAAAACATTTTGCTTAAGGGGCAACCACACAGTTAGTCATTGTGCCCAGGCCAACGATCTCTGTTTTGATCTCATCACCGGCCTTCAGATACTCAGGCGGACTGCGATGCATGCCCACACCCTTTGGTGTGCCCGTCAAAATGATGTCACCCGGCAGCAGTGTAATGTTTCTGAATTCAAAATTAGTATATAATTTAATGTTTTAGCAATGTTCACTCAAAATTAATGACTCACTGCGTCAGCCTGTTGATGACATCGTCGATTTTGTATATCATATCGCTCGTATTGCCGTTTTGCTTTTCCACGCCATTGATCCACGTTTTCAACGGCAAATTATATATATCCTTGATCAGGCTCTTGTGCACTACAGCGGGCCCCATTGGACAGAAGGTGTCCATGGATTTGCCCAGCAGAAATTGCCCGCCATTGCGTTCCTTCTGCCAGTCACGAGCCGAAATGTCCTGGGCAACGCTGTACCCAAACACATAGTCGAACGCCTTCTCCTTGGGCACCTGGCGAGCAACCTTGCCAATTACGACCGCCAGCTCCACTTCCCAGTCGATTTTCTAAGATAGAGATAAAGATTTGTTTGTTATCTGTGTTTCACAAACATTATCTTGTTTGCTCATACCTCACTCGCCTTGTGGGCGATCACATTATCTCTGGGTCCGACCAGCGTGTTGTTGTACTTGCTGAAGAACATGGGCTCCTTTGGTGCCGGCTTGTTCTGCTCGTCGCAGTGATCCTGATAGTTCAGGCCAATGCAAATTATTTTACCTGGATCGCTAAGTGGTGGCAGCAGGGTGATGTCATTGTTCAGTTCAAACTTTGGCTGCTTTTGAGCCTTTTTCTCCAGCTCCTCAAGATTGGGATTTTGAGCTATCAACGTTTTTAGATCACAGGGCACACCCTCGGCACCGCTAAGGTCAACCACGCACTTTTGATCTTCGGCCAGCAAGCCAAGTCGTTTGGCGAGGTCACCTTTACGCAAAAATTGCACGAAACGCATTCTGGCAGCCAACATTTATTACTGATCGATCGCCGAATGGCTTAACTCTACTGGAAAGAATTACGTTATTGCGATATTACGTGACGTAAAATCGCGAATAAATATAACTAAACTAGTCAACACTGGCCATGTGACAGTTTGAGGGTCTTTGAATGGAATGTTTTTCTCCAGGGGGATAGCGTTAGAGATGGTCGCGTGTCGTGCTTGGCCTAAGAACGACGATTTAAAATTACAAAACTTGAAGAACTTGAAAAGCGATTAGTAGACAAAATAATATTTTTAAACATTTATCGCGCACGTAATTATTTGCTTACTTTAAATGAAAATACAAACTGTTAGTTGTTTAAAAGCAGCATCAACACTTTAATACCAACAGTGCAGCTCAAACTGTTTAACTTTGATATTTTGTTTTGCGTTCGACAATAACTTAGACCAATTTTGTACAATGATAGAAAAGTGCTATTCGCTGCCAGCAGTTGCTTTGCTGTTGTTGCTACCCAACTTTTCCGATATTTCGAATTTCCAGCGCATATAGGCCACACGCATACGATCCCAAACGTTGTCAACTGAATCCATGGCCGGGCGCACATCCAACAAAGCAAAACGGTAATCCTTATCAACCAGACCGCCATCATAATAATCAATCACATAGCGCACATCCTTGCCACAACGATCAACAATCCAATCGTGACGATCAAAAGGTAGTTCGTAACTGAAAATACATAATAGTTATTAATATATATGGAAATTTTAATTTACAAAAATAAATAAAATAATATAGCAACTAAAATACTCGATATTTAAGTGCTGATAAGATTGATTAAATATAAACTTACCCAAGCCAGCTACGGAAGCGTGCGCGAGGACTGAAATCCTTGGCTTTGCCACCAAAGCTCTTGAGCTTGGGATTGCCGCACTCCTTGGCGTGCAACGCCTCCCATTTGAGAACCTCCTGCCAAGCCTGCTCATTGTTGGCATTGTGAATGCGAATAATATCGCCCATATCCTTCTGTGAGACATCCTCGTTCTTCCAGCGCCAGCCCTTGCGCAACATGGCGTTCCAGAACATTTGCTGACTAGGATATTGCCAGAACTGGGAAGTGCCATCTTCGGTCACCTTGGGTATAGTGGATGTTTGACGATCTGTGGGCAGTGGAAAAGGTTGATCTGGCGCCGGCTTTTGATTCGCTGGTGGCATCATATTTAGTGGATTAACGTCACTGGCGTCGTGCTGGACAGGGCACTCAGAGGCGGCCTGCATCTTTGGATGTGGAGGTACAGCTGAAGCTGACTGATTGTTGCCCTGCTTCTGGTGCATGGGACATTCTGGTGGTGGGGCTGCGCCGCCTGCATTTGCCATATATTTGGCATGGTCAGCGGGCATGCTTTTCGCGGCCTCCAACTGGACTCGGGATATCGCTGAGTTGCCCATTGTTCAAATTATTATTACTGCTAAAAATATACAAACAAGGACATTCATAACTTTTTGTCACGAGCAGAAAATCTCTTAGTTGCGTAACTTTGCGTCTTTGCTAGTGTAGGCAATGCATGGAGTTCGACAATGTGCAACTTACTTGTGTTTTTGATTTAGATGCGTTATAAATGTTACGTTATTAAATTATAAATATGAACACACTTTTAATAAATGTTTTTACATCTCAATGCTAGTCCAGTTGCGAACAGAGTAGTCTTCAAATGCAACGAGGTTACGCACAGGGCTGACACTGCCTCTAATAAATATTTGAAATAAAAAAGCCAGGTGAAATGCTTGTTTCTAAATTGAACTGAATATTTATGTACAAATAATTGTTAGTAAAAAAGTATTTATGTTTGCGACTGCCTACTATAAACAATTATTGTTCAAAAACTAAACACTGTTTTGCGAGCTTGTCAACTCAGTTTTAGTGCTGTGTGACGCCACAAAACTGGACGTTTATCAACACCAAACGCATAGGCCGAAATTGTTATTGGCTAGATTTCAGATTTTTGCTTTAAAAGTGAGTAAATAAACTGAGAGTTTAAAAGAATTTACACAACGAGCATATATGTGGCTGAAGTATGGTTTAAAAGATGGACATAAGCTTTAATTACCGCTTCGCAGGTTAACTGTAAATGGAAATTGCAAACGGTTTTGCCTAGATCGTGTGATGTAACAATATTACCGACAAAACGGCAACACAGTGATATTTAATATTTGTTTTGATCATTACTGATTCCGTTGTGTTTTCTATGTGATTACAGCATGACTGCCGTGTTTCGTGTTGGCCTAGTGCGGCTTGTCAGTCGCGGCGCCACTGCGCCCGCCACACTGCTGCAGGCACAAACGAATGCTTTGCCCGCTGCCTTCATGCAAAAGTGCAATATCTCCGGTAAGACGATGCGCGGTGGTCCACGCATCCCCAAGGCTGCTCCCTATCCGTACAAGACAAAGAAGTACAATGTGTTTAGCTCCATCTTTGACAAGACCTCCAAGCGGTTCGATGAGAACTCCAAAGTCATTTGCGTTGAGGGTCCGATTGCGGCGGGCAAAACAAAGTTTGCCCAGGAGCTGGCATGTGAGCTGGATATGCAATACTTTCCGGCCGTAGACATGGATCTGATCTATATAAATCCCTATGGATATGATATGCGCAAACTGGATCCGGAGTTGCCGCCAAGCTGTCGCAGTTATGATATTAAGGATTTCTGCAAGAATCCCAATCATGATCATGCTGCTCTGTTCCAGATACGCATGTACATGCTCCGCTTTTCGCAGTATGTCGATGCACTGCAGCACATCCTATCCACCGGACAGGGTGTCGTCCTCGAGCGCAGCCCCTACTCCGATTTTGTTTTCATGGAGGCTATGTTCCGTCAGGGCTACATTTCACGCGGTGCTCGTTCCGTCTACAACGAACTGCGCCAGAACACCATTGGTGAGCTGCTCAAGCCGCATTTGGTTATCTACCTGGATCAGCCCGTCGATGTTGTCCAGAAGCAAATCAAGGCACGCAATCAGGAACACGAAGTCAAATCGAAAGTGTTCAACGAGGCTTATTTGCGGGATTTGGAGTCGCTGTACAAGCAGCAATATCTCAAGGATATCTCGGGACACGCAGAGCTGCTCATCTACGACTGGACAGCTGGTGGCGAAACTGAGGTCGTTGTCGAGGATATCGAACGCATCGATTTCCAGCAGCACGAATCCGATCCCCATAACAAGAAACAGCTCGACTGGCGTTTCCCGCTCGAGACCGAATGGTGCGAGGCTCGCATCAAGTACTGCCACGAGAAGCCCGATCTGATGAACTACTTCAATGTGCCACGTTACGATGTGCCCGAGTTGCTGCGCAACGCTGACGACAGCAAAGTCTGGCGTGACGTCTGGTTCAATGTAAGACCATTATTAACGCTCGAATTCGAAGCACAATTTAATCATGTACATTCACTTTTTAATAGGCACCCGGCATGAAGTACCGCAAAGGCTACAACGCAGACGTTGGTGACAGCGGTCTGCTGACCAAAAACAAAATGGGCATTAACGAGGTCTGCTAGACGCGCTTTTTGATTGTATCGTATTCAAATGGCGACATGTGTTAACTATGTAATAAACAATCTAGAAAAATAGTTATTTTGTTGAAATGATTCGAGCGAAAGGAAGCGCAAAACAGATAATATACCAATTAGATTTACTTCAGATATATATAAGTGGAAATTGAAAACACTTGGCTGAATTCTATACTTGTAAGCTAAGTAATTTGTACAATAATGCGGCGATGTTCCAGATCGCCATCCACGAAACATAATATCGTTTAAAGTACGATACGCTTCAACTCGAATTGTTGTTGTTAATCGCTGTCATAGTCATTTTTGCCAGCACCACCCAACGCAGTGAGGGGACGTCGCGATTCCTCATCTGAGCCGTAAACAACATCCTCATCCGAATCGTCAATCATCGAAATGGCTGGATTATCTTTGGTTACGGCCAACTCGGCCTGTTGAAAGCGGCCATCGGGTGAATACACATACGCCATGGTGTACAAATAAAAATTCAACAGCCCATAAAAGCACATAAACTGGGCGGAACTGCGATACGTGGTGTTCAGCGTGGCCACAAAGTTGTCCTCTAGAATGCCAAAACCAAAGCGACATGTTGTCACCGTTATGGAAATGGACAACACGAAGAGCATCAGCAACGTCAGAAACTTTAACCGTATGTCTAACAGAAGATAGACAATGTCATTTAATATGTAACGTTTCACGAAAAGACTGTAAGCTTACCAAAGTAGGGCATGGAACGTAGCTCTGTGTAGGCCCGGAGTAGCAATAGACCCAAATAAACAACATACATGCAGCAGGCAATGTAGAAAAACATTTTCAGGCCCTGTCAAGCAAAGGATAATGATAAAGTAACAGCCAAAAATATATAAATCCTACTCACATTGTAATTTTTGGTGTCCACAAAATGACTGTATGTGGGATCTCGCAGTTCGTTACACTTTTCCCAAGTGGCAAGGACAATGGCGCACAACCAAATGGGCAAAACGACAATAATCTTGATCAGATAGAAACTGACAAAGCGTCGCTCATTCTGCCGCAAGCCATGATAGATGCACAACCAAAACATGAGCAGAGCACAAAGGAACGTTGCCTGCAGCACAGCATCCAACATGCCAGGCAGCCAGGAGTTCATCAGAAATATCAACGGAAAGAATGGATCTGTCGGAAATATGGATATAAGAGATACGGCACATGATATGTAGTATATACTTACTGTCGTAGAGCAGCAAAAGCGGCAACAAAACGGATATCCATCTTTGCTCAATGGACCAATCATATACAGGATATTTGCGCAATGTGTGTGCATACCAGCACTGAAAATTGAAACAGAACATTTGATTGTAAAGTCTAAATGCGATTTGCAGGTACTTTGTTACTTACTATGACTATAAAGGTGAAGAGCAAAAAGATGAAACGAAACCAGATTTCAATCTGTGTAAATTCCGGACTGTACGTCTTGAACTAAAAGATATTTTTTGAATACAAATAAGTTTCATGTTTCATTCAAACCGTCCTCTTACTTACATAAAACGTAATTGCCCTGATATTGTACTTTTTATGGAACGATTCCAGACCCAAAAATCGCACTGTTATTATATAGTGGGCATAGTCCAGAAATCCCAGATGCATAACTGTAAACTCCTCACAATCGTTTCGCACACAAACCAAGTGCCTCGTTCGATTGTGGGCAGTACTGGCGCCCAGGACACTTAACGGCTTATGCTGTTCATTGATGCCATCGATGGAAACACTAATCTGGAAACTTTTATCATAGCGCTCATCTAAACAGAGAGAGAGACAATGTTTATACCTTAATTAAAGTAGGCTTAGCTATACTCACCATCATTGTTATCGGTGACCAGTTTGGCTATGAGCCACATTTGCTGGGAATAGGTTGTCATCAATGGAGATTTCATGGCAAAGGGGCCGGTGGCCAGCACCATTTTACTCTTGGCCAGCGTTGTATTGGCCAGAATCTGTTGGGCTGTTAGGGCATCTGTTGTGGTTATTGGCGGACCCGTCAGACCGATGATGATGCCCAGGCCGAAGCAGGTGAAGAAGCCTAGGAATACCATTACGAATTCGCGCTTGTGCATGGAATACATGCGCATATGGACGGATCGCTCGCATCGATCATGAAAGAAGGCAGGTGAAATGTATTTGTTGAACTCGCTGAACAGATCGCTAAATTGGGACAGCGAGTTCTTAAGGCGCAATAGAAGACCGCCGGATGGCAGATGATAGGCATAGCCCAAGCCGGAGGTGTCTGTCGGTGGCTTGGACATGTCACTCTCTCAATGGACGTGGTGTTTTTGTTGCTGCTGCTTTTGTGCTTGCTGTTTGTTTTATTTTATTTTTCTTTAAATTCGCGCCTTAAACATTATTCCAATAGTGCAAAACTGTAGGTTTGACATGCGCCTTTTTGCATTCGTCGAAAAGAAATGTTGTGCAATTGTTTTTTAGTTTGTAATAAAATCCACACAGTTAGCTGCGCTGTTTGCTTTTGAGAAAAAGTATTGATTTTGGCTGGTAATCGCATATGTTTAGCGCCCACGAGGGTGGGCCCATGTTGTACAGTTTGGCAAGCAGTGCGCATGCGCCCTCTTATCAGCACCAAACAACAAACAAAGGAAGATTTCATAGTTGGAGTAAAAGTTGTTGGTTCGTTAATTGCATTACTACATACATACTACATACATTGTGTGCTTAAAATTCTAACATATATATTTTGGTATACGTTTAATCCCAATATTTAATCTGTCCATCCCAGCCGGCGGTCACAAGTTTACTCGCCTCATGCGGATGCCACAGTGTACTGATGCAGACACCTTCATGCGCCTGCCACTTCTTGTACAATTTTGTGGTCTTCCAGTCCCAAATATAGCACTTGCCATCGCCATCACCAGAGACCAGATAGCTCATGTCCGGTGAGAAGTCCAGCTGGCAAGCATATCCGGATACCATGTGACCGGTGAAGGTCTTCTTGCGATTTATCTTGAAGCGATTTAGTGCGGAGAATATTACGATTTTGTTATCCAACGCTTGACAAGCCATCCATTTGCCATTGGGTGCCAGAGTAACGGCTGGCATGGAATGCATCGTCGGATCAGCTATATACTTCATATCGACGGGTATATCCCACTCCCAAATACGCATTGATTTGTCATCGGATGTGGTTACGAATCTACGGTTATCATCCACAAAGGTAATTGTGCTGACGGAACCCAAATGACGATCATATTCCTGAACAATATCTCCACTTCGTGTGTCCCACTGTGAAGGAAATAAATCATTAGTAACTTTTATAACTTCAACAAGTTTTTTAATACTTACACAAATGATTTTCTTGTCGGAGGTGCCGGCAACAAAGAGATGCTGCTTGCTATTTTCCGGATGGAACTTGACGCAAAATGGCATCTTGCGTGTGGTGAATCGCGAGACAACATCACCCGTCTCCGCATCCCACAATTTTATGTAGCGATCGTACGAGGCGGACAGAAAATGCGTTCCCCTATTGTTCCAGGCAATATCCTTGATGGCCTGTCTATGTCCAGAGAATGTACGTACGCATCGCCGATCGCCATACACCTCCCACAGCTTGACGCGGCAATCCATGGACCCGGAGAGCAACAAATGAGCTGTCTTGGGAAACCAGCGTATGGCCGAGATGCCCTTGTTGTGTCCCGTCCAGGTGTGAATATGTGCTTTGGGTAGGAAACATTTTGGCGGCGGTGCATTCGATCGCAAATTGACATCCAGATCATGTGGGGCATGCAAGTACGAGCGGCCCTGGTAATCGTAGGCATCCTTGACTGCAATACACGAGATAGCCCTTGAGGATTGGAATGCAAATAAAATGATTTTCAACTTACTGTGCAATGTGGATTTTTCCTCAAGCGGCTTGTCCTCAGGAATTCGTCCACGTTTGTGTCTCTTTGAGAGCAACTCATCCAGCTCGGCGCGTTCCTGTTCGTTTGGCTTGGCAACGGATACCTCGTTCTCGAATTTTCCCCATGGGCCTAGGAAGCCCTCAATGTCTTCGGGATTATCGTTTTTATCCTGCTTGCGCAACTTCTTCGGTTTGGGTGCTTCAAACACGGTTTTCCCATTGTCATCATAGGCCGATTGCAGATCACCTACATATGACTGCCCATCTGCAGTTGCATCTACTGTAGGATCCAGGGCATATCCGTAAGTGTGAAAGGTTCGACGCTGATTCTCAAACTCAAAGGCATTTATGTGCGCCTTCTCCACGTAGCCGGCCAGGGTGTTCCTCGGCGCCCGCTGCTGCATCGTAAGATTCGGATGCTCTGGCCCTTTCACTGGTGCAAACATTTCCTCATAGCGTGGGTTGTATGTGACTTCTTTGAGCGTTGGATCGAGTGTTCTGGCAACGGCAGCGGCACCCATTGGCACTACATTGGGCGCCGCACAGACAGCTAGTGATTTGGACAGCGAATGGGTTTTGTCCACTGGCTGCAAGTGCAACGTCTGTTCCTCATTGTTGTTTTGCTCTGTGTCCGACCCGGAGTCGGAGGCGGAGCTGGCGTACGATTGCAGTCCCAGCATTCTTATTGAAACATGCGCACAAAGTCCGCGATTCTGTTAACAAAATGTTGCAAATAAAGAATAGTAAAAGTGTAAAAAATAAAAATTAGGATGTCTATAGAAATATCCATTAAGTTGATCAACAGCGTTTTGATGCAAAATTTTTATTTCGTTGTGATTGACAAATAATTGGGCACGCCTCTGCAGTGTTATCGAATATGTGAATGCCATCGATGTTCGTGCTCACATCTATTGCTATCGAATTTGTGACGCTATCGATGTTCGTGCTCACAGCTGTTGACAGTTTTCCTTCATTTACTGTGAATAGCAATATCGTGGACTTCAACACGTGCGCGCTTGTTTTATTATAAAGTTTTGTTTTTACCTTTTTAACGACCGCAATAACTTAAAATGTCGATCCGAGAGAAACTTCTAATGAAAAAGATAGTCAAGCGCGAAAAGATGAAGAAGGAACTCTCGCAGAAAAAGGGTAAAGGCAAACAGATAGCACCGGAGCCGGAGCCGCAGCCAGTGAGGAAAGCAGGCCAAAGCAAACCGATGAATCGGAAGCAGCCAGCAAAGTGGCCTGTTGAGGAGGAAGACGGTGAGTTAAACACTTAACATTAGATCAATAAAGCTATTACATATTTCATATGCTCTCTAGATGATTTGGAGGACGATTTCCAGCAGCAGCCACAGCTTAAAAAGCAGCAAAAAAATCAAAAGAAAAATAAGCCACAAATTCAGGTTGCAAACTCGGATTCAGAATCCGATGAAGAAGCCATAAACGGAGCGAGTAACAGTGAAGCAGAGGATGATGATGAGGACGACGACGACGAAGAGATAGATAGCGATGGTACGTTCACTAGCATAATTGTGTATACCTCGTGTTTAATGATGATTTAAAGGCGAATTTGATTGGCACTCAAGCAACGCGTTAATGTTGATTTGTGCAGGCATGAGATCTACTTCAAAAAATTACTGAATCCTTAAACATTCCCTTTATTTGAGAGTTTTGTAGAATATTTTTATAATAATCTTATAACTCTTTGCAGCTGCAAATTCACCTGAAGATGATTCGGAGGATGATGCAGAAGACGATGAACCTGTGCCCGCAAAGAAAACCAAATTGCAGGCGAAAGGCATAAAAACGGCGGCAACAACAAATGGAAATTCAGCTAATGACGACGAAACGCCCTTTTCGGTGGAATCTTCATTGTCGGCACTGGATCAGCGGGATTCCGATGATCGAAGCTTTGCCTCGCTCAAGGGAGCTGTTTCGGAGGCTACCTTGCGTGCCATTGCTGAGATGGGTTTCAGCGATATGACCGAGATTCAGGCTAAATCCTTGACACCATTGCTTAAAGGTCGGGATTTGGTGGGCGCCGCCCAAACAGGTTCAGGAAAGACACTTGCTTTCCTCATTCCCGCCGTAGAGCTGATTAATAAGTTGCGTTTTATGCCACGCAACGGCACGGGCGTCATTATCATCTCGCCCACTCGAGAGTTGTCGATGCAAACGTTTGGTGTGCTCAAAGAGCTGATGGAGCATCATCACCACACCTATGGCTTGGTCATGGGCGGGTCCAATCGTCAGGTGGAGAGCGAGAAGCTGGGCAAAGGCATTAATATTCTGGTGGCGACGCCAGGACGTCTCTTGGATCATTTGCAGAACTCGCCCGATTTCCTCTACAAGAACTTGCAATGTCTCATCATAGATGAGGTGGATCGTATACTGGAGATCGGTTTCGAGGAGGAGCTTAAGCAAATCATTAATCTGTTGCCAAGTAAGTTGATTACATCCCAGGGATAAAAAGAAACTATCAACTAAGATGTCATTATTATTTCTTTAGAGCGCCGTCAGACTATGTTGTTCTCGGCCACACAAACAGATCGAATTGATGCACTATCAAAGCTCGCTCTGAAGAAGGAACCCATCTATGTGGGCGTGCACAATAACGAGGAGACGGCTACCGTTGAAGGCTTGGAGCAGGGCTATATTGTGTGCCCATCGGAGAAGCGTCTGCTAGTGCTCTTCACGTTCCTCAAGAAAAATCGCAAGAAGAAGGTCATGGTCTTCTTTTCGTCATGCATGTCGGTCAAGTACCATCATGAGCTCTTCAACTACATCGATCTACCCGTGACCTCCATACATGGCAAACAAAAGCAAACGAAACGCACGACAACATTCTTCCAGTTCTGCAATGCCGAGACAGGTATTCTGCTCTGTACAGATGTGGCGGCGCGTGGCTTAGATATACCGCAAGTCGATTGGATTGTGCAGTTCGATCCACCAGATGATCCACGCGAGTATATACATCGTGTGGGACGTACGGCACGCGGCTCTGGTACTTCAGGTCATGCACTGCTCATGCTGCGTCCTGAAGAGTTGGGTTTCTTGCGCTATCTGAAAGCGGCCAAAGTGCCGCTAAATGAATTTGAGTTCTCTTGGAAAAAGATTGCCGACATACAGTTGCAGGTGAGTCTACTCAAAAATATCATAAGTTGTCATAGACTTAACGTTTATCTTTATCATTTGCAGTTGGAGAAATTGATATCGAAAAACTATTTCCTCAATCAGTCGGCCAAGGAGGCATTCAAGTCGTATGTGCGCGCCTACGATTCTCATCAACTGAAACAGATATTCAATGTGAACACCCTCGATCTGCAGGCGGTGGCCAAGAGCTTTGGTTTCCTGGCGCCGCCAGTAGTTGACCTTAAGGTGGGCGCTGCCAAGCGAGAGCGACCCGAGAAACGTATCGGCGGTGGCGGTTTTGGTTACTACAAGCAAATGAATGAGGGCGGTTCCAAGCAGCGCATGTTTAAGCAGGTCAATCGTGATCAGGCTAAGAAGTTTATGCGTTAATTTTGTTAGCATTAAGTATCCAAACCGTGTACTACTCTTATATAAACTACTATATACTTGTTTACATGTAGCAAATGTATATTCGTGTCTTTATTTCACTCTTTTTTGACGACTCATCCCCATTAAGTGTTCCATACGCCCACACGGATACCGGCTGGCCTTATTCGTCCGTTGTTTGCTTCAAATATTTATCGCTGCCTCGAATTTATTTTATTTTTATTTTTATTTTTTTGTGAATAAGTATTTAGCGAGTTTTCCGTATAAGGCAAAAGTGTGTTTTTGGCAAATTCACATTTGGTTCTTCTTTAAATTGTTCCAGTTTATTGGTGGTCAGGCGTTTAAGCAATGCTCCCCAAACTGATGTTACAGTTTGACAGGAGCGCACTGCCCAAAAACTAATTGTTATTTTTATTCAATTGAGCAATGCGATCGCTGT
The DNA here is from genome assembly GCA_035044485.1 of Scaptomyza reducta. Classification (NCBI taxonomy): domain Eukaryota; kingdom Metazoa; phylum Arthropoda; class Insecta; order Diptera; family Drosophilidae; genus Scaptomyza; species Scaptomyza reducta. The sequence goes on from JAWNNV010000490.1 coordinate 297,357, forward strand.
GACTTATTGTTGGCGCCCACTAATACAATGTCGCTGTCAATTGAAACAGCAACATTGAAGGCTGTAAGCAATTTTCTAATAAAAACTCGTTTAGTCCACGACACCCACTAAAAGCCAAAGGCAGGCTTCAACAAAGTTAATGCGCAGCCTAATAAAACCAGCCAACCATGGATAGCAACAAATTAATAGTTGTTTGTAGGTGGGCGTGCAAAATGCCGAAAAATACAACAACCACGCCCCCACTCCTTTACACATCAATAGTTGTTGCATGTTGCTTGCAACACTTGTTACAACGCAGCTAATCAATCCAACGTTTGGCTTATGAATGAAATCAACGTTGTTACTAATACCAATCAGCTTTATTTTCATTCATGCGGTTTTATTTATGAATGCATGACTGCCATGTGTATGATATGAATAAGTTCGTGCTTATCAAACTGAACTTATTTTATGAATGAAAGTTTGGAAAATGTATAAAATACACTCTGAGTGGGAAATATATTCCAAATACTCTTCAAATGTTTCACGAATATATGCCTAAGATATTTGTATAAATAAATATGTTTCGTTAAACATCATCTTGACTAACTAAACAATGTTTTTCAAGCAAGGAAATCTTTAGGATAACTATATGAAAAAATAAGTTTAGTATAAATAAGTAAGTATTGTGGAGACAAATTCATTCATGTGTAAATAACACAACTACCTGTTTCAAGCTTCTCAACTGAGCTGAGTTGAGTTGTTGTTGTGGGCGTTGGAAGCTGGTTTTGTATTTGGCTCAAAGCATTTGCGTTTCGCCTACGCAACAGTTAGTTGCATGCGTAATGGAAGCCAAACTGCACAGGTCTGCTTAATGGCTAACAAGTTTACTTGTAACCCAACATGCAGCTGCTAATTACTCAAAATAGGAGGGTAAGCACACACACACACACACTTATTTGCGATGTCCGCTCGTTTGACACACAAATTGCAAATTGACCGAAAAGCAATAATGCATAATTTGTCGGCGAGCGTCAAAGCCAAATCATACACACTCCCTACACCCTTGCCAGCTTAATGGATATGGATATGCCAGGAAAGGATACCTGACCTTAATGAACATTGCTACTACTAAAGTTCATCGAGATCGAGAAAGTTAAATAATCAAAATTGGGAAAGATTGTTGCATTTTAAATGGTAAGAGATCCTTACGTTATTTATTGATGTCAGACTTTAGATTTAGATCTAAATATTACATTGATAGATTTCCCAAAAAAAAATCTTCTTATTTCAAAAGAAAAAGTTCTGGTTTCTTAAGCTTGAAAAATTGATTAATGAAAACTAATTACAAAATTATTAAATTTATTTTTATGTTCAGTAAAACCCTTTCTTAAAGTTGATATAACTTTTTAGTTAAAAAAAATTCAATTTCTTTAACTTTTTTTCTCTATTGTGAAAATACTTTTTATGTTTATAAATTATAAGCTGAATCCTTTTTTTTGTCTACCCTTTTCTGTTGGCTATTTATGGCAAACATAAATTGGCTAAAAACTCTCCTTTGTTATGTATTTATTGATAATTGGCCTTGGTTTTGACCATTTGGCAACACCAAAATGAAAAATGAGAAATGGAAAATTATGCTAAATGCTTCAGTCTTTCCGCACTGTAGTAACAACTTGGCTTATTGCCTTGACATATTCTTAAAAAGTTTGTTTCGTTCTTTCTTTTGGCTTTTCTGACGCCTATTCCTTGCATTATTGTCCCCGGCTTGCATTGGTGCTTTGGAGCGAAAACCAATAACTCAGGCCTCAATGGTCAGACCATCATCAATAAAACAAGGTTGGACTGGTTGTGGGCGGTGTTTCACATCGTGTGTGGTGTGTGTGTGTGTGTATAAAATCATTCACAGTCAGTTGGTAGCACTTCAATGTGCTGTTTCCACACATGTCTCAAAATTGAAAGTGCTACCCGAAAGACGACACAATATTTTAGCCCTATAGCTTAGCAACCCACGGCTATAAAATTATGTGTCTCTTTATACGCTTTTTATAGTATTTATATCAGAGTGTATGTGTGAGTGTGTGTGTGTGTGAGTGTGTGTGTGTGTGTGTGTGTGTAGGTGTCAGCATCGAAATAGGCTTTAGATTTAGGCCGTAAGTCGAAAGGCGATAATAATAATAATACAATGTCTAAATCTGTGTGACACATATTCCGCATTTCCAATCGTAATAAAATTGTACATAATGTGACTTTATAGTTATGCCGGCTTCAGCCCACACACACACACACTAACACACACACGTACACCTGAAGTTGTTGGTCAGGTCGGTGGGCGCCTGCTTTCCACTATAGCTGTGATTGAAAACTTTCACATCTCTTTTTGTAGTTTCGTATTTTTTGTTTTTGGTGCATGCATGCGGGTGCTGTAAAGTGTAAAGCGGTCTTCGCTGGCGATGGCTTTATGTGGCATACACGGAAGCCTGACGCACAAATACCTGATAATACACTTGACAAAAATGAAGAGCGAGAACTTACAAAATTGTCCAAAGAAACGAGTTTTAAAGCAAGTTTCCTAATAGCTAGTACAAGCAGGTAAAAATCAATACAGATCAAAACATTTCAAATTTTAACAAGCTTGTTTTGGTATTCAAATTGGTTTCTTTAGTTCATCTTAACTCTGTCATCTTAATGTAAGGGCAATTATTTTTTTTTTTAAGTGTCGGGTGCAACTGCAAACGCATTTGCAATGGAAAGTAAAAGTTGTTGCTGTCCACTGTAGCATATATGGTGTGCGAATGCGACTGCAAATTTTTCCCACATACATTTTATGAGCACACAATGTATTTTGGTTGAAGGCAAGTTTTTAACACCAATATTTGGCTTTTGGCCGCACATTTCCATCTCAGTGCCGCAACGGGCTAGTACGGGCGTAATTTGCATAAGCTTTTGGCCAAATAGCCCACATATCGGAGACAACAGTGTATTCGAGTTCTAATCGAATTCGCATTTGTCGTTGCCGCCTGGCTAACAAATTTCCGTCCGTAATTAATGCCTCCGCGCTCAGTTCCATAATTCAAATTGACGCCAACGCGCCAAATATGCTTAAACAAAGGAGTGCAAGCGAGATAGCTTCTGTGGGCAGAGCTTGATTGACAGGCTTAGTGCTGCCACCTTTTCTCAAATACTTTGTGTTAGTAGTAATGACATAGTTCGCATCCATTGAAAACCATCAAATAGAACACAACGGTTTTTATTCAACTAATATTAGTTAATATACTTGATTACAAATAGAAGAATGTTATTTTCCAGCTGAAATTCTCAGATATGCCAAACAGCTGCGCAAATCATTCGGGGTGGCAGCGCTGGTAGCTGATCTATAATGCTGTTAGCGCGCTGTTATACTCAAAATGGCATGCTGGCTCTCTTCTTTCCTTATGTTCATCAGTTTGCTTTGCGATCAGTTTCTTTTTCTCTGTCTTTGCGTGCGGTTCAGTTTTAGAAGTAGGAAGAATCGTTCAAGTATAGGCGAGATCCGTGCGTTTTCCTTTTACCCGACTCGAATACAAAATTGAAGCAAAACAAAAAAGGAATTCACAAATTGTTACCAAATGCAGTGTACAGCGAATGCGAATGTATGCAACATTATTAAGCGCTATGAATGTGAAACCAAACTGAAAGCAATAACCCCACTCAAAAAGGGCAACAACAACAAATAAAACATAATCAGCAGCAACAGTAAATATGCATATTTCATGCGAAATTTTTCAACGTTTCAGCAATAGCTGCTGTTATTCTTTGTGCCAACGAGCAAGTACAAAATTGAAATTTCTGCAATAATGGTTATGAATTTCACATAAATTTCGCTGCAAATAAGAAATATGTATGTTAATTTGCATATAAAAATTAATTTCTTTTTGTTTTAACTTCTTGAGGCTGCAGCAGCCACAGAGAGAAATAGAGAGCAAACGAACGCACAAACGATCAAATGAGCAGCTATTTTGACATTCTGCTTTCATTCATCTCCGTTGCTCACGATTACGCTCCCAGCGACATACACACACACCCCTACAAATGAATTGTTTCTGTGTGTGCGTGTTTGTGAGTTTGCTGGTAAAACGTTCACAGCGACTGCGCCGTTTGTCTGCTCTTCCTCTTACCGATCAGAAGCAGCCGCTTGCTGCGCTGAGGAATTTTTTCAGTCTTCATTTTCAATTTGCTCTCTCATTGCTATTGTTGTTGTTGTGTTTTTCGTTCGTTTCTTTCTCAAGCTTTTTGGGTGGAGTTGTTTTCAATCTGTTATTCTGTATATCGCGCTCTCGCCTATGATATGTACTGAGAATTCAGTTCGTAACACAAACGATTTTTATGTTTTCATTTTGCAGTAACTATAAACATATAAGCAAAAACAACAAAAACAACAAATCGAAACGTGTAAAAAAATTGCCTTTTGTGTAGCAATTGTGCGTTCAATAAAGAAGCCAAACAGAGAAACAGTCAACAAAAAGTTAAATACACATCATAAAAGAATCTCGACAACTGCAACAACTACAATAACACTGTGCAACAATATAAACAATTTTTTGAAGCTTAAACAAAAACACACACACACATTACAACAACATGAGTATATGTGAAAATAAAGCAGTTGTGCAACAGCAGTTGCAACAACAAGCGGCCGCTGCCGTTGCGGCTGCCGCAGTTGCTGCTGTTCAGCAGCAACAACAACAGCAGCAGCAACAACAACAACAACAGCCCCCGCAAGTGGTGCCACAGCCACAGCTCATGACGCCCCAACAACAACAACAAAGCACACAAAGCATTGCCGACTATTTGGCACAATTGTTAAAGGATCGCAAGCAATTGGCCGCATTCCCAAATGTCTTTACGCATGTGGAACGCCTGCTGGATGAAGGTAAGTTCAAAAGTAAAATAAGTAAAATCAAATCTGTATACAATTATCAATTGCTGCAAAAGCTCAAAAAGAATTTTCTATTGTTCTTTTTTTGATACATTACGACACAGCTACTATGACCCCAAAATAGTTGCGTAGGCGCGTAAGAGTGTGCATCTCTTTTTTAATAAAGCGCCCCCCCCAATAAGCGCTACTTTGTTGCTCTCTCCCTTTTGATGTTTTCTTTCTATATTTAAAGTCGGCCGCTTCTCTGCTTGATCTTGAGTTCATTCCACCTTGCTTGCGGAGAGCCCAAAGTCAATGCGTCGCCGCTGCCGTCAGTTGTTTGTTATTTTTAGTTACTTCCTTTTTGTGTTCCACTTCGTCGTTGTCTCTTTCGCTCTCTCCGTCTCTGCTTCTTTGAGGAGCACGCTTACAAGTATTTTGCCTGTTGCCGCTGTTGTTATGCTTCTCTCGTCAATTCATGCTTTGCTTTCGTCTTCTTCTTTTATCAACGGGACCTCCACTCATGTGTTGCTCTCTGCGGTTTTTTTTTCGGTGCCCAAATCACTTAAACAATGGAATGGTTACAATGTTGCTCCAGTGGTCGTTTTTATTAAATGTATGATATATATATATGATTTGATATTTAAAACAGCAAAATCTTTGTATTATTCATTTATGGTGGAATTTACAAGTTTTCATGATTCATAATGAAGTTAGGTGCCGGCGCATTCCTATTTTCGCCCACTGTATTCATGTGCAAAATACATCAGAACTTGACTGAGGCGCGGCCGTTCTTCCCTGTACCGCCCCCGCCTCCTCACGCCTTCCCACGCTCAACACAACGGCAGCGGCAATCCACACAAGGGGGCGTGGTACAGGACAGCAAACACAGCGTCGACGTCGACTACCTGGACGCAGTTACACACAACAGTTCGCCGCTCGTAGTCAAACACGCACGATTTGGTTTACGTTTTTTGACTTCGTTGTTGCTGTTGTTTACTTAACATCTGTTGGCCATATGCATATGGGTATGTATGCATAAGTATGTGTGTCTATGGCGTATGTAACGCCCCGGCCGTAATGACAAAATTATGTTGCACAGTCACAGATACAGATACTTAGGTACACTAGAGAGCTAATATACATAAAACTAGTTTTTTGTCTACAAATTGTATTTGGCAAAAGCAAAGCAAAAGCGTTGACAATTTGTAAAACTCGTTCGACCAGCTACAACGAAATCTGTGTATGAGTATGTGTTGTTGCCACCACCCACCCGCTTATCAGCAGCTGTGGCGAATGGTGTAAAAAGCGCTCGAACTCCAACTCGGACTTGGCTGGCTTGGGGTCTGTGGGTCGTGTTGATGTGAACGGCTTTCGACTTCTCAACGGACTAGAAGTTTTTTGTTTTGCTTTTGCATTTGTCGCATTTGCAACTTTCTCCTTTTTGTTTTTGTTGTTCTGCAGAGTGTCAGCTTTTGAAATGCAGGTCGCATGAAGAACTTAACGCCTCAAATAACTGATGTTATAAATTTGTTTGTTGAACTTTTTTTTAACCTTTTAATAACATAAAAATATGATTTTTTCATTGAAAATATTTTGAGGATAAATGTAAAATACAAATACAACGAAAATGTCACATAAATCCTTAACTAAAATCATGCCACACACTTTAGGACATCTTTACAATATGGGACTATTTGTTTGAATTCATCTCTGTTGCAACCTGTTGGCCGCTCATTTGAATTGCATAAATGTGTGTGCCCCCACAATAATACATACACATATAACAACAAAAAGCATAAATTTGTATAGTATTCACGTATGAGTCTTTTCTTGTTGTTGTTATTTTGTACCTTTTTGGCTCTTTCGCATTTAGAATTACTTATTTATTTATGTGCCGCTTGTTTTTATTGTCTTTATTCGCTCGTCGCTTTTGGCACTGCTGACATAAATTTCGTTGTTCGTTTTGTTTTATTTAAGTTGGATTTTGTTGTTGTTGTTGTTGTTGGGGGTAGTGACTCATGTCTAAAAAAAAAGAAAGAAAAGAAAGACGAATATAATAAAATCAAGAAGCGAAATATCTGAGAAAGATACTCTCCGCATAGTATCAGCAGCAGTTTATTATATCTCTTAGATACATATGACACATGCCGTCCGAGCACGTTTCTAGCGTTGTTGTTGTTTATAGTTTGTATCTTGATGCATGCCGAGCAATTTGCACAGTTGACGTGTGCCTAGACTGTGGAAAGACGTTGACGACTACGTCAAAAGAAGAAGCTCCGTTTGTGTGCTCGGATTACGGCGACGCAGTCCAAGCATAACTTCACGTACAATTGTATCTGTACACATACATATATATAGCATATATATGTTTTATCTTCCGCGTGACGTCTGACGTTTATACAGTTTAACTCGCAGATTTGTATCTGTATCTCGTAATGTATCTGTATCTGTAGCTACTGCTACAGTGTAGATCAAAGCAGGCGCAACTCTAATCAAATTATTATTTAAAGGTGTATTTAATGCCCACGCATTGGCCGAAATAAACACAACAACAACAACAAATCAAATAGAAAAACAAAAACATTCAGTTATTGCTCTTTCTTTGAATCTCTGTGGCACGTAACGGCTGCGATCTTATACAGATACAGACAAAACGGTTTTTGTGTATCTTGCGTTGTGCATTTAGAAAAAAAAATCAAATTACGTTTCGGACTACACCCGCTAAAGCTAGCAAATGTTTATGTGTTGTAGTCATACAGCTATAGATACTTTCACGCATGTATATGCATATGTATATATGGCGGCCACATATATATATATATATACTTGGCATTACTCTTAAGATACATACACACAGCAAAATTTTCAACGTTCGACATTTTTTTTTAGGTTTCTTTCATGAAAAATTTGAAATGTGTTTCATTTCTGTCTAAATTTAGATGATTGGTTTTTTTTTTTTTTTTTTTCGGCGTGAGCTTGCGCGTCCGCCTTGTGGAATTTTGTGCTCTCAACGGTTTTTGGGGCGTTGTTGGCTCATAGATTTATAAAGAGCATCATTAAGTTGGAGAACAATTGCTAGAATGCATCAGCAATCACAAATCGAACGCTTGATCGATCGCGATGCAAAGAAATTAAAATTTTTGTTTTATTTTGTTAAATGAAAAAAAAAAAAACAGAAAATAAATGCGCAATGAGCGCTTTTGAATTTTAATTTGATATCAATACTACTCAGGCGCAAGTCCGGGCCCAATCCCGAACCCACTAAACAGATAGAAAGAGAGAGATAGATAGAGAGAGAGAGAGAGAGAGTGAGAAAGATGATGTTTATACATACGAGTAGTTGAGTGAAGTTGACGTCGTGCTCATAAATTTGTTGACAATTGTTATGCGGAACGCGTGGGCACAGCTAGCAAACCCTCTGGATACACTACTGCCGCGACGGGGAGGGGAGCAAAACCTATCTACACGTTCCATTGCGTTTTTCAAATTCAATTAAAATCTTTTGTCATGGCATTGATTTGATTTGATTTGTTTGTTGTTATTGTTGTTGTTTATGTTTATGTGCGTTTTATATATGTTTGGTTAAATCGCATTATGGGCGCTACCCAAAATAAGCAGAAGCAGCCAAGCGTTAGTCACGGAAGTTGACCATGGCCAGGAGCTGGATAGTTGCCCATTCTGTCTGAACTTTATTGACCATTGAATATAACTGGGCAGCAAACGAAGAAATCGATCATTGAATCAAAAAATTGCATTTTGCACATATTCGTTTGTATTACTATATGGCTATTGAAAAGGGCATTGATCGTCGTTCATTGATCATTGAACGCTAATCGTTGACAGGCGAAAGTTGCAAACTTAACTTTGATTGGTTTTGGCTCGATGGCTAGGTTAATGAATTGCATGGCTTGGATCTGGCATAGAAAGTGGGTGGCAACTAAAAAGGAAAACGAATATTACAACTTTATCTATTTGTTTATCATATATATATATATATGTAGAAAAACAAAAAATATCATCACATTTTAACTTGAAGATTGAACTACTATTTGTTGAATGAAATTCGTGTAGTAAGTAAAATATGAATAAAATATGTATAAAATGACAATAAAGTAGTTTAAAATACACCAAGAAAAACCTAAATATTAAAGTCATATGGCTGCTTGCTACAATTACCAAATATCTTAGCTTATCCATAGCTTAAACAGTCGCATTTCTGTGTGCAAACATTTGCGAACCTTTTAGTTGAATGTTTCATAGCGACTGTTGCCATCAATTAGCAAGTATGCTTTTGTTTTGGCTTTTAAACTAACCGACAGACTGAGATTTCATAGAAATGCGCTCAGCTAAACAGCTATACATGATATCGTCAAGCAAGCCAACTGCCGTAAATATGACTCAACACACACATATTGTAATCTGTTGCATGTGTGTGTGTGTAAGTGTGTGTATCTGCAGCCTTCAATTAGCATTTTCAAGTGCCTGACTTCAATATTCCCATTCGCCCCCTTTTAACACACCGCTATCGTCTAACAATTTTGTATATTGCGTCATTTTCCAACGTGCATGACATTTGATACACACACACACACACATACACAGAAGCCAGCTTGCAACAATTTTGTGAAGAGAGATAGAGAGAAAACCAGCAGATACTGAATTTTTGACAAAAATAGCAACAACAAAAATATTCGGTACAAAAAGCTCGTAATTAAAATATGTTTTGCATGCTCATATTCCAAACACACACACACACAACATTTTGTTGACTCTACTCTTATCCATGCCTCCTTCTACACTCATCCTCTTGCCACCAATGCATGGCACGCGACTACCAGCACCAACAGCAGCAGCAGACGTCGTCGTCGATTCGATTTTCAACTCTCAACAGCAAGAGCCGCAGCAACAGCTACAGCCATGTGGTATAAGACAATTGCCTTAATATGCCAGCACAAATTGAACAATTTGATAACAAAGCTACAATAGTACTTGAGAGTGCGAGAGGAGATGCAAAAGGCAATAAATTTCGCTTTGAAGTTTTGTGCCATATGGTCGGCTCCGAACTTCCAACTTGCAACTTTAGCTCGAATTGCCTGCTTGAGTTTGCTATATATGGGCAGGCTGGCCTGCCAGGCGATGCCACTTGAGAAGCGCAGTGGCAAGTGAATCACATTTATTGTGCAATGCAATCGACGATATCGATTTTCATGACTGATCAATACGAGTTTTTCAATTGCCAAACGACGAAAAACGGTTGTGCGTGAGACGACAGACAACCAAAAATACTCTTGGTCGTGTGAAATGCGGGCACACACAGAGAGTAAGAGAGAGAGAGCGAGAGAAAGAGAGAGAGAGAGAGTGAGAGAGGGAGGGAAAGATAGATACCCGTAGAACAATTGCAATTTAATTGATAGATCATTATTATAAAAACTTATACAGATGGGCAATGTGGCGGGCAGCAAAGAGACACAAGAGGAGGAGGCATGTGGCAGATGCTGCAACTGACAAGCACATTATACAAACGCACAAACTTAAACGAATGTGTCACAGATACAAAATACAAATACAGATGCGTCATTTTTGTGTGGCACAAACGGAAAACGATGCCAAAAACATAAAGTTAGATTGGCAAACATTCTATGAGATACAACTGACAAGTTCAAAAGGTGATTCTAATAAGAGAATAATTCGAAATAATAATTGTTGATTTATTTTTGTTTTATTGTTGCTATTATGAAACTTTCTTTTTTGTTGTAAACAAGCGGTTTCTATTTCTGAACAGATTTCATTATCAAAAAACTGAAAACGTTTTTGTTTCTCTTGTCGTTGTTGTTGTGTTCGCTGTCATTTAGAACGATAAACAGCTATGTAAGCTCAGATATTTATCTTAGAGATACAAATGCGCGAACATAATAGATTATACGATGCATAAACAGGCTAATGTTAATGTCTGCTGCTGATAATTGAAACGTGGCATAAACACAACAACCAACAACAGCAACAACAAATCTTAAGCGCCCTCTCAACTAGCTGTAGTTGCTGCTGTTGTATCTTTGTATCTTTTGGCTGTCTGCAATTGAGAAATTCAACCCAAAGCGACGCGTATTTACTTGTGCAGCATGAATGAATGTTGTTGTTGTTGTTGTTATTGTTGCTGCTGCTGTCAGCGTCGACGTTGTTGTCACGTTGTTTTTCTCAATGTGTGTGTCTGTGTGTGTTTGTATGTTTTGGCATTTTGGTGTGTTTCTTTTTTTGGGGCCGCCAGCCGTTTGAGTTTTGCGCTATTTTCGCATATTTGCTTCAGCGAATTTCACGCACTTTCGTGTCGTTCAACTGTTTTCACTGAAAGTCTTTGGTATTTGCTAAAATTTGGCAACTAACACTCCCCCAAGACGCCTTAATTGTTGCATTTACCATCAGCTGTGTCCATTATTTTTTGTGCGTTGCATGTTGGCTGTTGTCTTTGTCTCTTTATATGTGTGTTGTGTTTGTTTATGTTCATTATTATGACACACAAATTGAATGTCGTGCTGCCACGTTTTATTGTGTTCATCTGCGTATTTGGGTTAAATGGTATTTTTTTGTTTTTGTATTTGTATGGACGCTCCAAGTTTCCGATGTCCGATCGTTAAACGTGTGTTGTGGGTGGCAGCCGAATGCCATATGTGGCAGCACAATGATTAGTGTGCCACAAATAAGGTATCGGCGTATACATTATGCAATATTTATAACTGTTTCGAAGCGTAAACAACAAAATGCGTTTTAGTTTTGTCAAACCTTCAACTTTCTTATTGCAAAATTTCTACTTATAATTTGCTTAGCACTCATATTTGTTATGACACCATAATCTAATTCAAGAACTCATCTTCATCTGTGAACCAAAAACAAAGCCCACAAATATTTCTAGGCAATATGATCTGTGGTTTCTATTGAAACGACCAGCATCATCATCATCATCATCATCATTCAGCCTCGTCAACTAAGACAACATTGTACAATGTGCAATGGCATTCAATTTCCGCTTCACTTTCGAATTGTCAGCTGCCCACTCGATTTGAGAGCATTGCATTGCTTTACAACTCAAGGACATCTTGTGGCTTATCAGAGATACGAGCGACACTTGGATGAATGTCATTGGCATAGGCATAGGCGATAGTGGCCATAAACACAAACACATACAAAAGTAAATACGAATGCACTTGCATTTTCTAAAAAGCCAGTCTGCCTGGCCAAGTCAGCTCACATTCAGACGTAGGCTTTTCCGGTTTTCCACAAACACACACACACACACACACACACGCACACACACAGAGCAGCCCACACCAAAAATATTTCTTGTATTTTGTCATACAAAGCGACAGCATAAATACAAAGACAAAGGCGCACTGTAAAGGTAGAGAGAGGAAGAGGTATGAAGATGGAGCGACAGACAGATTGTTGCCACACTAAAAATAATTTTATTTATGTGGGCGCTCAAAGGTGTTAAGAACAAGTTGCCCAACGTTCAACAAAAAAATAAATAAAACCTGCAATAAAGTAAGACATTACTTACTTATAAATAGGTAAATGCAATAGTCAAGCATATTCGACCCTGAGATACCCACTGCATTATTTTTATGAGCTTTATGAAATGTTGTTACGCATTTCATTAATTTAAATTGCAAATAAATCGCCTTAAAATCAATCGAAATGGCATAAATATTGAAATAAACAATTTATTTAACGACAGTTAATAAATGTCGATATCCATGTTAATGTTTTACAACTTATCTTAAAGTAATAACTTTTAAATTGATGTCAAATTTAGTTGTCAACTTCACATACCCTTGAGCTTATTGAAACAGAGTATAACTAGAAAAGCAACTCCTCGACTTTTGTTTGAAAACGAGTTGTTGGACACTTGAATTTTTGGTCAAGCACATTACGCTACATATACATATGTGTGTGTGTATGTATAATTATGCAGATACATTCACATAAGTGGCCATGTACAGAGACACACTTACCTAAATATACATGTACTTTCGGCTAACAAAAGAGATAGACGGTGACAGTGGGTAGGTGGACAAGTGGAAGGTAGTTAAGACTTGGGCTCTGTAATAATTTATAGCAATAGCAAAAGCTCTTCATGTATTGTCTTTGTTTTGGTTTGTTGCGTGTGTGTGTGTGTGTGTGTGTGTGTGCGGGGGGGCATATGAGACATGCGTCTTGTTGCGTATGCGCGATAAACAACATTAATTATACGGCAAGTAAAAGGCAGACACGATCAAGTGACATGCTGCTTAGCTACAACTACAAGTAATGCATGGCCCATTTAAAGCGCTTAAAGACGCCCACATACAAACATATATACCTTCTCTTCAACACACATAGACAATACGTATGTATTCATGTTAGTAATGAATTGTGTTAGCCTTTTTTTGTCTCTGCTGCGATTTGTTCGTTATTAAATTAATATTATAGCCAAATAGAGACGATTCGCAGTATCATGATGTATCATGATGTGTTTGTTAGCTTATTTTAGTAAAAACCTGTGACATAAGGCGACCAATAAATAGCCAAGTCGGGAGGATGTTTCAAACTCTGGCAAATGCAACTTTCACCCGTACAAAAATAAATACACAAAAAAATAATATTCACAATGTTTGTTTAGGTATTTGAGACCACAATGGTGTATGGTGTATATATATATATATATATATACCACGCGCATCATTCTGTGAAACTAAAAACAGCTGTAAACTTTCAAACAAAGAAAAATAGAAAGAATCTATATCTACGTAGCAAAATATGGTTCGGAAATAAAAACAACGCTAAGGCAATGAATTCCTTTCTAGCAAGCAAAGTTTAGTTTACAACTTATTTAAACTTTCGCAATATCATCAACAATAACAAATTTTGATGTGCTATAAATTTCACAAATTTCTACGCCATTTGATTTTTTGATACAATATACACATATATATATATATATATATCCAAAACACCACGACTTTCAGATTCAGTGCAATTTGTGTAGATATGGATTTCAGGTAGAGCGCTAACCAAATTAAGGAATCACACGAAAAATATAACTAGGAAACCAAAGAACGCAAAAGGTCATGAACCTTGTGTGGCTTGTTGCGGCTCTCGGCCGTCTGTCTTTTCGCTCTGTATTTTAATTTGGTGCGTGATTTGTGAGATTTGTTTCTTCTGCTACTTTGTTGTTGTTATTGTTGGCTGTGTCGTTGTTGTGGTCGCTGTGACCGCGCGGGCAGCAGCAGCGTCTGTTTATGTTCCACACACACACGTAGCAGGGGGCTCCGGAAAAGTCATTCGGCTACTCCAGAAATAAACAAGCGTTTGCTGGCAGCGTGGCAACAACCAGACGCTGCTTGCCGCTGCTGCTCCCTAACAGAAATTTTATCTTTTTGGATTTGTGCTTTAAAAATAGCTAGCGGGCAAAAGTAAAATTTTGAAAAGAAACCCAAAATATACAGAAATCCTCAAATATTTAATGCTGCTGCAAGCCGCCGCTTTCTTTGGCGCTAAAGGAGAGTACAGAGTGTGACCTCCACGCGTGTTGATTGAGCTGTTGTTGTTTCATCAAGTGTGTGTGAAGCTATGAGTCTTTTAAGTTTCCTCTAAAGTAAACTACTTCGTTTCTAATTCCATTCCATTCGCCAGATACAGTTGATTCCTACGAGAAGTTCTGAGAACATGCATTCTTATTAGGAATGATTCAATAACAGTTGTCACAATTTGCAATGAATTAAAATTGTTAGGATTGTCAAATCTGTTTGAAAATAAAATCATTAAACGAATTTTAAGTTACAAAATTCAAGTACGAAGTTAAATGGCTCATAAATTTAATAATAGTTCCAAGCAAAAATATTTTTCTACATAATTATTCAAATTATGGTCCATTAATGCCTTTATTATCAATTTTAGTCCAGCCAGAATTTTATCTTTTGTTTATATATTTTTAAATAGTCGTTATCTCAATTTGATTGCGGATCGCACGAGTTTAATATCTAGGTTTCTTTTCTTTTTGCATTGCCCAATTTGAATCTGCTGTTTATAAATAAAATTACGCATTAATCGTGTTAACGATAAGCAAACCAAACCAAAATCATTTGTTTTCATTTTAAACGTAATCTTATCTTATTTTCCAACCTGTCTTGCCTCCTTTCAGGTGAGTGTTTGCTTATGAGCTTATCAGTTATGCGATAGCACAGGCCACAGTAACTGCTGCTGCCCATTGGTAATGCCGACAACTGTTGCACAAAATGCCGACGGCACTAAGCGCCAAACTAACCTGATTGGTTGAGTACAAGTATTGTCTATTAGCTATACTATATATGTTGTTAAGTTTTAATTGGTTTAAGCAGCCATCGCCATTATCTGAGCACGGAAAACTGAGCAAAGGGAATAGTACAAAGAATATATCAGTAGGAGAGACTGAAAGAGATAGCTCATCGATATTGTCGGACGTTAAGTTTTATTAGCTAGGCTATAAAATAAGCTCGTTTAATTGCTTCATACAACACAAAAAAATGGGCGCGCAATGGGGTCGATCGACTACTGTTCCCTCAACTGGCCATAACTGCCTGATTGACTTATTGAACGATTCAACTTAAAGCTAACAATTTATGCACTTTACTTGTCACTGTCATATGCCGTCCTCAACTTAAGTATTTGCTAATAACAACAAAAGAAAAAAAAAGAACGCCCACGCCCACTTGCACGCCGCGCCCCCCGTCTGACTTCCTACCTTCATTGTGAGAATTTTAATTAATTTTGAATAACTGACATAATTCGCAAAACGAGTCGGTTTTTTTTTGTTTTGGGTTTAAATATGGTTCAGTTTTTTTATTTTTTTTCTGAGTTGATGTGGTTTAGGGGTTTGGCTTCCCGCCTTTCATCTTGCTTTTGTCTTTTAACTCATTAGGAGCACTTTTTTTTTCCTTTTTTATTTGTCTAAGATTTTCCAAAAAAAATTTCACAAATTTACGCGCATTTAATGCATTTTCGGTTCGGGTTTTGGGTTTTTGGGTTCGTGTTCGGGTTCGGGTTTTTTTGCTTGTCCGTGTGTATGTGTATACGTGTATGTATTTGTGGCGGCATTTTGTGCGAAATTGCGCACATGGGAACTGTTTGATTTGCGGCCAATTTTTGCTTGGCTCGATGCCTTGCGCCACTTTGCCCATAGTGACAACAGCTACAACAACTGTTAAACTGCATGCGACGACATTTGCAACGATTTTTGGCAAGGACGGGTTGTGAAAAAAAACGATTTTTTTTTTCGATTTGGAAAAATTGGCTTACAACTTACGAACTTGATTACGATATTCGAACATGTTTCGTTTGCTGTTTGTGTGTAATTATAGCAAGTTTTTATCTTTTAATATATAGAAAACACTGATTTTTCATTGCGTTAAGTATTTACTTTTATTGTATATATTTTTATATCGTTATATCTTTAATTAGTGTGTGAATATTGTTGATAAATCGAAATGTTTTTGTAGCAACACGACAAAGTTTAAAAAGTGAAATCGTATATTTATCTCATGACACAATTGCTCGTTTGTCACTTTGCGTATTTTTGAATCGAGAAATATTCTCAAATGTCGGCTAATACTCAAATATTGGTCAAGTACAAACGAGCCTGTTAACATTCCAAGGCTAAGACATTTCCAA
Organism: Scaptomyza reducta; assembly: GCA_035044485.1. Taxonomy (NCBI): domain Eukaryota; kingdom Metazoa; phylum Arthropoda; class Insecta; order Diptera; family Drosophilidae; genus Scaptomyza; species Scaptomyza reducta. Next base: position 313,915 of record JAWNNV010000490.1, read on the forward strand.
AAATATATATCTTATTACTTGTTGCTAATTGTTGGCATTTGCTGTCTTTGTGACAGTATTTTGGTGTTATTATGATGTTGTTGTTGCTTTAGTTTGTTGAGACACAAAAAACCTTTGACACGCCCCCATTAAGCTTTGTTGTTGTTGTTGCGGTGACGGCTCCCGTTGAAGCAGCTGTTGTTATTGTAATCTTAAAGCTTAATGTCAAGTTGCAAGGTCTGACACAGTGTCTGTTGCACATACGGGCTTACAGTTATTTCTTTCTATTGTGTGCGTGTGAAAAAATTGTCGTAATTTGATTGTTATTGTTGCTGCCACCCACACGCAAAGCAAGTCGTATTAAAGCATCATTTGCATTTTCGTTTCAATTTTTTTTCGTCGTTGTTTACTTTACAGATGTTTCAAACTGTGTTTGTGCCAGCTTGTCGACAACCGCCTAGCTAGCTGACGGCTTTCCATTTTGGCCATTGTTGAAATTGAAAGTTGTAACTAATTCACGCCGCACTGGCTAAACATTTCACTTCCTTTATTTCAACGCCCTTAAGTCAAAGCAACCAGCTTCGAAATCAAATAAAATTCATGACTCTCCGCTTCTTTGTCTTTTTGAAGGCATTCTGGCGTGTCGACTACCTTCACTTTATGTACTACTCCTCTGTGCTTGATATAGTATGTGAGAAATAAATGTAATTTACTTTCCGCACATTTTTCTGTCACATTGTTTTCATCCCACCGAACGTTGAACTATTTTTGACCCACTGGCATATACTTTTTCTTTCTGTCATGCAGAATGCTGTTGACAGCATTCATTTTATGGCCTTTTTGGCCGGGTCATTTCGTCACAAATAAAGCGGATTCGTGTTGCTTAGCAATGTGTTGGGGGCTGTCTAGAGCGTCCCTTTAAATTATCTCATTAAAATTTCATTATTAACTTTTTGTTTTTGCGGCTTATTAAACGAAAGCAGCCTGTAAAAATGGCAATAAAAAGTGCTAACCGAATCGAAATTAGTCACGATTTACGGTGAGGAAAAGATGAAGTACTTGCTCGAATTAATCACAGCTCGAATTAATTAATCTCCCTTGTTATACAAGGTGTTTGAGCTTATGTCATTTGCAGCATATTACATTTAATTAAAACACATTTTATTATCAAATGATGCTTGTTAATGTGTGTTGTTATCGCTGAGAGCCTTTTAATTAAAATAACAATGACATTTTTTTGATTCAGTTTTTCTTTCAGTTTTTATTGTAGTTTAAAAATGTTTTGTAGCATCATTTAATGACTAATAAAATGAAAAAAAATAATAATATAACTTTGACGTGTAGTCTATTAATAAATAATCTTACTTCATGCGAAACTTTGAATGCTGTCAAAACATTACCATTAAATATAGTTATATGAAAAATGTATTTGCGTGCTCCTTTTTAATGACAAAATTATACAAAATCGCATAATTGCATTGGACATGTCATTTCTGTTTATTTATGCAAGATGAATGTACAAAAAGCCCAATATAATTTATTAAAAACTAAATAAAATAAATAAATTTTCAGGCAAAGCCAATATGTTTGTTATTTGCTTGCCGTCCTTTTCACCATATTTTTTCCTTCGGACTATATATAGAATAATCTATATATAAATATAACGATTTTTCTGTGTTATTGTATGCTTAATATGCACATTTTTCGCATTTATTCAATTGTTTATACGAGAGAGAGAGAGAGGGCGCAGTGAAAGAATTCAGACAGCTGGCCTTCTGTACAGGTGGATTTCTTTATTGTATTTTTTTCTTCTTCTTTCATTTCCACATATTTTGTTCGGCATGTGCACGTAGCTGTGATTTGTGGCAGCTTTTGTTGGAATACATTTACGATATTCGCATTGGTAAAAGATTGTATTTTATACAGCTGAAATAAACAATTTCAGTGCTTTATTGAATGTTTGGAAACGAAAAACAAAATAGCTTAACATTGATTAATCGTGAATTTTGCACCTGTCGAACTACCTCTAAACTGTGCATGAAATTTGTACCGGCAAGAGCTTATAAAGAGGTTCTATACCTAATACAAGCATGTACAGCTTATCTTGCCATCGAAACTCTCTCAAATGAAACACTTTTACTTACTTTTACTTTTCGCTGTAAAATGTTTCAGTAAAATGCGGCTCCACTGCCTGCATATGTTAAAAATTTCACTCTAAAGATCAAAGCACTAACCACAAATGTTTATGCATGTTGTTTAAAACATATCTATGTATAGATAAGAGTGTGTTGATTGCAATTATTATGTGAAGCATTATTTTTAATTTTAAAAATAAACAAGCTGTTTTTATTGCCCGAGGAAAAAGTAGCTGAAAAGTGTGAACTGACATATTAATGACAGCATTTTTTTATATGAGAATTTACCACAAAAAAAAAAGTAAAAAAAATCAAGTGTCACATTAAGCAGGCTTTTTTTTATTATTATTTTTGTATGCAACAAAGAAAGCAAGCATTGAAAAAATATGTGTTAAAAAAAACAAATCATTATTAAAATATTTATTTTATTTACCCACACAGTCATATCAATGTGTTTGGCTAACCGCAAACCAAAACATACAAAAACAAGCGTATGCAAAAAAGCATATACACATTTAAAGGTTTTTATAGTATGTAAATGAAATGCGTGTATGTGTTTTTGTTTTGAGCAAAGTAATTTTGTGCGAATTCTCAAGGCCGGGCCAAAAAGCATTTGTGGAGTTCATGCCAAATGTGCTTGCAGTTGGGTTTATGGCCGGAGGCGAACGAGGCATAATTGCAGTTGCTCTGTGTGAAACCCAAAACAACACCATTTGAGCCAAGCTTTAAGCATTTCGTTTACTTTTTGTTTTTGTTTGTTGCGCCATTACGTACGCTTGTCAATGCTGTGACAATTTGTTAAACTCGGCTTTGTCACCCACACGATCGGCGTTTTGGCATTGTTAAGGTCATAATGCGCTGACAACACCCACACCATGTTGAGAGACGTCGGAACCCACAGCGAGCGGCGAGTCATCTAATTCGTGGCATGAATGCTTTTGCATTCATAAATTAGCTGCCTGCTGATACTTACGATACTTATGTAGCGCACTTGTAGTCAAGTCGTGAGTTAATGCAAATTACTTTGCCCCACCAACAGCAATAATCAATCAGCTGAACTTCCCGCCAAGATGTGAGCTGAGTTGAGGTGAGCTTCGTTTAGGTGTCAACTGGCCTATCTACCTACCTGATTGCCTATAAGATTGACAATCTGGGATTAGATTTTTGGCGTGCACAAGGTTGTCTGCGGCTTTGTGTGGAAGCAACACAATCGTGTTCGTTTAGTAATTAAATGCCTCCGATACTTTGAGAAAATTTAAGTGTATTCAAACATATGCTCTATTTTTGGTAAATTGTGACTGAAGTTCCCGAGAATATCGTCTGGAATATATATACTATATATATGTTGAACATTTTATTTAATTGAACTTAATGGTGTGTCTGAGCAACGCCTTTGCTTTTTCGGAATAAATATATTATAAGCATACGCTAATTTTCCAAGCAGCAACAGATACAAAGTGGAAAGTCTCGCGAGACATTTAATATATTGCACATATTTTAATTTACTAGGCAGCAAACAGCACAAAAAAAAATATAATCATGCTATTTTTTGCTGCTAGACAGAAGCAAGAAAGCAGAAAATATTGGCCAAAACAAGCAACAAGACATGGCTCGTTCGGGCTGTCCAAGAACATTAAGAGTCGGCCAAAGAACTCATTAAGTAGTCGACGCGAGTGAAAAACTGAAATATTGACTACACCATGGAAACTGTCGCAATAAAGAGAGACTGTCGCAATTTTGGAGACCAAATTAAGGACAATTTTGCGAAAAGTTTTTTTTCAGTAAGTCGCAAAAGAGCAATGAATAGACTGTCTTGGGGGCACGCAACTGAAAATTCTTTTGGCCTCAAATGCAATCATAATATCAGCGCTTTAGATCTTTTTTGTGAGCATAAAATTCAATCATGACAGCTGTCAATTTTAATCGGTCAAATGTCGAACTGCGAACGGCTCGCAACGTGACTGATGTCCGCCACACGAAGATTGAGGCAGATTATATGAATAAGCCGAGGCGAATTTGCGTTAAATTGCATTTGCATATATGTATATATATATATATGACGAAGCCACAGATTTGAACGCCCCGCGGCGGCATAGAATCCGATTAGTCAGCGATTGGAAAAACTCTAAATTGATAGCGGCGTTTAGATAAATTATAATAATTAAGCCAACCATATATGCGCAGGCGGCTTAATTAATAACTAGCCTTTTCTGTCTATCTATCTCTCTCATCACATATCTGTATTTACATCTATGACCATTTGTATTTAGTATATACTATATAGTGCTGCTGCGTCAGTCTTGTATATATGTATAATTATAACTCGTGTCTAACCGTTGACCATTTAAGGGCATTGGTTGAGTTGGCGAGCTGTCTCGGACTGTAGGTGTTTGAGCACCGCTCGCTTTGCCAATCCACCAATAATTATCAATGAAAGATCTTTTTGTATTCATTAACAAGTTCTCGCTCTCTTGTCTGTGTGTGTGCTTATAAGGCAGTATGTATAACGCTCATTCATTCGAATCGCCCGCCTCACTTAATGCAAGTCAAGTTTTAGTCATAATTTACATGTGTATGCTTATGACTCTATATCGTAGAAATTCAAATAAAACGAACTTCTAAATATGGCATCAAACAGTGCTTGCCAAATTTGGCGCCAAGAACTTTTTGTTGTTTCCAACAAAGAACTTGACGTGCGCTTGTGTGGGCATACTAAATTATTATTATACATATTTTTATTTGTTTAATTTTATAGCTAACCCCCGCAATGTTGGCTTAAGTGGGTTTGCCTATTGGGGCTTTAGAAACTACTTAAATCTGTTGAGCTTGTCGCCATAAAATAAGCCAAAATGTCCAACGAATCACTGACAGGTCGACTTTAAAGGGATTTTCACTAGATTTTCTGAGTGTGTTGTTTGTTTTTCTCAGATGCCTCATAAAGTTTTGCATACACAAAAATAGATGGGGTAGCTGCGAGCATGTCTGCCTGCCACTTTTTGCCTAGTTATGTATCTTAACACTTTCCGTACATCATTTGACGGCTTTATGATGCCCTTCTGTTGTTGCACAGTCCGTGCATGGCTGAAACATTTTGCAACATTGTATATTTAGATTTGTGTATTTTTTGTGTTGTGTTGTGTGTTTGTGTGTTGCAGTTTATGAGGAGCAACGGAGCGTCGATAAATTGTCAAATTTTATGCATTACAATTTTACATTTGGCAGGGATTTAAAATTTGCCGCGTTATCGCTCGGCCACAAGGGACAAGAAGGCCAACAACAAGTTTAAAAGGAAGCTAAAGCAAAACCCAATAAATGTGAAACTCAAGGCTGCATAATTAAATGTATAGCAGAATAACGAATTTCCGTCAAGAAATGTTTAAGCTGTGTAGTAATATTATATTTTTTAGAATTGTTCCTCGACCAATAGAAACAACATTTCATTCGAATTGTCAGCTCTTTAAACTTATTTTTTGGCAAACATTATGTATACCCGGAAATTTGTATAAGGTTTTAAAGAAAGGAATGTGATAGATATGCAATACATTTAACAATGAAAGGCGCTATAAATATTGCAATGCCATTTTAAGAATAATGGAAATTCGTATAATTATAATTATAGTTTTGCTAGCCAACTTAACTCATGCATCAAATTGATGACATACCCCATACCGGCTATATATATATATATGTTTGCACAGTGGCAGTTTCTTAAGTCATTTAAATGACATGTGCCTAGCACACGCCCACAGATATATATATATAGCAAGTTATTCAGTTATATATCACAGAACCCTATCATTCGGGTGACAAATTATCGACGCAGCGGCCATTGTGTTAGGCAGCAAGAGACAACCACATGCCAAACGGCAAACAATGCACAAAGCAACAGCAACAACACCAACACACACACACACACACACAAATAACAACAAAATGTTGATCATATCAATTGTACAGGCGCTGTCAACTGGCACAGTCGGGGAGGGGGTGATGGCTGCTTAGTTCGCTGCAGCAGTCGTTGCTGCGGTAGCCCAAAACGCCAAATGTGTGAATTATAGGCGACAATGAGGCGTATGCGCAATTTGGCATTGCATTTAACATATATAGCTCATACGCAGTGTGCACATCTCATCAGAGTTTTATGTGCAGTGCAGTGCAGTGAAGTCGATGTGCATGCTATAATTTGTATATATATAAACCAAATGATTTCATTAGCTGGTAGCAGTCATCAAATCATTGGGGGGCCTCACGTTCTACAACCAACTTGTCGAGCGTATTTTGCATTTAATAAATTAGCGGCATTAGTATAAAGTAAACATTCACACGCCATTAATGGCTTATGTTGTTGCTGTTTGCCATTGACTCAAATTAAATGTAATTTAATACCGCAATTAACTAACTGACAAAATGCAACTACCATCCGACTTGGGTGATTAGCGACGGCCAAAACAATTGACAGCAGCGTTTAGAACTCGTTGCGTTTCGAGGAGTTCATTGTGTTTTTTCGTATATTAAACTATGTTTCGGTAGTTAAGGTGTAATTGACAATAATTTAATATTATTTTGCTGTATAAAAATGTTTATTTGCAATGGAATGAGAAATGAAACTATGTATTCAATTTGTCAATTTTATTATTATTATGTTGAGATATTTGCTTTATTTGGTTTCATAAATATTAATTTATTATTTTATTTTTTTTTCATAGAAATTGCACGCGTACGCGCCTCACTGTTCCAAATCAATGGCGTTAAGAAGGAACCGCTAACGCTGCCAGAGCCCGAGGGCGCTATGGTTACGCTGAACGAGAAGGTTTATGTGCCAGTGCGTGAGCATCCAGATGTAAGTACCAACAGATATACACACATTACACTCACATACATGAGTATATAGATCGTCGATGATCTAATTTATGAATCGAAGCACATTTGAAGCGCTTCCGCTAATTAGAATTGACAGCACGGCACGGCCTGCCCAATGAGCCCCAATGAGCAACTGGTACACCGGAAATCGCTTTAAGGTGCGCCCTCTAACGGCCCCGCAAAGAATACGAGACGCTGTTGCTGCTGCTGCAACAAATGGGCGGTTAGGCAACACACCTTTAGACAGCTAGCTGATGGGATCAGTCGGCTGTTAAGTTGTCGAAAAAAAAGACATGGCTCTGCTGTGGGGCTCGCCTTAAGACTTGCCAAATGCAAAATGCGTAGAAGTTGTTGCTGCTGCTGTTGCATTGCCCCCCATGATACACATACATGCAAACAGTATACGTATGTAGCCATATAAATGGGTTAGACAAAATCAGTGAAGCGTATTAGGAAGTCGCTTGTCGTTGTTGTAGATATCGTTGTAGGCGTTTTGTTTTGCCGCCTAGCCAAACGCCATACAAAATTAGAATTTGAATTAATTTTATGCAATTTCAAATGTTGCTTTTTCCCCATTATCTTTTATTTGGGCTTTTTGTTTTGTTTAGATTATCTTTTATTTTGGAAAGAAATGTTTAGGCGTAGTTTGGCTTATTTATGGCTGACAGCATCTCATGAACCGAGAACTGAGCCAAATGTATTTCATTGCCTGACACAATTAACGCTCCCTCTGTCTATATATATATATATATATATATATGTCTGCATATAAATGCAAGATGAAAGAATTTGCTGAGCACAGCTGTTAAAATATTTTGTCTGGGCAAATGGCGCCAACATTTCTTTTTTGCGGCAACATGACGACATCTGTTATGCTCGCCACATACAACAAATTCATGATAAAACTAGCAATTTAATTTAGTATCTCGCTCTTTATTTTATTTAAAATAAAAACTTTCATTCCATTTAAGTATTTATTGCCTGGCTTTGCTATCACTTTGGATTCTCAATATGCAAATTTGTGAGCTGCTAATTAGCTGAGCACGCTTAGATAAGTCACAAACTGCTACCTGTAGAACAAGCCTGCAGACAATCAATGTTAATAGTTAGACTATGTGATACCCTGTTCAGATGTGCCAATAAATAATTTAAATATTATTGTTTAACACTTGTTCTAAGCTCATTCTGAGTTAATACCTAATAAAAATGGATAAGTTATAAACTATGCCTAAGGTATTTGCACATTACAAGGTATACTAATAAATTATGAAAACACACTTAAAAATATTTGTCATAAACGTCATGCAGTTAATTAATTAGTACAACTGCATTGCATAAGCCTCTAAATACTGTGCTAGTGATAAGTTAAAGCAGCTAAGAGACGCACATTAGCATAAAGGCAGCGCATGTCCAATGTTTCTGCCCCTCTCTGTTCTCTCTCCTCGCCCGGTGAATGTGAATGAGTTAGGTCATAAATTAAAATGACGATCAAAAACTGAGTCAAAGTTGCTTGTTTCGGATGCTGTTCTAGATGCTTTCCAAATGTAAATTGGCACAGAACGGTTTTAGATTTACGACCACAGATAGATTGTTTCCAAACAAACACACACATATAGAATATTTTCAATTTATTTTCGATTCGTTCGCATTTGATATTTCAGGTGTTGTTCTGAGTATTTTCTTTTGGCTATTTTTATTTCACCAACCCACCAAAGATTGTATTTTATTTTATTTTTCATTTCGTGCGGGCGTTTTTCATCATTGCGATAAATCATTTCATTTAATTGCGATATTTCTAGCTCGATCGCACACACGGACGGACAGCCACAATTCGGACATTTTCTTGCCGTGTGACCCAAGCCAAATGGCTATAAGTAAGACAAATTGCGTTTTCAAAAACGCCAAGCATACAGGCGAGCACAAGAAAATGCAACAAGTTTGCACACAATGTTTATTGTCCAAAACATACCAAGCCACAAATAATCTATATTTATCTACCGATTTATGTTGGTTATTGGGGCCTCGTCATTGGCCATAAATTTCCAAAGGCATTCGACAATATATGTATCTGAGCAAAATAATATCAGCAGTAAATTATTTATACCACATATACATACATATATATAACAATGTAAATAATAACGATTTGTCAGGTGGCTGACAACCGGCTACAACAAATGCCATGTAAATAGACAACAATTTGTCAACACTATGGCTATGTCTATGGAGGAGAGAGAAAATGAGTGAGATGTAAAGGGGAAAGTTTGTTGCAATGCAACGCATCAAGACCACAAATGCGCTCAATTGTTGTGTTGTTTTTTGCTGTGTCCAAAACATAAATACAACTTAATTAAAGTCAACATCTGTTGCAGAAACTGACACAACAACAATGCCACTTAACAGTTTACAATTAATTACTGTGCAACTATTAATGGTGCGCATAGCTGCGTTTAGCTCAAGCACAATGACCATTTCATAACTCTGTTTCGGTGTCTTTCTTTCCCTCTTGCTCACATCATCATATCTATTTGTCTCTTTTATTGGTTTGTCTTGGTTGTCTGTCAACAAATTGTTCATACGCCCCGTGGCGTGAGGATCATACGCTCAGACAAGCCGCGAGTTGACCCACTGGGCTGAACTGTCAGCAATCTAGCGATTTTTATTATTTAAAATTTTCTGTCTATAGATGAAATAACTGAGTGCAACTGTTTTAATATTTGTTAAATGCGACAAATGGTTGATTAATAGTATATACATACATACATGCATATGTTATTCATTCATAGAAACTTTGTAGCTGAGCGTAGCTGTAAGCTTGTTAGTAACACATATAAAGTATGGATAATTTCACACATAAATTTGATTGGTTACACATTAATTACCTAGCTACTTCTGATTAAGAAATAAATAAGAGAAAACAAATGTTTTTTTAGTTAATTGTTGCTTTAAGTATGAGGAATTTATCACTTACATCATTTTTAATTCCGAAACACGTTTAGGGAATGCGGCTTATAAAAAGGGTTTTTTTCTTCCAGTTTTTATTCGAGAAGTAAAATAAAATGTGATTTCAAATGTGTTTTAGTCACGAATCAGCAACATCTTCAACCATTTCGCAAGCTGTAAACAATCAGGAATCTTAACAAATTTACTAACAGTGCGTTAACAGTCTGTTATGTTGTTCATTAACATGGTACATTACTAACTGCTAGAATACTTATGCTTAATTGTTTGTCGCAACATTTAGTGCTTTGTGCTTTGTGCGTGTGTCTGTCGTAAATAAAGTGGCAATTAATCTGTAAACTGCAACAAATCGGTCATGAACATAAAATGCTAATTACTCATTTTGTCTTTTGAGTTATGAATTAAGTTCAGTAGTACGTTACGAAAAAACAAGAACACAAAAACCTGACTGTTTATTTTTGTGTTAAATGTCAAAGTTTGATTTATTTTTCCGCGAAATAGACATACTTTTAGCGTTTCATTTGCGCGTTACTATACACGCACACGCATACACATATATGTATATAGTATGAGTGTGTGCGTATAAATTTATTTATGTACTTATACAGATTTGTAATCTATTTGATCTGCGCCGACTTGTGCTGAGTTTTGCATTTTTCTACTTAACTTACTTAACTCGCGGCTAATATGAAAAGATGTTCTGCTGTTCGCAACTATTTGTAAAATGTTTTGTTCATTGCCACCTGAAAAACTTAAGATACAGTTGCTTGGCCAGATATATGCTATATAATGATGGTTTACTATCCTTAGCAGCGGTTATGCCTTTTATGTTTGATATGCTGTTGCAAATGAAGAGTTGCCAGGCGACGCTAAAAAGCTCTTTCGGCCTGTTCTCTCTATTATCTGTATGGCAGTCTTGGCAACCAATGCATATTCCCTTTTTTACGCCTTTGAGACATACAGACCAGACGCTTTGGCTTATCAAAATGTTTGTGCCTTTTTGTTGTATTCACGTATGTGTGTATGCATGTTAAAATACATGAGTACATGTGCGAGTTGTTATCTCGGCTCACAATCTTTTAATGTAAAACAGCAGCCCTAACGTAATTTAGCTGGTCTCCGATCATTTCTGGCTCCCTCTCTCTCTGTTAACAGCAAATTTTTCCTCAAGTGCAGCTGCATGTGAACAACAACAAATTGTTTACTTTATCATCAATGCAGCATTGTGGAGTCTCCCTGGCTTTTAATCTTTTAAGGCACACGTTCCACTTGAGTCGCATATTTGTTGTTGCAACTGTTTCCCATTTGAATTCAGATAATGAAAAGCCAAAAGTTTTTTCAACTGAAAATCATTCATAAATTATTTGACTACCCGAAATCGTTATTTGCCATTATTAAATATTTATGTGTGCCACATTCAATTTCCGTTACTAACAGATACACACACACACATTAAATGCGCTTGTGTAAACAAGTAACATTTTGAGTTGGATGCTCTTAATTAAAGACCAAAAAATGCAAATATTATTTTACGCTAGGGAAACGCCAAACTTTTCCACGAAGCCGCATAAGCTATAAAGTTTGATGCTTTTTAACTTTCAGTACAAAATAATGCATCTATAAGTTACATTTTGTTCACTCATGCGTTAATAGTGATCAAAAATTGAATTAATTTCGTACGGCAGCCAGAAAGCAAGTAACTGCATATGTGCATCGTTAGCCAACGATATCCTCGAATAGAAAATATATATAGATATAGATACAGATACTTTTACGTTCATTTTGACAACAACGAGTGCTGCTGTGTTGTAGTTGTTGCCTTACATCATCATCGTTAGTACACACATCACATCACATCACATCATCGGTTTTGAATACAATTTTTCAGTCATTTTCTCTGTCCGTTAGACTGTGTGTGTGATTTTTCCGCGCTTAAAAAAAAAAAACAACAAAATGCAAGAGCTTGTGGGTGGTCGCCGATGGGCACATGTCGAACAAGTTTGCACAGTCATTTACAATATATAGTATTCAGGAAAAATTTGTTTTAATATTGTATACATAAATCTAAAACTTTATCAGCTTCAACTATGCCTCAGGAGTGGTGGCACGGACAACATATGATAATTGGCCACCTCATCAATTACACAAAGTTGTTGTCCAACAACTGGCCAGCTTCCATTATCAGCTGTGAGCTGTTGTCGGCGGCCATCTCGGTAGCCCGCACCCCTCGTTTTAATTGTATTGCAAATGCCTTTGACTGTTGCCGCCGTTTTGGCGTCGGCTGCTGCTGCTGCTGCAGTTGGCAATCGGTTTGAGTATCTGGCTGATTGGTTAATCGTGCCAAATTCAGGCGTGTAGCCTCAGGTCATATTACGTTTTTGCCCGGCTATGCATTCGCCTATTGTGATTTAAAAAATAAAACTACGGGTGGGCTTTGTGAGATGGTGGATGGGGGAGGGGCTTTAACAATATAATAATTTTGACTTTGAAAGAATGTTTTGTGTTTTGTGCATTGAATGATTTTGGTTCATGAGTCAACCTTCCTCGTTTTTGGCATTAATGCGATTTAAATTTTCATCAAATCAACTTTGGCATTAAGATTTGTTTTTAATAGTTAATTTGTTATGTTATTTAAACTTAATTGTTCCTGTTCTCATTTCCTGTGATTTCAGTTCAACTTTGTTGGTCGCATTTTGGGACCACGCGGCATGACAGCCAAACAATTAGAACAAGAGACTGGCTGTAAGATAATGGTACGCGGCAAGGGTTCCATGCGCGACAAGAAGAAGGTAAGTAATGTCTATATAACAAGACTATCTATATACTATAAGAAATTAAATTCATTGTCACAAATCAACAAATTTAACTTAATTAGCATATCAAATTGAAGAGTCGTTGTCATTCCAATAACGCTCTGCATGCCACACTAAAAGCCCCCAAAAATGTAGTACAATAATAAACACCCACTCGCAAAAAAAAAAACCAAGACCCACAAACAATTTCAAAGCCAATTTGTTAAAAGATTTTGAATTTGAACTGTAAAGTCGGTTGGCTCGTGTGCGAAAATAAAATTTATTGTCTATTAAAAGCGGCTAGCTAAATGAATTTATTAATGGTCATATATAGTTATTGCTTGAAATTTTGAATTTAAGTAGCTGCATATTTATAGCGCTTTTATTTGTATATCCTTTGCAAGTTAAATAGTTAGTTTAAGGCAGATGTGCTCATCTGCTAGAGTTTTTATGTCACGGCATGACCAAGTTGGCTTTAATTATAAAAATGTTTGACAATGCTGCAAGAGCATATATCAAATTCGTGTCACTCCAACACTCTTGTGATGGTGATTTAATTTGACATTCGGCAAAAACAAAGCGAAACAACAAAATCGGTACACTGATGATTAAATTTATATATATATATATTTTTTTACGTAATTCAAGCAAAAGTGTAGCGCGCATTTGAACTGACATGATATACAGTCGGACAAGACATATAAAAATGTTCACTTTTATAGCCGTTGCAATATTTTGACAACTTAGTAGCCATACAAACAGAAAGAAAAAGTATTAACAGCCGCCGACACCCACCCACTCAGGTGCTCTGTTGTGCTGACTGTGCGGATAACGTCAGCCACCGAATGTCGTGTGAGTCATTTTATGAGATTTTTTCATTTCATTTTTGAAAATGACAAGCGTAAGACCTCTGAGCAACAATCCGAGCGCAAATGTTTTTCTTGCATGCAGCCACAGAAATTACTCACAGTCACGGCTAGAAAGAACCCTATTAATGCGGATTTGGGCCGCGGGCAGCTGGCTGGCAAAACTGTTTGCACTAAAATGGCTCACTGCCGGGTTGACAGTTCTTAAATTGACGAGTGGTGGGGAGGAATTAGCCAGGCAGCGCTACCATCTGGACCCGCTGACGAGGCAACTTCAAAAGCCAACTAAACTGACAGTTCTTCTGGCATTTTGAGCTTAATTGATTAGTAATTCAACGAAATTATATTTAAACGTGTCACTTTCTTAATATACATATATTTCGTTTTTCATCTGTTTCATTATTTGTTTCTGGGTCAAAAGTTAATGTGTTGATCGCCCCCACATTTGCAGCGCAGCCTTGGGGGCCCCAATAAATATTAAGTAGTTTTCACAAATATTTTCATCGAGCGAGGCAGCCAAAAGTGCTTTCGTCCATTTGCCGTGGCGAAAAAGTAACATCGAATGCGGAATTTTGAAATTAGAAAAATGCATTTTTGTGGCTGTGCCGCCCACAAATAAAGTGTTTGCAACCATTAGCACAAACACGCGCAAGAAAATGTCGTCTAGCAACGTGCATTTCTATGAATTTTACTTGCCGCCTTTTGTTTTTTTATTGTTCGCCTTGCAAAACGGCGAAGTTTAAGAAATACCAAAGCACAGTCTTATGAGCAAGAGGCAAGAAGGGCAGAATACCATTCTATTGGCATTCACGTTTCGATGATTTTGTTATTACGCGCATCACCAATAAATATTGCAGCATGTGGCTAAAAGAAATAAGAATATTTCCGCACTTCTAGGCAAATGTGTTAGTTATTAGTATGCAGAGTAAATTATAATAAAAATTTGATTTATATTTATTATTCTTACTTACTGTAACACCATTTTTGTAATATTTTCATCTTTAACAGGAGGACGCTAATCGCGGTAAGCCCAACTGGGAGCACTTGTCCGATGATCTGCATGTCCTGATCACTGTCGAGGATACCGAGAATCGCGCTAAAGTCAAACTGGCTCAAGCTGTTGCCGAAGTTCAGAAGTTGCTCGTGCCGGTAAGTTATTCCTTATTAACTACAAAACAAAAGCTAGTCGGTCTGTCCTTTTAAAGCGTTTCTATCCCAACTTCCAATTAAAAAAACAAAATATATATATACAAACACAAACAAAAACTCATCACTGCATCAACTTCAAAAGCAGTAATATGTGTAAAAGATCAAGTAAAAGTGCAATACAATACTTTGACCTGCATTTAATGCCAATTTACTTCCCAAGTTTGAATTAATCAATCACTATTAAAATGAAATGTGTGCGATAAATGCTATATCTATCTGTTTTTTCAATAAACAAAATATATCATTGCTAAAAATTGTTAACCGAAATATTAATACTGATATTATTTTTGTTTAATTTTTTTTTTCATTTCTCTTACCAATCTAATATGCTTTAATGTATTTTGATTAATACATTGGAAAAAAAAAAAATCTACTACTATTACTACACACACAAAATCAACACATATACACACACACCTGCGTGCGCGTACTTGTACTAACAGCAAGCCGAAGGCGAAGATGAACTAAAGAAACGTCAACTTATGGAATTAGCCATTATTAACGGCACTTATAGGGACACAACAGCGAAATCAGTCGCAGGTATGTCTATCAAGCTCTCTCTCTCTCTCTCTATCTCACTCTTTTAATACTTAGAACTATTAATACAACATTTTTACTCAACTCATAAACAACACAGAGAAAAAAAAATGCCGAACTATTTGTCTAAACCAACAGCTAATCCCAGTACTGACTAAAACCACCCGGCTCAGAAAAGCAAAAAAAAAATCCGAAGCGAATGCAAAAGCAGAGCAAAAGTTCTCTAATACCCAGCTAACCAATAATGATATAATGAGTGTTTTCTTTGAATTTACATGGATTTTCTATACGGACAGCTTTCTCATGCGTTGGTTCTCCCTCTGCTTCTGTTCTGTATCCCGCAGTGTGCGAAGAGGACTGGCGCCGTTTGGTTGCTGCATCGGACAATCGCCTGCTGACGCCAACATTGTCCGGACTGTCACAGATACGCACACCCGCCAATGCACCATTGGGCGCACCTTTGATACTTAATCAACGCATGACCGTGCCCACAACAGCCGCCAGTATACTGTCCGCCCAGGCAGCGCCGACAGGTGCCTTCGATCAAACACACGGCATGATCTTTGCGCCGTATGGCGACTACGCGAATTATGCAGCACTGGCCGGCAACCCTTTGCTAACGGAATATGCTGATCATAGCGGTGGGTTGTTTGCTAGATAAACTTACATACTTAATACATACATACATATAAACAAACAAAAAACATACGTAAAATCTATATATCTACCAAATATGATTTTCGATATCAGCTCTAAATATTGATTCGATATACACTTTTTTTAACTATATATGCGCCATAACTGTTGACACAAGCACAAAAACATTCACTCACGCACACACACACACCATCTCAATATCGTATCACCTACTGAAATTACACCAAACAAACAAAAAAAGCAAACCACGTTAAATATGATTATCTAATAAGCCAGTTTATGAGGCGAGTCATCGATCAGTTGAGCCATTTTTTTCGTGTTATAAACCGCAAGCAATAATACTTAGGAACACTACTCACAAACACTTACCAAACACACACATTTGGGAGTTTTTTTTTAACGTTTGAAGAAAACTTAACAGAGCTGTTGTGAAAATATCTTCTTAAACATTAAGCAAACGCCCAGTTATACTTTCAATATCAGAGACAGAATTTTTTTTAAATTTAGATATATTAATATATTGCATTATTTTATTTAGATTGCGTATTATTTTGCATAATGATATTAATAGTTTTATTTTGTGCTTTAATTCAATTCCAAGCTTATTAACTACACAAGCGCATTTATTTTCTCTATAAATATACATATATATATACCCTTGCAGAGGGCCATTAAAGCATATGCTTCTACTCTGTTTGTCAGTCTGTTTCTCGGTTTTTAACCTTTATACTTCGTTACCAATTCTTTTCTTTCATTAGATCGCAGCGGATCTGTATACCCCAAAGTTTTCTGGACCAATTTCGAGTTTGTTAGATTTTAATGAATTTTGCTTAAGCAACATTTTTGTAAGGGTATATTGTGATTCTTCGGCAGGCCGAGGAGAGCGCTTTTAATGTTTTGATTTGATTATTATTTCTGCAGTTCCGTAAAGTATGCAACACAAATTATATAAGTGCACGCTTTTAACCCTTGGCATCGCCTGCTTTAATTTATTTATTCTGCATGCCTCAACATTCACAGCTAACGAGAAATTCTTAACACACTTATTTATATACTTTCTTTCTTATTGAATTGAATCCCTTATATTTGACAACAATAATTTTTTATCTGAATTCTACAATATGAACAAATATTTACAGTTGGTCGATATATGCATGCCGGCTCCGTCTTTTGAACTTTTTTTGTTTGAGTGCACCAAGACTTTATTGAAGTCCATAAATTGTTAGTTTTACTAGTTCCAGTTAAAAGCAGTCTGCCGTTGACAGTGCACAACACAAAGCAATCTTAAACATATTTAATTTTAGAAAACATACATGAAATATATATTTATTTAGCAACAACAAATACAAAAAAACGGCACAACAACAACAACAAAATACTCAAAAACAAAACTGCAAATGATAAACAAACCAACAAAAAAATACATAATAAATTATGATTATTGCTCGTCAAAAAGTTTTTGTTAGTTCAAAGGTCGCAAACATTTCTACAAACCACTGTTGCCAACCGTGTAAATAAGTGATTTTTAAGCGCTTGGACGTAGAATTGATTTTACTTTAACTTTTACTTTTTTTTCTGGGTGTGTTTTGAGCTGATTTTTTTAACCAATTGAAAATTTTCTACTTTTGAACATGAGTATATTCTAGTTGACAACAACAACAATTAAAATGCCAGCAAATGCGAGCGCAATTTGTTGGTTGTTGTTTGGGAACAATGAGTATTCTACTTACCATATATTACTTAAAGCCTTCAACTTAGTTGCTGAGTTATCTAGCTAGTTAAAGTAGTCTCTATGTTTTCTAGTTTTCTATATATATATATTTACATATACATACATATAAATTTTACGCTTAGGACTTTGAAATAACTGAAGTTATTTATTTGATTATATTTTATTGCGGTGTGGGTTGATGTTAATTTCATTTACAAACATATTTTTGTTGTGTTTTTTATTTTTCTATTTAAGTGCAATGTTAGCCAATAGCTTTTTAGGTTTTTTGTGTAGCAATTAAGCGCAGTATTTATGCACAAATGTACCTTACGACAAGTTCTAGTTTAAATACATTTGATTTTCCGTACCGTTTGAGTTTTCTTTCCAGCCAGTGCCATTTGGAGCAACATTTTAGCAACAGCCTCACGTTTCGTCGCATTTTAACACAAACATTATATCTAGAGTAGAATATGTATCTTATATTAATTAGATGGAGCCTTGAATCGAGTTGGTGCTTAAAAAAAAAACAACAAAAAGAACACATTTGTATAGACCTAAGTTAGTTGAGGGTTCAGTTCAGGCAGCCGTCCAACAATTTCTTGCACAACTAGTCAGCAAAAGGAAGCATCACAAGTTTGACAGAACACAGACACTGAGACAGACAGCTGGAAGAATGCTAAAGAACTACTACACTTAAAGTTATAAAGAACAGCATATAGTTGTTTAAATATTAATATGTTGTATGGCTAGTTTGAGCTGCTTAAAAATCACTTATTTCTGTTTATCTCGACGGGCATCATCCAGTATAACCAATCAAGAAGCAATCAAATACGACTCATTCCAAAGAAACAGAATTTAAATGTAAATCAACATATTTTTTAAATATATTTATATAAAAAGAAATTGGTAAAAAACAAAAACAGTGTCAGTGTGAAAAGAAAATTGTGTGCAACAAGAGCAATCGTAAATATATATATATACATATATATATATATATATACGTACATATATATTTTATTAGCTTATAAGTTTTGTAGACAATATACATACATACTTATTTGTATACATATACGTATGTGTATATTTATTTGCCTTGAATATATATATATATTTATATACCAATTATATATAACTTTATATGCACATATATATCTACATGAATCGTATCGTATATTTTAGTAGGCGCCCTTAAGCAGCAACGTCGTTTGGCAGCTAACAGAGAACACCCATATCAGCGTACAACGGTCGGAGTGCCAGCCAAGCCGGCGGGTTTCATTGAAATACAGTAAAAAGCACAGTAGCACAAAACAATAACAACAACAACAACGCAAATAAAACATTTTAAATCCAATTTTTTTTTTAATAAATTTTTTTCAAACTTTTTTTACACACACAAAAGAACGATGTTTGATATCGTTGCTCATTATGCAAACTTTTGCCCGGTATCACGTTTAAAAAACGGGCAACATTCAATTTAGTTCAATTATGCTAACGATTTTGTGTTTTGCATTCAACAACAAGTTTATTTTATTCTATTTTGTTTTCGGAAACTTGTTAAAAAAACTATTTAAAAAAAAAAAATAAGTAAAAATTGCTGCTGCTGTGTATATATACAATGAAATCCCGCCAGTCCAGTTGGCCAGGCCGGTCTGTGCAGCTCCGTAACTCAGTTAACTCAGTCCAATAAATAAATCAAGCGCCTCACAGGTTAGTTGTGTTTCTACTCATCTATAAAATTGTTTTAATTTACTTTTATTTGTTTCCCATGGACTGCAGCTGTCATTTACCCAAATAATTAAATGCTAGCTGCATTCCATTTGCGAGTTTTTTCTTTCATTTACCAAAACTCACAAAAAAAAAACAAAAATGAAAATAAAAATCAAACACATCAGAACAGACACATGCCGAAAATACAAATATATATATATTTATATATACAAAGTGCAATAGAAACAGGAAAGTCGCTTTAAGCTGCTTAATTTAAAAAACAAAGTTGTTTTTATATATTTTTTTTGTTAGTTTATTTTATTTCTTTGTTGACGACGTTGACTTGTGCCTTTGAGGTTTTACAAAAACAAAAAAAAAAATAAAAATTAGAGAAAAAAAATATTATGGTAAGAAATTCGAATATCAATCAATTTCTACTGCAAACTCGAAAGCAAAAAGCAATTTAGTACTTTTTTTGTATTACTTTTTCTTAAGCCATATATAATTATTATTATTATACATTATTATTATTATCTATAAACTATGAATTATGAATTTTATATGTGTATTTAGAATGTAAGGCCCTTTTAGTCTGTAAACGTTTACCTTGTATATCATTTAAATGTATGTTGCAATTGAACCCAAATTGTGTACCAGAATAAAGATCAATGACTTTTGTTGAAGTGCAACCCAAACACAGAAAACAAAAAAAAAAACCGTATTTCTTATGATTTCACTTCAATTAAATGTGCCAGAATGCTGTAAGCATTCGAGCAACTTTTTCCAGTCGTTTAAAACTAATGCTTTCTGAATTTAACCAAAACCAAAAAAAAAATTACTTCTACGTCTCACATAACTCATTGATCACCACAGCCAAAAAAAAAGTACATAATATAGAAAATGATAAAAAAAAAAATCATTAAAAACACTAAACTTTTTGTATGCAACTTTAAGAATTTAACTTTAGTTTGTAAGCTCTCTCTGTGTAAACGCACACACACACACACTCGTAGCCAGCGTGGGGCCTGAAGTACTACTACCACTTAATACTACCACACACACACTACTATACTACTATTACCAAACAACAAAGACCACAGCCACCACTAGCACATTCCACGTCCGGGGCGCAACTCTATGCTTAACGTCTGTATCACCTTCCACCTCTCTATACTCGTACATAATACATAATACACAAAACCACATAAAGAACATTTAGTATTAATTAATTAATTAATAAATAATAGTCATGTCGCGTCGAAGAACAGTAATACTTACCACGTACATTTACAATAAATACATACATAATAATAATAATAATAATATAAATATTATAATATAATTGATGTGTGTTTAACAAAAGACTTAAACTTTAAGCTTAATTGGTTCTGGTATCAGTAATATCTCTTTCTTTATAGTTTAGTAAGATACAATATATACTTGTGTAACGTTCTATAAAATTGCATATGCATTTGCTTACAAACTCCTGTAATACGCACACAACCACAACAACACACATACATTAAATCTACAAAAACAAAACAATTACTAAATTGAATCTAATGCCATGCTCAAGAAT
Organism: Scaptomyza reducta; assembly: GCA_035044485.1. Classification (NCBI taxonomy): domain Eukaryota; kingdom Metazoa; phylum Arthropoda; class Insecta; order Diptera; family Drosophilidae; genus Scaptomyza; species Scaptomyza reducta. The sequence goes on from JAWNNV010000490.1 coordinate 334,908, forward strand.
GTCGGATAATGATTATTTTTTAACTCGTGATATGCACATAAATAAAACTCCCTTTTGGCTAATGCTAAAAACAAAAAACACACATTTATTATGTAAAGAAAAAAAAAGGAAACCAAATTGTAAATAACGCTTTACCTTGGCATTTTTTGAACAAAATTACAGTTATGATTTTAAAACAATTGACAGCCAATGCACTTGCAATTTTATTTTTCTCTCTAATCTTGAAATTTGATACTCTATTTACATATGTAAAAAAAAACAAACCATATAAATATCAAATGATATGTGATGTAATATTATTGCTAATTTTAACTAACCAAAGGCCAAGTTAACTAAACAAAGAAAAAAAATATAAAAAAACATAAAACCAAAAGCAAAACTAGTAATTAAATTAATTGAATTTTTACGTTTTGTAAATTACTCGAGAAAATTCCTGAAACGTTTTAAATAACCATTAAATGTTTCTTTAATAACGTATTAAACAAGTTTTGACATTTACAAATCCATACCTATTTTTTATATATATACATTTTTGCACTATCTAAGATTTTTACTACGTATGTGTTTGACCTATTTTCTCAACTTGAATGTTGTTTTTAAAGAACAAACGCTTTTATTTTTCTCTTCATTTTATTTATATTTTTAAAAACAACATTTTTTTTTTTTTTTGTATATTGGATAAAAAAAAGTTACTAAAAGTCTGTGAGCTATTGAAATCTTGGCCTGCATGTTGTGTGCCCTGCTCTTTATTATTTATTCTGACTGTTCATACATACATATATATATATATATATATATATGTCAGCTTTCATTTAGTAACTTTATGTGCTCATAATTCGCATATTAAAACTTCAATGTTATATAAGAGAAATGAAACAAACAAAACATATAACTAATCTGCTAACCATTTAATAAAACTCAATTTCCATTTCTATGACTCTTTTTTTTATTTACATGCTAACCAAAATATATAAAAAAAAAACCAAAATATAAAATCCAAAATCTACCAACAACAACACATCTAAAATACACATCAACAATGCATTTTAATCAAAAAAAACCCACAAAATCCACCATAAAAAAACCTGCCACCGCTACGTTAGAAGACCAAGACTTTGGGACACAGCCAGGAAGCAGCAGCAAGAGATTTGCATATGATGTACAGAGATCACAATGCAGCAGTCGCAACAGCAGCATCATCACAACAACAACAACAACAACAACAGCAGCAGGATCAGGTGCAACAGGCGCAGTGTGGCGGTGGCAATAACCGTGCATTGTGAATGGAATGTGAAATGATTGTTAATAGCAAGTAGAGCAACACTTTGTCACTGACAACAACTAAAACAACACACGCACACACACATTTGTTGCAACTCTCTCAGCAATGCATCCAAGCAACAAGTGCAACTTGTGCACGACAACAACACCAACAACAAACATGAAGAAAATAATGTATTGAATTTTGTGGCCATTTTTGTTGCGTTTTGCTCGCCAGCAACAACAAAACAAAACAAAACAAACAAACAATTACAATATAAAAACAAATCAAACATAGTTTCTAGCTTAAATTAAAATATCGATAATAATAACGCACTATAGAGCATAGTAAAAAACAAAAATATGCAAAAAAAGTTCAGCGAACAAACATTACTTAATTAAAATGCAGCGGCATGCATACAAATCAGTTAGTGTGTCTTTATCTATATATGCCATTAGAGCCATTAGTTTTTTTTATATATTTTTGAAAACAAAACGAAAGAATATCATACAATATATATTTTACAGAATCTCATACAGAAACTGCAAAGCGTTTTTTTATCACATTTTTTCTCTAACGCGAAGAAGAATCTTTTTTATAGTTTGTAAGTTTAAACAATTGCTTCACATGTGTTATAGCTAAAGCGTACACACATACACACACACGCACACATCCACTCACTATTTGCAACATTATAGGTTGCACGATATATTTATCATATTCGAGAATATTATATTTTGTTAAATTGACGCAAATTCTTGTTAATGAAGTATTTCGATTATGATTATGTTATATACTATACACACATACACGCACACATAAATATTAGGTTTATATATATATATATAAAGAATATATATAAATCGCGACGCGTTTTTGTGCATAAAAATTGAGTTGATGCAAAAAAATCGCGTGTGCTAATTAATTGATACATTTAAAATAATACAAAATACAATTTACAGCCATATTTAGTTAATGAAAAACATAAATAACGAATATCATGCATTAATAATGTACAAGCTAAACATAAATAAATGTTAAATTTAATATTAATGTTGAGCTCAAGCACAATGTATTATACACAAAATAAATAATAATAAAAAAAAAATAACAACATGATTTAAAAGATGTTTGAATACATAAAATTTTTGATCAGAAAATAAATCTAAAACAAAATTCTTTAATTTCAAATATATGTAAGAAGTCAACAATTTTTATAAATATATTTAAAAAAAATAAAATAAACACGATATTAAAAACTTGCTTATAAATGTTTATCAATTAGCAGCTATTGAACATAACAGATATGCAATAAAAAGCAGAAAATATCAAATCAAATAAAAATTGCATTTAAATTATGGTACAAAAGAAAAGAAACTACATTATTTTAAATTAAAGAATTTTTTGATCGACAATGCAGCTCAGCTTGAGATGAAGCCAACAATAAATTATGATTACGATTAAAAACCAATTGAAACAAATATGTAATTAGTGTGCCTTTCAAACATTGCATCTAAGTTAAATGATAAATTAATTAATAGTGGCACATATCAAAAAAAAAAAAGGAAAATGAAAAAAATTAAATGCCAAAATCGTTGGCTAAGGCAGCAGCAGCCCATACAGATTGAAATTATAATACGAAACATACTCATGCTTACAAAAAATTAAATAATTGTACTATCTTAAATAATATATATTTATGTTAGTAACGGCAATCGTGCAATCGTAGCAATGAGCACCGCCAAAATTATCAAGTCTTTTGGTGTGCTGGCTGAAAATATATAAAAACAGATAAACATTTCGATTGATATAATTGATTTCGTGTTCGATATCGAAATTGAATTAAATTGATGATTTTAAGTAACTTAATAAAACAACAAAAAAAAAACTATGAATCGAAAAATGCATAGAAATAATTTTTAGCACATGGCATATACTATATTGAATGTTGTATGTTTATTGTGTTGTTATGGGGAAACATTTATTTTAAACAATATTCGTTCATTCAACAACAACATACTATACTATATATGGTACAATATAAATTACATAAACATTGCGAAATTCATTGAATTCTTGCAAAATCTATCCACATATGTTCAAATAATAAATATATAAACTATATATACGCAACTGTAACAAACAACAAACTAAATTATGTACAAGTTTTTACATAAAATAAATGTTTATAAAAAAAAACAAATATAAATGTTTCAATTGGTTTCTATCCAGAGTGCAATAAATACAGCTTTTTAAGCCTACGCACACAATGTGAAATATAAAAACCATTTTATTGGTTGCATAACGTACAACAATAAGGAGAATCCGATGGGATAGGTGCATGGCACGTGCATCGTGGTACGGCAGATTGGATGCCTGCAGCAATGCCAGTTTCGAATAACAAACCAATGAGCAACAAGGTCATACTTCTAATTGCGTACATTGTTAGCTTTGTTATGGATTTCCCAGGAATCATAGTCTGCACTGGAAGGACAATGGAACTTTTATTAGCCCAAAAATTGTTGGCCGCATTGTCATCAAATATGTGGCAAGAACAAAACATCAAAAATCTATTGCTTGTGAGCGAAAAGAAAGCTAGGTCGAAAAAAGCAATGAATCGGTTAGTATGACTTTATTTCAGAACTGTGTGTATGTAAGTAATATATCTGTAATCTTAGATTGGATTGTTCAAGTGTCTTACATACGATTTGTTCGATTTAATTAATTGTGCTTTGAATTGAATGTAATTCATTCAATATATAAAAGGTAATCTACCATTTCAAAGCTAAAGAGTCGAACGTACTTCATACATTCAATACTTAAGGCACTTTCTTATTTTGGCTTAAGGGGTAAAATCCGACAACAATAAAAAAGCTAATTGTTATCGACACTGTAGACTCAGACATTCGAGTATATTAACGTATATGAATACTCAATTATGCGACAGGCTTCTTAACATATCAGCAACAAGGACACTGGGTTCCCTTTATTATTGTAAACAAAGCGAAGAACACGTGCAGCGGCGTAAGGCGCATGTGCTGTAGTTAACAGCGATTTAACAGCATGCTGTTGGGCTGTAATAAAAGCAGTAATCATCGGGAAAACCGGCTCAGTTCATTGGTAACAGGGGTCTTGCAAGGACCAAAAGTGTGCGCAAAGTCGCAGCAGTCAGCAGAAGTAGTTGGATTTAATAGCGTTACGTAGCAACAAGTGTAAATAAGTCAAGTTGGTTGATAATGTGTGATGTTAAGTTATTTGTGACCGTCTACGGTTTTTGTGCGCTTCTTGTTGCCATGGCAGACACACAAAATGAATCCCACCATCAGCAGCCGCCTTCTTTGGCTCATGTGGATAAATGTGGCAACACTCAAAAAATGGTCGACGAATGTTTTAAGGATTTGCCGCCACACCTAATGGAGTTTCTACAGAACACGAAGAATGTCATAAGCAAGCAGGATATCATTGCCAAGTGCACGTAAGTCTCGCCAAAAATATAAAGCTCTCAAACATTACCAAAGTGAAGTGCCTTTTAAGCGCGTGAGTGGCGCTGTAAATAAATCACCTGGCCATGCAGCATAAAAGGGAATACCCACCAAGATGTTGTATAAATTATTGATCACCCATAAGATATGGCGTGGACAGAAATTGGGGTCACTGTAAAGATGCTTACAGTTCATAATTAATAAGTGTAATTAATGCAGGGGACTTGAGCGTTATGGACAAAGTCTTTTTGCAGATTTTTTCAAAGGGTTTTCCATCTTCTTCGACAATTTTGATTCAATTAAATCCATGCCCAAGCATCGCGAAACAACACTGAACAACAAAGTGCAAAGTAAACAAAAACTTTTTAAGTAACTTTCTTGAGCATTTTTAATAAAAATAATTTTAGCCGATGTGTTTGCAAAGTTTGCAGCGTAAATTGATAACAAATTAAAATGAAAACTTAGATCAATAAAAAAAGTAAGAAGGCTCTAGTCGAGAAATCCCGACTAGACTATACCCTGAACCCTATACTTATACTTTACGTGTACAGTCAGTGCTTGTAAGTATGCGTGTGTGTACGCGGATAGTGCATACTTTCTTAGCTTCGATGCTCCATATCTCCGGTGTTTCTCAACAGATTTCAATAAAGTATTCACAGATTGTCATTATTTCGTGTAATGTTTTAAACTGATTTTCACAGTTTTCCAAATTCAAGATTTTGTTGTTATCGATTACATGTGTATATCGGAATCGGAAAGAGTTATCGAAATTTTTAACCAAACTTGTACTGCCTAGGGATTAGGCGAGTTTATGTACCAAATCTGGAGTTTCTATCTATTATAGTCTCTGAGATCGACGCGTTCATACATACGGACGGATATGGCTATATCGACCCGGCTGTTGATGCTTATCAAGAATATATATACTTTATGTGGTCGGAGATGCTTCCTTCTGCCTGTTACATGCTTTTGCACAAAACCATAACCTTTTTACCCATTTGTAATGGGTTTTGGGTATAAAAAGAGTTGCTCCTAAACAAATATGCTAAAAGTTAATTGGACATAGCAGGCAATAAAGTAAAAACATACTATCAAATTTTTTGTTGTAAAGTGTGTAAGTTATCAATATCCTCTTTTTCAGTGTTTTCAATCGCGGTATGAGATGCTTTGATGCCTATGCAGCACGATGTCTGCAAACCCGAAAGCTTATACTGTATAAAAATAATGTTGATGGAGCACGCAAGTTTTTCAATAAATTTTGTACCGATGAGGATTTTCAACGAGGTAAGGCAGTTATTTAGTTGTAGTTGTTAGTAAAACCTACCACATTAATTTTTGTAAACTTTCAAATCTCAACTTTGTATAAACATAAATTAACAAAGGATTTAGCTATATTTCGTACAGGTTTTGAATGCTGTATCAATTTTCATAAAGTGGGCACAAAATGTTAATTAATTTCACTGGTCCCGAAAACCACAACAACAGGAGCCAACAGACGTCCTTGGCCAACACAGCACGTTGTTGTGGGCTTTATCAATACAATAAAGTATTTTAGGGTCCGAAAATAATGTTATGCGTCAGATATTTCGTGGGTTACATTAAATACCATGCTGGCAAGGTTATTCAAATTTAAGTACTCGTGATGAAATTTCAAATTGAAAGCTTTTAATGATGGTGAACCATTGAAAAACAAATTTCTAACGAGAGGAAAACAAAGTTATTATTAGCATATTAGCAGTATGTATTTAATTAGTGTATAATTAAATGTTGTACTTTTTTTGATTTGCCGTAGCTTAGCTTAATGATGATTAATGACGGCACGTATCAATTGCAGATTATCTGCGTCACAAGGATTGCTTCGCATACATACAGGAAGATTGGATAAGCTGTACGAATGAATTTGAAAACATACTCACGGATGAATTTCACGACACCAACCGCAATGCCAGCGACAAATTCATGGAATTCTGCTGGTAAGCATCTGTCGAACTTGTGCTTTCTGATTTCCCATTAAAATGTCAAATCACAATCCGCATGGATAAATAATAAATGCTGGTCATTTGCTTGCAGCGCCCGTTATGCGTACGAGAATTGCATCTACAATAGTGCACGCTACAAATGCTATCAAAACTCGGCGGAGTTTGCACGAGAAACTGCGAAGATGTTATCGGATGAGAAGCACTTTACCAACTGTCGGGAGCTGGAGCATATCTGTGCGAATGCGGTGCGCATCGCCTGGATTCGAAGTAGCCTATTGCCTCTGGTACTGGTGCTGGCACTGCGATTTGTGGAGTATATCGTTCGACAATAAATTGGCAACGTTCTTGGTTGGTTGTGTGGTGTTGGTTGTCCAAAATTGAAAATGCATGGCATTGATTAGGGGCGTGTACTGGGTCGGACAGCGACACTTGCTAGACTTTAAGTTGGATATTAACCATTTCTGTGTATATTTGTGTGTTTAATAAAGTTTACTTTAGATGTGGAAAACTTACCAAAGTGGTTAGTTAAGTGCATATGAGTTTATTTCAAGATAAGTTAAATCGGTCACTCGTTTTGAATTTCTTCAAGCTTTCAAAGTTTTTTTTTTTTTGATGTCTTAACAATTTTGTTTGGTTCTTATTTCTTTTTCCCAGTCATTTGACGTCTGACGCAAACTTTTTGCCTAGAAAAACTGAATGCCTGCCAGATGCACAGACTTAAGCCGACAAATTTTTGTTCATAGACCGAATACATACACATACAATAAAAAAACTGTATAAGTTTGCCTTGAGATATCTTGTTTATGTATATATGTTTATATGTTTTTCTTGGCGTATTTAAACTCATCCCAAGCAACTACACTTTACCCGTTAAATAAAAGTTCAATATTTTGCCACCTTTTTTGCTTTCAATGGAGATCGATATTACTTTAGGTCGTGTTGCCTTCAATAATCTTGCAAGTCAACACTAATAGTTTTTGCTTCGCACTCCTTTCACATGACAAATGCAGCACTTATGTTTCCCTTGTTCTCCTCCTCGTATTTTATTTGCGTCTCAAAAAAATGGTAATAATGCAAGAGAAAGCGCCAATTTAAAACACGTTCGAGACATTTATTTCTTACAGGTACAATTGCAAATTGCTCACATGGTGCAAAAACAATAGTTGCATTCTAGTTGCCTTGATTTTTTTTACTCTGCAGTTAGTAAATTTATTGAAGAACATATGCCACATCGGAAAAAGTGCGGAAGCGCTTTCAGAAGAATCGCTCCGGGGAGCGAGGTGGCTATAGATTCAAGGGTAGAAGGTAAGATTTTATTGTTGCCTATGAAATATTTATATTACATTTGAAATTCTGCGAATTCCGCGCAGCAGCGCCAGAGAACCCTGAACTTATTTAATTCAAAACTCAAATTTATGCAGAAATATTAACTTCATATACCGCATAGAAGTATGCAATGATTTTAGTTGAAACGAATTCTTGCACATGTATTCCATGCATTAATTGTCGCTCAAAATCTCGAATGATTCGATATTGTATAAAGAATATGGTCATGCTTTTTATTTGTATCCCTAAAAGTATTCCACTGTTTTTTAAATTGGTTTACTTGCGTATGGATGAACTGCTGTTATAAATAAGGAAAGAAAAATATAAAATCTATAAGGAGGGAGGCCCATTGTTGTAAAACTTTAATATTACCAAAGCTAAAAAAATCAAAAAGGTCCAGTTTTTCCAAGAAGCTGTTTTAACTAAAATCATTGCATAATTCTAGGAGGTATATTAAAGTCAATTTGTGCATAAATTCATGTTTTGAATTAATTAACAAATATTTCATTTAATTTAGCTTAAACAGACAAACAATGAATATTGAGGACAAAATTGAATTCATTAATATAATTTTCATAACAATAATTTATTTCCAAACACTATACTTAGAGTTTTTGACATTTAAGTTATTCTTGTATTTCATTTTTGAACAAACACATATTATTGTTGTCATTGTTTAAAAAAGCCAATCAAAACAGCACAAATTTATCATTTGGAAAAAAAGAAGCGCTAACGTACCTTCAACTACAATAGATTGGTAACAATTCAAACGAATTTCCTTTTCAGGCATATTTAATGTCATTGAGAAAAAAGTTGTCGAGCAAAAAAATGTTTAATAATATTTTTTATTTGTATTTTCAATGGAACCATGCATGCATACATATGCATTGTTGTGAACGCTTTGTATTCACTCTGAAAACTATTCAACCTGACAGCCAAATCACATACATATAACTATGAATGAGTGAGAAATTGAAATATTTCTGTCCCTTTATGTTGGTAAATTTGGTGAAAGTAAATATATTTGTTATTGCACAAAGTATTCAATATGCAAAGGAATATTATATCAAATTTAACTAAGCAAATGTAGAAGCCAGAAATAAAACATTTACATAATGTAATGTAATTAAATATAAATAGAACAACAAGAAGCTTGAATTCTTGGAATTGTATGCTCAATTTATCAAATACATCCTTTATTTTATAGTTATGCAAGTTTAATTTAATTTGTAAAGAAGCTGTTTAACATCAATTCGGGCGATTCTTGGTAAATACTGTTGAAAATAGACCAACTATAATAAGAAGACATTTAAGTGAAATAACAACTTTTCGAATGGCAACAAAAACTCAGCAATAAAATAAAGCAAGCTTAACAAGTTTCTGTATAAAAAGTAAGAGGCAAAACAAAATATATACGCAGTTTGTTGAAGCATCTTTGAAGCTTTGGACGAACTTAAACAGAAAAAGCCAGCTAATAGAAATATTGCAATCATTCCAAAGCGCCCATAATAAATGCATTTCAAACACACACTTAAATGTGACTTTCAATAAAAGTTTCATAAATATGAAATGTAATAAAGAGCAGTTACACAAAGTGAACACATAGGAAATCATAAAAAAAAATTGCCATCTGTGATCTTAAGAAGATTTGTATGATTGCCAAAATAGAATACAGACAAATTGATTACAACAACTGATAAGAAAAAGCTTGCATATCTCGTACTCTATAACAAAGTCTTAAAACGAGCATCTGCTAACACACAGACTTGTGTGTTATTTTTTAAAAGTTTCTGAAGTTTATGGCCAATTTATTTTTATGAGCTTTGTGATGACAAATGAATGAACTTAAATCTGAATTGCAAATCGTGAGAAACGCAGTTTTTATGTCAGCTCTGAGAGAACAATTAACTCGGGAACTGCCCCAGCTTATGGAACAGAATTTAACATGGCTGAAAACGAAACAGTTGAAATTTGCGTCTTAACTTAAACGCATATACAAATCTTGTTTTTGAAACAAACTTTGTGTTATGCTTTTTACGGTCATGTAAAATTGGAAAAGTTCTAGTGGCATTGTAGTGCCCACAGTGCGTATGAACAATCACTTTAAAAGCTTACTCAAAAACATGGTTTTTTTGTATATAGTTTTTATTTTTTTGAAATACTTAACTGCGTTTAGAAGCTTATGATTTGCGACGGCCCATCATCGTAACCGCCGCCACCTCCTCTACCGCCGTATCCCCTCTGAGGTCCAAAGTTGCCAGAGTAAACCGGACGTCCAGAACCAGCTCCAGAATCGTAGTACCCGTTACCACCACCACCACCACCACGACCACCACCAGCACCGTTGTTAGCTGTGTAAATTCCTGGTCCTTGACCACCGGGCGGATTACCTGGGAATATGGTTAGTTATTTGTTATTGTTTTATGTCGACCCGTGTCATATTTGCGTTCCAAGCCCTTACAATCATAACATCCGCCACCAATGTAGACAGCCGCCTCCGACATTGCCAGTGCGCTCAGCATGCAAACCGCAAAAACCACACTAAAATTACCCATACTGCAGTTGCTGTTCCGCTTAGTTGTTGGTGTTGAAAGATGCCAAACGGGTCTGGCTGGTCGCCGCAGTCAGTTGTGACTTTTATACATCGATCGAACGTTGTGTGTGTTTTTGTTTGTTAGCAATTTCATGAACACCTTATCGCTTACACTCGTGCACAGATAGAAGTGCAATGAATACGTATATAAGCGTCAAATATTAATCAAGTCGGGGAAATGCCCAGACTTAAACATACATCTTTGTATACTCTCTGTGACGGTATGCGTTCGTTTTGCTGACAATAATAGAAACAATAATAGAAAAAAAAAACTGAAAACAATATTTCTGGTCGCCAGCATACGCTTTACACTACGTCGCGTGGTTGAGTGCCGACTAAATGAATGTTCTGACAGTCACGACAATTGTATAAAAAAAAAGAACATACGTAAACTTTTTATTTTATCAGGTTTCGTTTGAGCTGCAATAATCATTCATGTTCATAAACAATGATTTGCAATAATTACGAGGATTAATTATGTTAATTCATTTTTAAGCTGAATTTTATATTTTTGTTTTTGATTCGTTCTATTCGTGGGTGTGTCGATGTTGTTGTCGTGCCTTTGTGTGAAGATAATTAAATAGTTATTTGTGAGTTGGGATTTGCCCAGTTAACGCTTTAATAAATGTTTATATTGCAAAATTGCACCGATTGATTTTCGCTATAAAATATATATAATTTGGCTAAATGAATCTTCTTCCAAGAACAAATATTGACTCTAAGATTTTTCATTCAACTATGAAAATCGTGTTGTATATTATACAATTATGGGTAGCGCATTATATAGCCGGTGTGTTGTCATTATTACTGAATTGAGTGCCGCATATTGAACTGCTAGCGATAAATGATATTATATATGTAAATCGTTTCTGATTTAAATGGCATATATAAAAACTGTTTAATCGCTTCAAGATCGTCTAGTTGACTGCTGCCAAGATGAAGTACTTGACGTGTTTGTTGCTCTTGTGCGGACTGATGCCGGCTTTGATCAGCGGTAAACAATCAAGGAGATTATTTTTTTCTAATTGATACTAATCAACCGCATGACGTATACTCAATTTACAGCTTATCCCAGCACAGTGGTTGTAAATGGCGTTTGTTTAACGTGTAAGTAAAAGTTGCATTCTTGCTGTCAATCTCGAAGCACTCAATCTCGAAGAACTGCCTCAATAGGTCCCAATCCAAACGGCGAACCGGTATACATTAATGGCCAGGAGTATCGCAGTTTTTCAGGCTCTAACAGCAATGTGATACTCGATCGTCCGGGCTACAGCAACAATGGACGTGGAACGGTTTATAGACGTGGTGGCAACACTGTCATCAATGGCCGCTGTGAGCTATGCAATGTGGATATTTAAAAGCTTGTTAACAACTTTTAGTTGAGTTCATTTTTCATATCTACAAAAATATTCCTTAAAGCATTAAAAATACTTAACGATTCCTGTTGCCATTCAACAACTGTGGAAAACGCTTTAATTATTTGCCGCCAGTGTAAACACAATAAAATATGAAAACGTTTCAAGTGAAATACTATATCCGTTTTACTCACCCTTATAGTATGTATAGTTACATATACAGTTATCTTTCCATACACTTCATTCGCACAAATTGTTGTTGGCCCACAAATTTTTTTTAAGCAGGTAACAAAGGCAATCTTTGGTGTTTTTTTACTGGAGTAGCTTTATCGGTTGAATTGGCTGCCTTTGTGTGTGTGTGTGTGTGTGTGTGTGTGTGTGTGTATACAGCATTTTCACTGCCATCGTTATTTGTGAACAAATAAAAATGTTTCCTTCATAGGCAGACGAATTGGATATACTCTGTGTACCCGAAGTTTGGTATGGATGAATAATATGAAAGCATAATATACCTCATTACACTTTGAACACAGAGTACTTTCCACATGCTACCAAATATTAACAAGATAATAATAAAATGGAGAAAAATTCGAATAAAGGGAGCCCGGTTAAGGCAATTGGTTTTGAAATGTTGAAAGTGTCGCAACGCAATTGAGATGTAACAAAAGCAGAATCAGACGTAAAAGGATGTCAGCACAAATATATTTAGTTGAAACTTATATGTTTTGGTAGTCACACATAAACACATATACGAAAATACACGCATCTTCACACGAATACATTCAGTTGGCACGCAATCAAGTGCAATAAGTAAGCGTTCTAACTCGATTCAAACACGGTTCGCGTATAACAGTGCGTATGATTAATGAAGTTACGTAACGTAATGTGTATATGTTATAAGGTTTAAATCTGCTACTAACCATTATTACAAAGTGGTTAACGTGCATCCAATATGAATTTCCTATTATCATCTTTTCTTATTAATTCTGTAAATTTAATTAACAATTTCTCTTTGAGCAAATTAATCTGCTAAAAAAGTGCCTGTGGCTGGCAGTTGGTTACCAAAGCAAATTAAGTTTTAATTACTTTTGCTTGCTTTTGATACTGTTTGTAATTATTAATTATATAATGCCTCTGTATGCAGCACAATGTTGCATTTTGCAATTTGATTGGCTTCGGCCAACGCAGTTTGTCACAAATTTCATTTTTCTTTTCTTGTTCGTCGTAATTTCTGTTATATGTATTTTGACGTTCGCTTGGGTAACGTTTTAAAGTTCGCAGATTTTTGGTATGAATTTCTTTTCTGTTCGGAATTTTACTGATTTTTTTTTTGCCACTTCATTTTGTATTGAGTTTAGTATATATGTATGTGTGTATGAATGTAGTAGATTAATGTTAATACCGTCACGTTTCGGGACATCGTTTTCCTGCTGAGAACTCAATTTAATTTAATACAATAATACAGTTGGAAATGTATTTCAAATGATTAATTTATTGCCATTCGATGAGTACAAATATTTGTATTGAAGTTTCGGTTAATTTTTTTTTCTTGAGCGCCACGTGCCTTGGATATTTAACATGCAGATGACAGCATTCTAATAGGTATGAAAGCTAAATTTTGTATTTCATTTGATTTCGATGACTTCTGTGAAACGCACAATGATGATTTTGGCATATGTTTGATATTTCTTAAGAATTCCAAAAAATGTCTATACACACGGGCTTGAATGTAAATTGAACGTTAATGAGAAATATATAGAACCGGTTGTCTGTGAAAAGATAACTGAAACAGGAGTGGTAAGCAATTATATTTAAAATTACATAACCTTTAAGCTTGGCAAATATTTTGTAACCGAATACCCCATTAAAAACGAAAACCTTTTACTGCTTTAAACTTTTAAATAGTTGTTGTCCAACATATCCATAGAGACAATACACAGACAATACAACATTTCCTATCTGACTCAAATAAAAAGATTCGTCCAAATTGTTTTGCTATCGGTTAACAACAATAAAATTGATATATATATTATTTTATACAAATAAGCCTACAAGAACACAATGTTTCACTGTTTATCATAAACAACAGAGTTACAGAAAGGATATTTTTGGTTTGTGGCGAAGCGTAAGGATTTGCAGGAGATACCTCCATTTCTGTTAAGTACAAAGGTTTTTTAAACAGAATTTTTAATAATGTTTCACATTTAAATCTATTTAAATAAAGTATTGCCTTTTTGTACCCTGAACCCAGGACATAGGCTCGCCTAATCCCTACGCAGTAAAAGTTTATTTCACAATTTCGATAACTCTTTCCGTTTCCGATATACATATGTGATCGATAACAACAAAATCTTGTATTTGAAAAACTTTGTGATGCAGTTTAAAACATTAGACGAAATAATGACAATCTGTGAAATTTTATTGAAATCAATCGAGAAACACTGGAGATATGGAGCATTGAAGTTAAGAAAGTATGCACATTACGCATATACTCACACATGCTTACAAGCACTGGCTGTACGCGTAAAGTATAGGGTTCAGGGTATAGTCTAGTCGGGATTTCTCGACTAGAGCCATCTTACTTGTTTTAATTTACAATTCATTCCCCTGTGATTTAAGCTGTGGAAATTGTTTGCTCTTCCGTTCGGAAGCAAACTTTGACAAGTGCCTCGCTAAATTTGTTAACGGTGGAGTGGACACTTGCTTTGCAGCTATGTTTGCTTTGACCAATAAATATGTATATAAAATGTTTCTCAACAGCTTTCACTCAACCATTTGGTGTTGTGTTTTCAAAGCAAACATTCTTCAAGCTCTGTGTTTTTGGCATCGTTTTCTATATTTAGATTTGTGTTTGTCTCAGGTTGGCGGCGGTTTCGTAGATTTTGCTGCGGAAAGCCTTAGGGTAAGTACTTTTGTTTGCCAACGCGTTGAAGCTTAATGAAATAAATTGTTCACAAAATTAAAAAAAAAGTGTTTAGCCTGAGCTTAAAAAATTGAGCAATCGAAGTGAATATTATTTAATAAATCAATTTTGAGTTTTTTTTTAGCCCATATCCACTGTCTGCTGCATTATTTGTTAAAGTATTAAAGGATGATTTGAAAACAAAAAGAAAAAAAGCTGCGTTCAAGTGAGTTTAATGTCCGTTATACCATAAACAAAGTCAGGAAGCTTTTTTAATTATCTTAGCTACATAAAATATTTTGCTTATTAAAGTTAATTTTCTTTGAGCAGCTTTCCTCCTTTTATTTTATGTTGGCCCTGCTCAAATATTTGGCCGACTGAGCATTCCTTACAGTTCCATTCATTCCTCATAAGGAACAAAGCTTCCCTCTCAGACAATCTGGACAGAGGTCATGTCTGAAGTGTAAACATCCTAATAACTAACGGCAGATTTTAGTGCCTATAATCTTAAGCTTAAGGGTTTCGTTAAGTTTGTCAATTAACGTTAAATAAACCAAGTACTCAAATGTCTGAGCAAGCATTTTTGTTACCTACAAAATGTTTATATTCAGGCAATATTGAGTACAATGAAAGGACGAAAGGTGTTTAAGCTTCCTTTCCTTCTTTCTTCCTTTTTTCCGTTACCGATGTTTAGTGTTCTGGTTAATATATAATTAACACTATAGTTTTGGCGACATCCCCATTAATCTGTGGCAAGAACAGCAGCAGCATACTATTGAGTATATCTAGTTAAGTATGATGTGCTGTGTATCCTTGCGCCAATACAATTATGTGAAAGTTGCACATGAATATTTTGTCAAACAACAACTAGCTTTCTACTTCAAGTTTATTACGTTTTTAATTTGTTGTTAAAAAGGAATACACACACACAGAAAAACCCAGTTATTCTGCATATTACGTATACGCAGAAGAATCCTATGTGCGAGTTTCGCTTACTGTTTACGGTCAATAAACAGTGAGTGTGTGCTGCCAGTGACCTAGACAGACACAGAAAGATAGACGCTCGTCATTTCAAACTAAAAGCTGCTTAGTCATAATATATAATGTGCCAAAGCCAACGATGTTCAAATAAATCAATAGGTTTCGTTGACCACTGCATCAAACATTTATTTACATGAGAGATACCCTGATTTGATATATGTAAATATTATGCGCGTTCAACGGCATGCTAAATATCCTGGCATTGAACTTGTATTGAGACCGAGGGTGAATGGCGTGTACAGATAAAACAAACAAGATTTAGCCAGGTGCACTCAGCAGACAAATTTGTCTGCACATGCTTAACTTCATTATGGTGTATAATGTCATAACGACAAGAAGGGAAAGCTTGCTTTCATTGACTACAAAATACTCTCTGCTATACATATTTCATTTGTCGCTTTCATTCATAGCGACAAATGGTAAACTCATCGTAACAGCCGCATATATTTATAGCAACAGCAAGTTGTATATCTTTTAATGTATTTCTTAAGCGTAATTGAAATTTTCCTTCTTTATTAATGGTATCAGCAACTCGATTTGTATACTGTGCTTTCTTGGTATTAATACCAATTTTAAAAATAACTTTTACATCTTAAGTTTAGTTTGCGTCGTTTAAACTTTTGAACTTTTCATTTAAGTTTTGCATTTTGTCCAAGCTTTTCCCTATACTTTATCTCTCCGAACTAATTGAATGTAGTTTGTACCAAACTACAGACGACAAACTTGCTTCCTTTGGTGTGACATTCGACTGCAACGTCAATAAAATTACAACGTCAGCCGTATTACCACTTTACGATACACAAGACGCTAATCACGCTCTCGTGTTTGACTCCTGAGGGCCATAGATTTATTTATAAATCCTGGATTTAACTACAGCCATGTGGCACATTACGCCAAGCATGCATATGTACACATACTTAGTACTGGTGCGTAAAGACACCAAAAGAAATGTGTTTGTCTCAACTTTCGCGTGTCTTAATCTATTTATATTGCTCAAGTATATTATTGTTTAATTGTTATAACCGTAAAAAATTTCGAACGGAAAAACTTTCTTTGGCATTACCTTTTTGTTTCACATATTCAATATATATTTGATAGCATCGTCAACATAATTTTTCTTTGAGTGCATATTAAAATGTTTATAGCTTCAACACTTGGACCATTGATGCGGTTTGGCTGTGTGTGTGTGTATGTGTGTGTGTGTGTGTATTTGTGTGTGTGTGTGTGTGTGTGTGTGTTTGTCTGTGATGCTCTGTGTACACAAGAAGCTCTTTTGATATATGGAAAGCACGCATATATATTTAATATTTTGCAACCATAAAAGAAATGGAAATGCGGCCGTCTGCAATATCTTATGTTTAAAATAAAATGCAATTTAATTTAGCACATCTGCATAGACAAAGACATATGTACATAAGGAGCAAGCCGTGTCTGCAACGGTTGTCAATGGAAGTATGTTAATATCATTAGGGGGAACAAAGCGAACTCACATTCAGCTGAGTGAACCCGAGTCAATATGTGTATGTGCACTCGAGCCAATATCCAGTATTCAGTAATTAATCTTGCCTGTCTCTGCTAGTAATGTGTAATGAGTGACCCAGATTTTCGCAGTATATTGCGATTACACTTTATGCAAAAAATTAATCAAAGTGAACTCTGATGTAGTAGAAATTGCAGTAAACATTTTGCATGCTTTTCTGAAAGTCGTGTGTAGCAAAAGATAAGAATGTTTTAAGCGGATGTCACGTTTTTTCAACTAGTAACTACTTAAGGTCAATAATATTCTCTTACATACATCAGAAAATCTAGCAATACGAACATTGATTGCACATAGTATGTGTGATTAATGAGAAAAATCTGGAAAAAGCACAGATTTACAGAATAATCCATTGTTGACCTGTAATAAGCTTAAGACTACTCCATATACATTCAGTGAGTCGATAAATTACAGTTTTAATTTGCCGTACGCTTCTGACAAGCGAAGTAATTCTGAATCTTCTTCAGTTGACTTCAGTGATTTTTTTTTAATTGCATTTGCGAATTTGAATTCGTTTGCTGTCAAAACCAGGATATGCCTGGCGCTTCTTCGAATTGGGCGCGGCAACAGTGGTGAAAACCTACAGCTACAAACAGTAATCCTATTATCATTCAATCACATTGAACTGTGATGCTTTGTGTGAATTTGCTGGGTTAAGGGGTTATCGGATTTGCACGCATATTGAATATATCGTTAAGATGTAATTACACGTCTTAAATGTGTGACGTCAATAGTCATTTACACATAATGAATGTGTGTGTGTGTGTTTGTGTGGGAGCGTTAATGGTTGAATAAACTGAACATTGTCAACGCCGGCAACCGCTTTCCCCTACACTGAGTTTGCGGTTGATGCATGTGGCTTATGGTTCAAGGAAGTTGTTGAAGGACATTCAATATTGCATATTAAAATATGGCCTTTCAACAACTTTACTGACAGCTCGGCAACAATTTAAACTTTGCTTCGATGGAAATTGAGTCAAAAAAGTTTGTAATTCATTTTTGAAAGCAGAGTGCATCATAAAATTAATTGGTATTTATTTTGCAAAATGCAGAGAGGACTCTGTTATGGTTTCAAACTTTGTCTTCCCTGAAGACGAACCCCATGGCATTAGATTGAATGCAACTTGTGGCGTAACTTCAATAAACGCATTACAACCCATCTATTGCTCCCATTGTAATGAACACTTTTTAAAATTTTCAAAGCATGCTAAAATCAAATTTACGGAAACACAAACACTTCAAATTGTGGTTGAACTGTTTCTAGCCTCCACGTGTTTCAAATCGAACGTATAAAACCTCACATAAATTGTTGTTCCATATGTTGTTATGTGGTTTGAAAGGGCGAAAGCTGCAAACGTTTTCATGCAGATATATGCAGAAATTCATTCAGCCGGAAAAGTTTTGTATCTTTTGTATACTGAAATAACAATAATTAAATGTCGTTTCAAAGTATACTGGTATGGAGTATGATTCTTTGCCATATTTGAAAAAAAAAATAAAAAAAAAATAAATATTCTAATAGCACTAAGTTTTTGGTTCCTAAATATGTTCTTGCAGTTGCTAAAACGAAAATCCGTTTTCGTTAAGCTTCTTATATACTTCGTTAACTTAGTGGAGACATGTCACTGACGTTAAGTGTGGAGTCGCCTTCATTCAATCAAACTGTACCCGGCTTAGTCAATACATAAACCTTGTAGAACGTTTAGCCGCACAAACGCTAGGTGTCACTTTGTAATCGCGCCATCTTCTGTTTACAACAAAAACTATAATGTGGGTGGGCCTTAGTATGTATTGCAAAGCTGACCATTTGATGCGATCCCAACCCACTGCAAACCACTGCAAGTGACCAACCCGATAAGCGAACGGGCAGTTCAAGTGTTGGATTTTTACGACGAGCGAGTTAGCGCTTTTGTGTGACACTACAAAGGCTGCAAAACTGCATGCGCCGACAGTGGCAGGAACCAGGAGCAGGGGATCAGTGAAAGCGAGGGAGAGGAACTGGCTGTTCTATTGCAGTCAGCGCCTTTGATTTGATTAATTGATGCATTAAGCTCATTTACGCATAATTAATGCCACTTAAATGTGAGTTTGAATTTTTATTTTCAAAATCTGATTTTTTCAACACATTTTTTTTTATGCCCCGCTGGCGGCATAATCATAAATTCAACTCGTGCGACAAATCAGTAGCGGAGACAAAAAAAAATACACCATCGGATCAAAAAAGAAAAAAAGAAATAAATGAAAAAAAATGATTTGCTGGCCTCCGGCGCTGCCAAAGAAGCGGAAGTACAAATTCAACTGCACATGTTTGTGCTTGACGTGTGTGTGTTTGACTGTGTGTGTGTGTGTGACTAAGATATGTTTTGCAGATAGCATGTGCGAGAAAAATATGCTGCACAAACATACATACTTATATACATACAAAGACGCACGCACCTGGGCGTGGCTGCAGCTACGTGATTTCATGACTTGAAAATCCAAAACTGAAGTAAATGTCGATTTCTTGAAGTTTGCCACAAAAACTAAAGACAAAGTGGCACAAGAGACGAGCACAACTTGCCGCATGCTAATGCAAAAAGTTTTTTCTAACCCAAGCCGAAAACCCAAGACTAATTTGGGTCATTTCCTTAAAGTGCAGCAACATCATCATCATGGGGCCAAAGATGACAGGCTCCTTGAGAAAGCATATTTGTCGCTTGGGGTTTTTTGTCGCCAAAAAGCAATTAAAGATAAGATCGACTCATTTCAGTTAGCAGTGGACTGCATCCAAGCAGCTCTGTTTGCTGTTTGCCAAGTGTCTTAAGAAATTTCGCTTTTCACACTCTTAGCCACACACACACACACAGAGATAAGCATCATCAAGTCGAGCTGCATTGAGTTTCGCTTTCCGTTTGTGTTGTGTTGCACACTGACACACTTTGATTGCATATGACAGATAGCACTCAAATTTGCGTTATAATTGTTTGAATTTCTGTGCATTTTTGGAGCTGAGATCCCTAAGGTTCGAAACAGGAAGTGCAAGGCTCAAGGTGCAGTCGTTGAACTCAAGCAGAACAGAGCATAAATACACATTCATATTAATTAGCTGCTGTGTATAGTTATTAAATGCAATTATCATAAAATAAACAAAACCGCTTTCGAATTTCAGCCACGTTCGCTAGCTTCCCCAAAAACTTTTCGTGCAAAAACTTCGGCTTGGCGACCACAGCAACCAGAAAGCAACCGAACTCAACTACAACAAATCATCCAGCCACCCAATTACCCATCCAGTCAACCACCCACCCATCTACGCCTCAGCTCTTTGGCAGCTGTGAAGTGCACATTGCATTTCGCTGATGAGGGTAATTAAAAAGTTTGGAGACCAAACCAAATTTGGAGTTGGGCGCAAAATCTGAATGCGGAGTGTGGTGTGTAAGAAGCGTGGATTGGAATTCATAAATCAGTATTCAGAATGCTCGAAATCTAAAATGTTAAAAGCAAATTAATAATCGACATGCATCATGCCAAGCATAAATAAGACACAAAAATTGGTTTATTTGCCATCTGTCTTAATACTTGATTTCTTTTTTTTTTAGCCAACGAACTTTCAATAAGTTTCTCTGTCTGAGAAAACTTTTCTGACAAATTCTTGCGATTATGCGTGCCTTCTTCGTTGGTCTTTAGATATCCACAAAGAACATTTCTGCTAAAATGTTTTGCAAAAGTTGAAAATGCAAATTAGATTTTAAATAGTTTGTTGGCCTGATTGCGCGTGGATTGCATGGGATCAAAAGCCTAATGGAATACCATTTCAATTTGACTAATTTGAAATGCTTGCTGCACTTAAAGCAACCCTTGTGGCAAACGTCTCTCTGGCCCAAACCAAATGCATTTGCAGCTTCCCATCGTTCAAGCTACCACAAAGGCAACTAATTAAGAAAATTCAAATAAAATAAAAAATAATGCCGAAACAAAATAAATTGAAAGCAAAGCAAAGTAATGCTTTAAAAAAGAATGCAATAATAAGGGGGGGAAATGCACTTTTCAAGCCAATTTATATAAAAAATTTAGCAACAACAAATAGCACGCAGCAACGACGAAACGGTTGCTGCCGCTCAAAAGTGCAACTCTTGCAAAAAACGCCTAAAAGCAGGCAACATGCAACGTGCAACATGAAAACGACAGACTGACCCCACCAACAAAAAGATGACAATGACAAAAGAGAAATAAAACAACAGAGAAAGAGTTTGCTATAGGCACAAATAACCTTAAAGCAGAACAAAACGCTGCAAGCTTCACAGCCCCTTAGGCCCAAAAAAACAGCGCCGCATCAACGACAAATGGCACAAACACACACACACACACAGAGAATTCCCCACAGCTGGCACAAAACGGTTAAATGCAGTGCAATGCAACGGAAATGTGAATGCACCGTAAAGTGAAGTGAAAATTTGCACTTGAATTTTTCTATTTTTCCAAAAACTGTGTTGTAATCGTTCTCTCGTTTATTTTTGTTTTTCTTCTTTTTTTTTCTTGTTGTGCTTCATTGTAATTTTCGAAGGCCGAAAAAAGACTAAAACGTAGGAATGGAAATTAAAATGAGAGGCTGACAGCATACAGGTTGCCTGGCAGCAAACGAGAAAGAACTCAAACATCACAATTTTTAGCTGCCTCTGGGGCAAAGTTAGAGGGCGTGGCATGTGCATCCGTAGCAACGGCAACAACAACAACAACAACAATGATGTTTGAGCCCACGTACCAACACCAGCGCTGAAAGGTGCATCGGTTAGCAAGGTGCTTGCCGTAAAGGGGTATGCTGTACAAGGGGCAAGCTGGATGGTGTAGGCCAGAGCAGGCTGTCGACTTGTTAGCGTGCCGCTTGTTCATGTTCATCAACAACGTGGCGCTGTCGTCGTCGTCGTTGTCGTTGTCGTCATCGCCGTCGTCTTGCAGGAAAATTTCATTTTCAGTGAGGGTTGCGCAAATACACAAGCAACAAGCATCAACGCCAACAACAACAACGCCAACAACAAGAACAACAACATGGCAACATAGACGACAGCTTTCAGCAACAAAACTCCTGGATTTTTTTCTTTAATTTTTCTGTGTGCTTTTTTTGCTGCTTCTCCTGCGGCTACTGCCCGAAAAAAAAAGAAGCTCAAAAAATTAAAAGAATTTTTGTTAAAAAGCGTTTCAAGTGGATTCTACGATGTCGTCGTCATTTTTCTCTGTTTCGCTTGTGTGTGTGCGTGTGTGTGTTGGTGTGTCTCTTCAGTGGGCGTGTTTGAGTATGCATATGCGTGTGTGTGTGTGTGTGTGTCTGTGGTGCAAAACACCTCATGTGAGACAGCAAGCACACACACACACACCTTTACAACCCTTACACCTTTGTGCCTCCTCCCAAGCATCTCGGTGCTGGGTGCAGTGACACGACGACAACGGCGCGCATTTTGGCTTTTGACGCTGACGTTAAGTTGGGTGCGCTTGATTTTTAGCAGCAGCTTTTAATTCTTATTTTAATATTTTTGATGCACGTTTTTATGATGAACGCTCTGCGGCGAGAATATGTTAATTCTATTGGCGTGTTTGTGACACCTAAAAGTACATGTCAGATTTTTGGATATAATCTCGATGCTAATAAGCAAAAATATTGAGTGCAAAAATAAAAATGGAGATAAGCTCGTAAACATTGAAGCTGACTTCAAATTAATCATAATACATATCCTGATTATCAGAATGTTTTGCAATTTGTTTGTAAAGAGTTTTAATCTACTTGGTAAGTTTCAAACATTACTCGAAGCTTTGTTGTGAGATTTTTCCTTTCGTATTCTATACTTGATCCTGAGGTAAGCCCAATTTGATGTTAGTTTGTTTTCAAATTTAAGTTTACGCCAACCGTTTACAGAAACGAAAAATTTACTTTAGTTAAGTCCTAAAAAAGAATTTTCCTCATTTTTTTTAAATACAGTTTTGAAGTGGTTCACAGCTTAAAATATACTATGATAGTTTGTCTTTGAACTGATATAAGCCGATTACGGTTTCAAAGGGGGTTTTTGCCGAATTGTAGGCCAAATTGAAAAGAGTTTTAAATGGTTTTGTTTCTACAAGTTTACATATCTGCCAACAGGTACTCTACTCATAAATTTGGGATGATCAGAACACAAGAAGAAGGTTTAGCCCGCTGGTCTTTGGTCATGCATAGGCAAATGAGAGTAAAAATCCATTCAAAAGCCCAATAGATGTTAATATGTGTAAAGCTAACAATAAATATTAGTACTTTATCTAAGTTAGTTTCATTAAATGTTAATAAAGTCGTCTTAAAAGCACTGGGATAGTGTATATCCTCGTTCGACTCTGGAAAGATTTAGTTTTATTTTTTGTTTTTATTTGGCTTAACTGCATTTTATTTTATTTTATTTTTATGTGGCTTGTACTTGGCTTTTACATGGCACAGACATTCAAAGTCGCGTGTGTGTTCCCCTTCTTCTTCTTTTTTTTTGTTGTAGGAGCAGTGGTGGTGCGGTGGTAGTGGTGGTGGTGTTGGTGGTGGTGCTGCTGGTGATACCTGGCTTAGCATTTTGCGATGCATAATTAATCTGTGTGGCCGGGATGCGAACGCCGCTCAGTTTGACAGCCATCGAGCTGCCTCGTCCCTTAATCCTTTGCACAGCCACCTTGGCACTTCAATAAAATGTTCTTTATTTTCTATTTTTAGTGGGGCTTTTGAAAAAATGTTTTCATGTATCTGATGTTACTTTTGGGCGCCACGGGGAACTTGGCCACATAAAAGACAAAACAGTGCAAAAATGTGACAGGCACGCTTGAGTGCTGCCACGCCCCACTGCCGAGCTCTGCCATTGTGTGTGCTTGTGTGTGTGTGAGTGTTTGGGTATTGTTTCTCAAACAACTTGACACCCCTTTCACTCAAACTGCAAACTGCAGAGCTGGCTTTCAAATAGGGGTAATGACTTATGGCTACCTGTTGGAAGGGGAATCAAGGTGACTGCACCGAGAAGAGTTTATCGCAGCGGCAGAAGCATTTTATTTTCCTTTTTTTTTTTTGGCACTTGCCTAGCATCTTAGCTAAGCATAGAGAGCATAACAGATGCACCTCATTATGAACCCTATTATAACAATATGTTAGTGGCTAAGTCACCGAATCTAGCTGAGCTGCTAAGCCATGCATGGATGGTCGCCTTAGCCATTGTTGCGTGATTTTTTTAATTGGCCAGCTTCTGCAGCAGCTACCCAAAAATGCACATTTAATTATGTGCAAGAAAATAAACGACCATTTTAATTTCAAGCAGACAAAAACAAAGCCAAAATAAATACACACACACACACACAAAAAAAAACTGAAAAAAATAACTGCTTAAAAAAACTACTTAATTTTAGCGAGTGTTTGCTTAGATTATTTCACTAAATTGAGCGGAGCGACAAAAGGCGGGTCAAGCGCTTGGCCTTTGTGCAGAACAATGCCAAATAGCGAGCGCAAACAAAAGTGTTGAAGCTAAAGAGTAGCCAGAACTAGTTGTTGTTGTAGACGTCTGCCATAAACGGACAGCAGCTGCTCCTTCGCCTTCGCTTTTGCCATCGTCTTTGCCTTTGCCTTTGGCTTTGCCTTTGCCATTGCCTTTTCCTTTGCCATTGCCTTGTGCTTGCGTTGTGGGAACGTGCACTTAATTAAAGATAAGAATTAACTGCTGATTAGTAGTTCTTCTTTACACTTGACACTCTGGGCAGCCAGCTACTCGGTAGTAGTAGCAGTAGTCAAAGTCCGAGCACGTAGTCGACATTGAGTCCGAGACAGTCCACGGCTTGCTGTGTTAACGAGTTTTTATTTTTGTTTGGCTACGCGACCATCCAAAAGTTTGTGCTCCAAGTAGCCAAATGATTTATGTACGCACACAAACGAATACACGGACTCTCCCACATGTTTGTGTAAATTCACCTAATGAATATATACGCTGTCTAAAAGTATGCTGCAATATTTTTATAAGTTCATAAAGTCTAATGTTATTTTGTGGCGGAAATGCATTTTTGGAGATACTTTAAGTTCATTGCGGTATACATTCCTGATCAGCATTAAAAAGTGAGTCTACTTGGCTTTCTGTACGAACTTTTCGTTTAATTTTAAACACTATGGGTTGAAAAAAACTTTTCTTGCTAGCTTTTTTTTTGACAACAAGTAATATGTTACTACTATATCGTCCCTTGCGTCAAGGGCATTTAAACTTCGATATGTCGCTATTCGTTTTTGTATTTAAGTCACATTGGCTTAGCGCATTTTTCATACACGTTAATTGATGTGGCCAAAATGCGAACCCTAGGCTTTGACTTCTTGTATAATTTAATGTTAGTACGTGTTAATCATAGACATTAACAAACGACCCAGCGAACTGCCACGTATCCAGACACAGACACAGCAACGCATACAACGATACAGAGATACAGATACAATCAAAGACGTTGTTCTTAGTTGAAGTTTGGAGCTTGGAGTCGGACAGACAGAGACAACCATAAATATCCAAATGCTGGCTGGGCACGTTCGTCTTGTGGCTTTAGGCAAGAAACTTGGCTGGGCACTCAGCTTAAATGCCTCATTTTCCAGTCATTAAATTTTGGTTTGTGCTCGCTGACCAATTTTAAGGGCGCCCTAAGAGCTTATAAAAATATAAATGTATGTAATATGTATGTTTGCGAAAACTACAATATGTAGTCAAGATTCACACAGCTTATTATTGAGTCTCAGGCGGCTTGAAATATGTTGACAATGGCGCCAGCAGCCAGGCACAATTGCCCATACCACAAGCATTACCCTTCCCCGCTTAAGTAACTTGACTTTAGTTATGTTTCTGTTTTTTTTTTTATTTCATGTTCAACCCCTCGCGGCATTTGACTTTTTGATTTGCTTTGCGCTTTTTTTTTTTATTTATTTTTTTCAGCACATCAGCAAAACTTTTGCTCTTTGGCTTAAGGTTTTTTTCTATCGTTTTGTTATTTTGTTGTTGTTGTTGTATGTTTGCTGCTGCGATTCTATTTCCTGAGAGACGAGGGCGACAAATCAAAGCGTAACAAAGGGCACGCAACGTTGCAGCCCAGCATTTGACAATATATTATGTGCTTCTCACTTGCCGCTAGCTGCTGTTGCAAGTCTACTGCGTGCTACTTGCTGCGGAAATGTTAAATATTTGTTATTGCAGTCTAATGTCTTCCTGTTGATCTAAGACAAAAATTGTTGTTGGCAGCGCAAAACTATTAGCTGCTCTCCATAAATCTCTCAACCAGCGATATGAAATCTGTAAGGCGGACCACAGCCGTTAACAACCACCAGCATTGAGAAGAAGCAGAACAAGCAACAAGCAAACCACATGCATGCCCGGACTTGTCACAATTATGACAATTTCTGATGCATAACGTTGTCTAGCGCTTTTAATGCAATAAACCAGCGCGACTGTAACAGCATCATTAACACTGACAGCAATAAAGGTAGAGAGGGAGTGGTTGGTGGGTGGGTCTTTGGTCTTTGTCGTGCACTAATTGTCTGGTTGTGTGTGTCTGTGTGTGGCCAAAATGTGCATGGCATGCAATGCTCCAATTCAGGTGTGTGTCAGTTGGTCGTGGCCAGCCCGCAACACACCGCAAAACACTTTGCAACAGGCAATTGTCAGTTTTGTGCCCGTGTTGCGTTGCGCACTTAACAGCTGACAATGACAAGCACAGAGAGACAGAGACAGAGACAAAGAGACAGAGGTAGAGAGGGTGCGTTTAGGTGGTCCATTTAGTAACTGACAAACGCTTTATGCTGTTGCCTTAGCAACACTGTCACTTGCGGTTGTAGCCCCAAAGCCAGTTGACTGGTTGGTTGGTTGCTTGCTTGCTGGCTTGCTTGCGGCATTTTGGCTATGACTTTTTGGGTATCTCAGTTGTAGTATGGTTTTGTGATTGCGAGAAGCGTGAGTTTACCGGTGCCGGAAATCAATTAGCGCAATAAAATTGCAAATCAAACATCGAGATGTCCTTTGGGAATATGCAAGCACAGCAAGAGCTGCTAACAGCACAGCCGCAACCGGTGCTGGCGCAGGTGGAGCAACAACATCCGCTGCTGTCAGCCATTTCCGGAAATAATTATGCGTAAGCAAAATGACAGCGCGAAATTTATGCGATCGGAGCGAACAAAAGCGAAATGAGTGCCTTGCCTCGGATTTTACCTGGCTGGGTGGTTGGCTGGCTGGCTGGCTGGCTGGCACTCTGGCCGTGTCTTTATTTTGTTTGTTGCACTTACTCATACTTAGTTTGGTGATTGTGAAATTTTCAGAAGTAAAACGCAACGAGCGTATTATCCATGGCATCCGCAGCATCACCAGCACCATCATAATCCCTATCTGCATTATGGAGGAACATTGATGGACGCGGCAAGCAACCACAACGGTGCTTATGGCGGCACCGCCAGCAACGGTCACTCCGGCTATGGGTAAGTTTCAAAACGTAAGACATATCCAGAACCATTTATCCAATGTTGACCTAACGCTAATGCAACTTTAAATTAACAGCATGGATTCATCGGGGGACTATGATACGACAGCGTCTGGCGGTTATTCCTCGTATCATCCGAGTGGCGGTGGCGGTGGTGGTGGTGGTGGTGGCAGTGCACCCGCATATCCGCCGCATCCTCCACATCCTCCACATTCATATCCACATCCGCCTCAATATCATGCGCCCAAACCGCCGCCACCCACCAAGCCAGCGCCGTCAAAGAAGAAAAAGAGCGCCAGCTCCGTGATGTCGGCGCTGTCACTGCTCTCGTTCTTCTTTTTCGTGAATTTGCTGCAGAATTGCATCAAGGAGCACATCAGTGACATGAACCCCACCGTGATGGTGCTTACAGCGGTCGGCAGTCGCAATCGCTTCAATAAATTAGCTGAAATGAACTCACGCGAACAAACCTCCACAACAACATCAGACTCGACGGCAGCAGCAGCGCAAGCAGCTTCATCTTGGCAACAGGCACAATTGGTGCCGGCACCCAGTTCCGCTGTAGTTCCTGTTATTGTTACGCCGTCTGTGACGCTGCATACACCATATAGCAGTGGATTGGTGACTAATAAGCCAGTCCACTCGTATCAGCCATCGCAGTCGCCACATCATCATCACGATGTTGCCGTTGATGCTGATTATTATAGTGGGCATCGCGAGCCCTCATCGGTCGCTGATTTCTATGCTAATCGCACACACATTGACCACTCCGCGCAGTCGATGGGGTCCGATGACTCTGACTATTATCAACATCACTACTACCCCGAAAGGAAGCGAAATCATTACATGGACAACGGCAATGGCTACACCAACGGCGGTCCAGGTTGGGCGTATGGTAAGTTGCATTCACACACATACACACACACATATTCACCTTCTCAGTTGTATGCAGCTGGCAACAAACGTTACTCATCTTCAGCTTCGTTGGGCGCTCACTCGGGCATGAGCTCTTACACGGATAATGCGCGGTACAGGCATGTCCACGATGATGTTGATAATGATGGTGATGCTGATGCTGATTATGATCAACGCTATAAACATCGACATCGTAATGATGATGTCGCTTATGCTGACCGTGGTCCGCATCGACGCAATGGCGATTATTTCTATACGCGCAATAATTGAATGCGAACGAATATATACTGCGCTGAATTGTATGCTATATGTTCATTTTTTCGTTCGTGCTTCTTTGTATGACTCTTAAAGGCTTAAAGCTTTTAACACATGTCCCACAATTGCAAAAGGAAATGAAGCAACAAGAACTTGCAGAGTAAAAATATATTAAGCTGAAAGATTTTAATTTAATTGACCGCCAAAAAATATGCAATGAAAAAGTTGACGAATTATTCAATGAAATAGTTTCTTCAATTTGTAAATAATTTTATTTTGTTAAAGCAAAAATGTAAAAGGAAAGCGAAGGGAAGGGAAATAAAAGAAAATGAAATGGAAAATAGCAAGTTGCAGTTCTAATGAAAATTAATGCTAATTTGTTGCACAACAAATTATATGTGGCAAGCTCTGTGAACTGGGAGCTAAGACTTTATTTTATTGCCTGCCACAACAAAGTTACAGTGTGCGTTCTGTGTGTTTGTGTGTGTGCCAGAGCCAAAGTAACGTTTACCTTTTGCCCTCTTTGTACTTGCCCAGAGATTTGCTAATGCGAAGCTGTTGCATTTGCAACGCCAGCTAGCTTATTTATATATTTATGGCTTTTCAGTTGGGAATGGCAGAATAATTATTTCTAATGAGAAATGGCAACTCACGCCCCGAGTTTCAGTGAGTGAGTGTGAGATAAAGGACATTGCGCTTTAATTAACACAATTCGCGCACTTTAAAATGCAGCGCACAATTTATGCGGCAAACGAACAAACAATGCTATCAATTTCAACAACTTTGATTAAACGTCATTTACAGTTGCCGCAAGCTGCAGCTGAGATTTGGAGTTCGAGTTCGAGCTCGAGTTCGAGTTCTTCTCTCCACAATGCGAATTGCCGAGATGTCAGTGAGTTGTTGTTTTTTGTTGTTGCTGCCGTTGTTGCTGCTGCTGCTGCTTCATTTGCAATTAAATGCATGATAAAAAGCCAACATACTCACACAAACAGCAAATGCAACTGCAAGTGCAGCTGCTGCATTTCGGCATCGCCACTCAAAAGTGTAATTTAAAATTCTCTTGGTTGCCATTTCGACCGTAGACGATGCAACTCTCTCTCTCTCTCTTTCTCTTTGGTTTTGGCATCAGAGGTATGCCTGTTTGGAAAGTTGGTGCTGTCGACACGCGCCGAGAATTCCTGCCTGAGTCCTTACCGCTGCGGTTTGCACACGGTGCGTATGAGTTATGCTACGACGGCGTGGCAGCCACAGCACAAAATGAAGTTAATATATAAATTTTTCTTTAAAGCGCCGCCCATCACACACAAACACACACACACACTGACACACATGTATATTTCGGTACGTGTGCGACTTATACGTTAACATTTATTGTAAAAAGGGCTGTGCGCCCATATATTTGAATAAATTTATGACTTTAAGTGCAAACTGGCAGCTAATGCGTGATTTTTGGAGTTATAACGAGCGGACGATGTTGCACTAAACACGTGACTTGCAAAAGCAGTTGCATTCCATAAAGAGAAAAACCTATAAACGTAAATGAGAGTTGAAAACTAACTATTTAGTTAACGAAAATATTCGCTTCCACGCATTTAATTCATTACCATTTTTAATGGCTGTAATGAAAAATTACTCACACTAAACACCGCACACTTACACACACGCACACAGAATGATTATGCAATCTGAAAACCGTGTAATTATATAGCTTAATGTGACCAGCGGTTATTATCGTGTTTGTATTTACTAACGAGGGGAAAAGCGTAAGCCGAAAGTGAAAATATTAATTGCACACTCGTGCATCCCAGACAGGCTGAAAGCATATCAAATGTCCTGACTTGCTCTCCACATTCCACATTATTATGCGTATTACACATGCAATAAATTCACTTGAAACGCGCGTAAATTCATAGTGAGCGAAGCATTGTTTTATTTTGAAATACATTTTTTGTTTTTATTTCGTGTTTTTGCGCTTTTTTTTGTCATGCTTGTACTTCATTAAAAAATAATTAAAAATTGTAATCGACGTGTAAAATTTTTGCCAGCCTTTGCGAAATTATTTATGTCGACATAAAGCACAAAATTAAATGGCAATAATTTGCTCGTGTCAACTATAAGTGCGCAGTAGATAAATTAAAAACAAATATGTATATAAATTTGAGCAAACTTGTTATTATTTATTAAAGCATATTTAAAGTTTTAGTTGTGCGAACGCAAAGAACCTGAAATCCTTTTTGCATTGCGACAGCTGGCAAAAACCGAAAAAAAAAAAATTTACCAAAAGCTATAAGAACAGCAACGGCAACAACCACAATACAAAAAGCATAGAAACAACTGTCTCGATTTACGCTCAACGCCTTTGCTACAGTTTTATATGGTGAACAATTACGGTAAGTAATTTATTTCTGCTCAACTGAATTAGAAATCTCTTAGCACTAAGCCAATGCCAAAGCATTTGCTGAGACACTCAGTTCCACAGGGGTTGTCTTTATCCTGTATAAATGTATGTGTATGGGTGTGTGTGTGTGTGTGTGTGTGTGAGG